>CM026390.1:43031066-43092830 GCA_014843695.1 Archivesica marissinica
TTAGCATAGTACACATTAAACATGGGCTGTCTGTTAGCATAGTACACATTAAACATGGGCTGTCTGTTAGCATAGTACACATTAAACATGGGCTGTCTGTTAGCATAGTACACATTAAACATGGGCTGTCTGTTAGCATAGTACACATTAAACACAGTCTACCTGTTAGCATAGTACACATTAAACATGGGCTGTCTGTTAGTATAGTACACATTAAACATGGGCTGTCTGTTAGCATAGTACACATTAAACATGGGCTGTCTGTTAGCATAGTACACATTAAACATGGGCTGTCTGTTAGTATAGTACACATTAAACATGGGCTGTCTGTTAGTATAGTACACATTAAACATGGGCTGTCTGTTAGCATAGTACACATTAAACATGGGCTGTCTGTTAGTATAGTACACATTAAACATGGGCTGTCTGTTAGTATAGTACACATTAAACATGGGCTGTCTGTTAGCATAGTACACATTAAACATGGGCTGTCTGTTAGTATAGTACATGTTATATACAGTCTACTTGTTAGCATAGTACAAATTAAACATAGGCTGTCTGTTACTGTTAGCATAGTACACATTAAACATGGGCTGTCTGTTAGTATTGTACATGTTATATACAGTCTACTTGTTAGCATAGTACACATGAAACATGGGCTGTCTGTTAGCATAGTACACATTAAACATGGGCTGTCTGTCAGCATAGTACACATTAAACATGGGCTGTCTGTTAGTATAGTACACATTAAACATGGGCTGTCTGTTAGCATAGTACACATTAAACATGGGCTGTCTGTTAGCATGGTACATGTTATATACAGTCTACTTGCTAGCATAGTACACATTAAACATGGGCTGTCTGTTAGTATAGTACACATTAAACATGGGCTGTCTGTTAGCATAGTACACATTAAACATGGGCTGTCTGTTAGCATAGTACACATTAAACATGGGCTGTCTGTTAGCATAGTACACATTAAACATGGGCTGTCTGTTAGTATAGTACACATTAAACATGGGCTGTCTGTTAGCATAGTACACATTAAACATGGGCTGTCTGTTTGCATAGTACACATTAAA
The DNA here is from genome assembly GCA_014843695.1 of Archivesica marissinica. NCBI lineage: Eukaryota > Metazoa > Mollusca > Bivalvia > Venerida > Vesicomyidae > Archivesica > Archivesica marissinica. The sequence goes on from CM026390.1 coordinate 43,032,149, forward strand.
CATGGGCTGTCTGTTAGCATAGTACACATTTAACATGGGCTGTCTGTTAGTATAGTACATGTTATATACAGTCTACTTGTTAGCATAGTACACATTAAACATGGGCTGTCTGTTAGTATAGTACACATTAAACATGGGCTGTCTGTTAGCATAGTACACATTAAACATGGGCTGTCTGTTAGCATAGTACATATTAAACATGGGCTGTCTGTTCGCATGGTACACATTAAACATGGGCTGTCTGTTAGTATAGTACACATTAAACATGGGCTGTCTGTTAGCATAGTACACATTAAACATGGGCTGTCTGTTTGCATAGTACACATTAAACATGGGCTGTCTGTTTGCATAGTACACATTAACATGGGCTGTCTGTTAGCATAGTACACATTAAACATGGGCTGTCTGTTAGTATAGTACATGTTATATACAGTCTACTTGTTAGCATAGTACACATTAAACATGGGCTGTCTGTTAGCATAGTACACATTAAACATGGGTTGTCTGTTAGCATAGTACACATTAAACATGGGCTGTCTGTTAATATAGTACATGTTATATACAGTCTACTTGTTAGCATAGTACACATTAAACATGGGCTGTCTGTTAGCATAGTACATATTAAACATGGGCTGTCTGTTAGCATAGTACACATTAAACATGGGCTGTCTGTTAGTATAGTACATGTTATATACAGTCTACTTGTTAGCATAATACACATTAAACATGGGCTGTCTGTTAGCATAGTACACATTAAACATGGGCTGTCTGTTAATATAGTACATGTTATATACAGTCTACTTGTTAGCATAGTACACATTAAACATGGGCTGTCTGTTAGCATAGTACACATTAAACATGGGCTGTCTGTTAGCATAGTACATGTTAAATACAGTCTACTTGTTAGCATAGTACACATTAAACATGGGCTGTCTGTTAGTATAGTACACATTAAACATGGGCTGTCTGTTAGTATAGTACACATTAAACATGGGCTGTCTGTTAGCATAGTACACATTAAACATGGGCTGTCTGTTAGTATAGTACATGTTATATACAGTCTACTTGTTAGCATAGTACAAATTAAACATAGGTTGTCTGTTACTGTTAGCATAGTACACATTAAACATGGGCTGTCTGTTAGTATTGTACATGTTATATACAGTCTACTTGTTAGCATAGTACACATGAAACATGGGCTGTCTGTTAGCATAGTACACATTAAACATGGGCTGTCTGTCAGCATAGTACACATTAAACATGGGCTGTCTGTTAGTATAGTACACATTAAACATGGGCTGTCTGTTAGCATAGTACACATTAAACATGGGCTGTCTGTTAGCATGGTACATGTTATATACAGTCTACTTGCTAGCATAGTACACATTAAACATGGGCTGTCTGTTAGTATAGTACACATTAAACATGGGCTGTCTGTTAGCATAGTACACATTAAACATGGGCTGTCTGTTAGCATAGTACACATTAAACATGGGCTGTCTGTTAGCATAGTACACATTAAACATGGGCTGTCTGTTAGTATAGTACACATTAAACATGGGCTGTCTGTTAGCATAGTACACATTAAACATGGGCTGTCTGTTTGCATAGTACACATTAAACATGGGCTGTCTGTTAGCATAGTACACATTAAACATGGGCTGTCTGTTAGTATAGTACATGTTATATACAGTCTACTTGTTAGCATAGTACACATTAAACATGGGCTGTCTGTTAGTATAGTACACATTAAACATGGGCTGTCTGTTAGCATAGTACACATTAAACATGGGCTGTCTGTTAGCATAGTACATATTAAACATGGGCTGTCTGTTTGCATAGTACACATTAAACATGGGCTGTCTGTTTGCATAGTACACATTAACATGGGCTGTCTGTTAGCATAGTACACATTAAACATGGGCTGTCTGTTAGTATAGTACATGTTATATACAGTCTACTTGTTAGCATAGTACACATTAACATGGGCTGTCTGTTAGCATAGTACACATTAAACATGGGTTGTCTGTTAGCATAGTACACATTAAACATGGGCTGTCTGTTAGCATAGTACACATTCAACATGGGCTGTCTGTTAACATAGTACACATTAAACATGGGCTGTCTGTTAGCATAGTACACATTAAACATGGGCTGTCTGTTAGCATGGTACACATTAAACATGGGCTGTCTGTTAGCATAGTACATGTTATATACAGTCTACTTGTTAGCATAATACACATTAAACATGGGCTGTCTGTTAGCATAGTACACATTAAACATGGGCTGTCTGTTAGCATAGTACACATTAAACATGGGCTGTCTGTTAGCATAGTACACGTTAAACATGGGCTGTCTGTTCGTATAGTACACATTAAACATGGGCTGTCTGTTAGTATAGTACACATTAAACATGGGCTGTCTGTTAGCATAGTACACATTAAACATGGGCTGTCTGTTAGTATAGTACACATTAAACATGGGCTGTCTGTTAGTATAGTACACATTAAACATGGGCTGTCTGTTAGCATAGTACACATTAAACATGGGCTGTCTGTTAGTATAGTACACATTAAACATGGGCTGTCTGTTAGTATAGTACACATTAAACATGGGCTGTCTGTTAGCATAGTACACATTAAACATGGGCTGTCTGTTAGTATAGTACACATTAAACATGGGCTGTCTGTTAGTATAGTACACATTAAACATGGGCTGTCTGTTAGCATAGTACACATTAAACATGGGCTGTCTGTTAGTATAGTACACATTAAACATGGGCTGTCTGTTAGTATAGTACACATTAAACATGGGCTGTCTGTTAGCATAGTACACATTAAACATGGGCTGTCTGTTAGCATGGTACATGTTATATACAGTCTACTTGCTAGCATAGTACACATTAAACATGGGCTGTCTGTTAGTATAGTACACATTAAACATGGGCTGTCTGTTAGCATAGTACACATTAAACATGGGCTGTCTGTTAGCATAGTACACATTAAACATGGGCTGTCTGTTAGCATAGTACACATTAAACATGGGCTGTCTGTTAGTATAGTACACATTAAACATGGGCTGTCTGTTAGCATAGTACACATTAAACATGGGCTGTCTGTTAGCATAGTACACATTAAACATGGGCTGTCTGTTAGCATAGTACACATTAAACATGGGCTGTCTGTTAGTATAGTACATATTAAACATGGGCTGTTTGTTAGCATAGTACACATTAAACATGGGCTGTCTGTTAGCATAGTACACATTAAACATGGGCTGTCTGTTAGCATAGTACACATTAAACATGGGCTGTCTGTTAGCATAGTACATATTAAACATCTGTCTGTTAGCATAGTACACATTAAACATGGGCTGTCTGTTAGTATAGTACACATTAAACATGGGCTGTCTGTTAGCATAGTACACATTAAACATGGGCTGTCTGTTAGCATAGTACACATTAAACATGGGCTGTCTGTTAGCATAGTACACATTAAATGGGCTGTCTGTTAGCATAGTACACATTAAACATGGGCTGTCTGTTAGTATAGTACATGTTATATACAGTCTACTTGTTAGCATAGTACACATTAAACATGGGCTGTCTGTTAGCATAGTACACATTAAACATGGGTTGTCTGTTAGCATAGTACACATTAAACATGGGCTGTCTGTTAGCATAGTACACATTAAACATGGGCTGTCTGTTAATATAGTACATGTTATATACAGTCTACTTGTTAGCATAGTACACATTAAACATGGGCTGTCTGTTAGCATAGTACATATTAAACATGGGCTGTCTGTTAGCATAGTACACATTAAACATGGGCTGTCTGTTAATATAGTACATGTTATATACAGTCTACTTGTTAGCATAATACACATTAAACATGGGCTGTCTGTTAGCATAGTACACATTAAACATGGGCTGTCTGTTAATATAGTACATGTTATATACAGTCTACTTGTTAGCATAGTACACATTAAACATGGGCTGTCTGTTAGCATAGTACACATTAAACATGGGCTGTCTGTTAGCATAGTACATGTTAAATACAGTCTACTTGTTAGCATAGTACACATTAAACATGGGCTGTCTGTTAGTATAGTACACATTAAACATGGGCTGTCTGTTAGTATAGTACACATTAAACATGGGCTGTCTGTTAGCATAGTACACATTAAACATGGGCTGTCTGTTAGTATAGTACATGTTATATACAGTCTACTTGTTAGCATAGTACAAATTAAACATAGGCTGTCTGTTACTGTTAGCATAGTACACATTAAACATGGGCTGTCTGTTAGTATTGTACATGTTATATACAGTCTACTTGTTAGCATAGTACACATGAAACATGGGCTGTCTGTTAGCATAGTACACATTAAACATGGGCTGTCTGTCAGCATAGTACACATTAAACATGGGCTGTCTGTTAGTATAGTACACATTAAACATGGGCTGTCTGTTAGCATAGTACACATTAAACATGGGCTGTCTGTTAGCATGGTACATGTTATATACAGTCTACTTGCTAGCATAGTACACATTAAACATGGGCTGTCTGTTAGTATAGTACACATTAAACATGGGCTGTCTGTTAGCATAGTACACATTAAACATGGGCTGTCTGTTAGCATAGTACACATTAAACATGGGCTGTCTGTTAGCATAGTACACATTAAACATGGGCTGTCTGTTAGTATAGTACACATTAAACATGGGCTGTCTGTTAGCATAGTACACATTAAACATGGGCTGTCTGTTTGCATAGTACACATTAAACATGGGCTGTCTGTTAGCATAGTACACATTAAACATGGGCTGTCTGTTAGTATAGTACATGTTATATACAGTCTACTTGTTAGCATAGTACACATTAAACATGGGCTGTCTGTTAGTATAGTACACATTAAACATGGGCTGTCTGTTAGCATAGTACACATTAAACATGGGCTGTCTGTTAGCATAGTACATATTAAACATGGGCTGTCTGTTTGCATAGTACACATTAAACATGGGCTGTCTGTTAGCATAGTACACATTAACATGGGCTGTCTGTTAGCATAGTACACATTAAACATGGGCTGTCTGTTAGTATAGTACATGTTATATACAGTCTACTTGTTAGCATAGTACACATTAACATGGGCTGTCTGTTAGCATAGTACACATTAAACATGGGCTGTCTGTTAGCATAGTACACATTAAACATGGGCTGTCTGTTAGCATAGTACACATTCAACATGGGCTGTCTGTTAACATAGTACACATTAAACATGGGCTGTCTGTTAGCATAGTACACATTAAACATGGGCTGTCTGTTAGCATGGTACACATTAAACATGGGCTGTCTGTTAGCATAGTACATGTTATATACAGTCTACTTGTTAGCATAATACACATTAAACATGGGCTGTCTGTTAGCATAGTACACATTAAACATGGGCTGTCTGTTAGCATAGTACACATTAAACATGGGCTGTCTGTTAGCATAGTACACGTTAAACATGGGCTGTCTGTTAGTATAGTACACATTAAACATGGGCTGTCTGTTAGTATAGTACACATTAAACATGGGCTGTCTGTTAGCATAGTACACATTAAACATGGGCTGTCTGTTAGTATAGTACACATTAAACATGGGCTGTCTGTTAGTATAGTACACATTAAACATGGGCTGTCTGTTAGCATAGTACACATTAAACATGGGCTGTCTGTTAGTATAGTACATGTTATATACAGTCTACTTGTTAGCATAGTACAAATTAAACATAGGCTGTCTGTTACTGTTAGCATAGTACACATTAAACATGGGCTGTCTGTTAGTATTGTACATGTTATATACAGTCTACTTGTTAGCATAGTACACATGAAACATGGGCTGTCTGTTAGCATAGTACACATTAAACATGGGCTGTCTGTCAGCATAGTACACATTAAACATGGGCTGTCTGTTAGTATAGTACACATTAAACATGGGCTGTCTGTTAGCATAGTACACATTAAACATGGGCTGTCTGTTAGCATGGTACATGTTATATACAGTCTACTTGCTAGCATAGTACACATTAAACATGGGCTGTCTGTTAGTATAGTACACATTAAACATGGGCTGTCTGTTAGCATAGTACACATTAAACATGGGCTGTCTGTTAGCATAGTACACATTAAACATGGGCTGTCTGTTAGCATAGTACACATTAAACATGGGCTGTCTGTTAGTATAGTACACATTAAACATGGGCTGTCTGTTAGCATAGTACACATTAAACATGGGCTGTCTGTTTGCATAGTACACATTAAACATGGGCTGTCTGTTAGCATAGTACACATTTAACATGGGCTGTCTGTTAGTATAGTACATGTTATATACAGTCTACTTGTTAGCATAGTACACATTAAACATGGGCTGTCTGTTAGTATAGTACACATTAAACATGGGCTGTCTGTTAGCATAGTACACATTAAACATGGGCTGTCTGTTAGCATAGTACATATTAAACATGGGCTGTCTGTTCGCATGGTACACATTAAACATGGGCTGTCTGTTAGTATAGTACACATTAAACATGGGCTGTCTGTTAGCATAGTACACATTAAACATGGGCTGTCTGTTTGCATAGTACACATTAAACATGGGCTGTCTGTTTGCATAGTACACATTAACATGGGCTGTCTGTTAGCATAGTACACATTAAACATGGGCTGTCTGTTAGTATAGTACATGTTATATACAGTCTACTTGTTAGCATAGTACACATTAAACATGGGCTGTCTGTTAGCATAGTACACATTAAACATGGGTTGTCTGTTAGCATAGTACACATTAAACATGGGCTGTCTGTTAGCATAGTACACATTAAACATGGGCTGTCTGTTAATATAGTACATGTTATATACAGTCTACTTGTTAGCATAGTACACATTAAACATGGGCTGTCTGTTAGCATAGTACATATTAAACATGGGCTGTCTGTTAGCATAGTACACATTAAACATGGGCTGTCTGTTAATATAGTACATGTTATATACAGTCTACTTGTTAGCATAATACACATTAAACATGGGCTGTCTGTTAGCATAGTACACATTAAACATGGGCTGTCTGTTAATATAGTACATGTTATATACAGTCTACTTGTTAGCATAGTACACATTAAACATGGGCTGTCTGTTAGCATAGTACACATTAAACATGGGCTGTCTGTTAGCATAGTACATGTTAAATACAGTCTACTTGTTAGCATAGTACACATTAAACATGGGCTGTCTGTTAGTATAGTACACATTAAACATGGGCTGTCTGTTAGCATAGTACACATTAAACATGGGCTGTCTGTTAGTATAGTACATGTTATATACAGTCTACTTGTTAGCATAGTACAAATTAAACATAGGCTGTCTGTTACTGTTAGCATAGTACACATTAAACATGGGCTGTCTGTTAGTATTGTACATGTTATATACAGTCTACTTGTTAGCATAGTACACATGAAACATGGGCTGTCTGTTAGCATAGTACACATTAAACATGGGCTGTCTGTCAGCATAGTACACATTAAACATGGGCTGTCTGTTAGCATAGTACACATTAAACATGGGCTGTCTGTTAGCATGGTACATGTTATATACAGTCTACTTGCTAGCATAGTACACATTAAACATGGGCTGTCTGTTAGTATAGTACACATTAAACATGGGCTGTCTCTTAGCATAGTACACATTAAACATGGGCTGTCTGTTAGCATAGTACACATTAAACATGGGCTGTCTGTTAGCATAGTACACATTAAACATGGGCTGTCTGTTAGTATAGTACACATTAAACATGGGCTGTCTGTTAGCATAGTACACATTAAACATGGGCTGTCTGTTTGCATAGTACACATTAAACATGGGCTGTCTGTTAGCATAGTACACATTAAACATGGGCTGTCTGTTAGTATAGTACATGTTATATACAGTCTACTTGTTAGCATAGTACACATTAAACATGGGCTGTCTGTTAGTATAGTACACATTAAACATGGGCTGTCTGTTAGCATAGTACACATTAAACATGGGCTGTCTGTTAGCATAGTACATATTAAACATGGGCTGTCTGTTCGCATGGTACACATTAAACATGGGCTGTCTGTTAGTATAGTACACATTAAACATGGGCTGTCTGTTAGCATAGTACACATTAAACATGGGCTGTCTGTTTGCATAGTACACATTAAACATGGGCTGTCTGTTTGCATAGTACACATTAACATGGGCTGTCTGTTAGCATAGTACACATTAAACATGGGCTGTCTGTTAGTATAGTACATGTTATATACAGTCTACTTGTTAGCATAGTACACATTAAACATGGGCTGTCTGTTAGCATAGTACACGTTAAACATGGGTTGTCTGTTAGCATAGTACACATTAAACATGGGCTGTCTGTTAGCATAGTACACATTAAACATGGGCTGTCTGTTAATATAGTACATGTTATATACAGTCTACTTGTTAGCATAGTACACATTAAACATGGGCTGTCTGTTAGCATAGTACATATTAAACATGGGCTGTCTGTTAGCATAGTACACATTAAACATGGGCTGTCTGTTAATATAGTACATGTTATATACAGTCTACTTGTTAGCATAATACACATTAAACATGGGCTGTCTGTTAGCATAGTACACATTAAACATGGGCTGTCTGTTAATATAGTACATGTTATATACAGTCTACTTGTTAGCATAGTACACATTAAACATGGGCTGTCTGTTAGCATAGTACACATTAAACATGGGCTGTCTGTTAGCATAGTACATGTTAAATACAGTCTACTTGTTAGCATAGTACACATTAAACATGGGCTGTCTGTTAGTATAGTACACATTAAACATGGGCTGTCTGTTAGTATAGTACACATTAAACATGGGCTGTCTGTTAGCATAGTACACATTAAACATGGGCTGTCTGTTAGTATAGTACATGTTATATACAGTCTACTTGTTAGCATAGTACAAATTAAACATAGGCTGTCTGTTACTGTTAGCATAGTACACATTAAACATGGGCTGTCTGTTAGTATTGTACATGTTATATACAGTCTACTTGTTAGCATAGTACACATGAAACATGGGCTGTCTGTTAGCATAGTACACATTCAACATGGGCTGTCTGTTAACATAGTACACATTAAACATGGGCTGTCTGTTAGCATAGTACACATTAAACATGGGCTGTCTGTTAGCATGGTACACATTAAACATGGGCTGTCTGTTAGCATAGTACATGTTATATACAGTCTACTTGTTAGCATAATACACATTAAACATGGGCTGTCTGTTAGCATAGTACACATTAAACATGGGCTGTCTGTTAGCATAGTACACATTAAACATGGGCTGTCTGTTAGCATAGTACACGTTAAACATGGGCTGTCTGTTAGTATAGTACACATTAAACATGGGCTGTCTGTTAGTATAGTACACATTAAACATGGGCTGTCTGTTAGCATAGTACACATTAAACATGGGCTGTCTGTTAGTATAGTACACATTAAACATGGGCTGTCTGTTAGTATAGTACACATTAAACATGGGCTGTCTGTTAGCATAGTACACATTAAACATGGGCTGTCTGTTAGTATAGTACATGTTATATACAGTCTACTTGTTAGCATAGTACAAATAAACATAGGCTGTCTGTTACTGTTAGCATAGTACACATTAAACATGGGCTGTCTGTTAGTATTGTACATGTTATATACAGTCTACTTGTTAGCATAGTACACATGAAACATGGGCTGTCTGTTAGCATAGTACACATTAAACATGGGCTGTCTGTCAGCATAGTACACATTAAACATGGGCTGTCTGTTAGTATAGTACACATTAAACATGGGCTGTCTGTTAGCATAGTACACATTAAACATGGGCTGTCTGTTAGCATGGTACATGTTATATACAGTCTACTTGCTAGCATAGTACACATTAAACATGGGCTGTCTGTTAGTATAGTACACATTAAACATGGGCTGTCTGTTAGCATAGTACACATTAAACATGGGCTGTCTGTTAGCATAGTACACATTAAACATGGGCTGTCTGTTAGCATAGTACACATTAAACATGGGCTGTCTGTTAGTATAGTACACATTAAACATGGGCTGTCTGTTAGCATAGTACACATTAAACATGGGCTGTCTGTTTGCATAGTACACATTAAACATGGGCTGTCTGTTAGCATAGTACACATTTAACATGGGCTGTCTGTTAGTATAGTACATGTTATATACAGTCTACTTGTTAGCATAGTACACATTAAACATGGGCTGTCTGTTAGTATAGTACACATTAAACATGGGCTGTCTGTTAGCATAGTACACATTAAACATGGGCTGTCTGTTAGCATAGTACATATTAAACATGGGCTGTCTGTTCGCATGGTACACATTAAACATGGGCTGTCTGTTAGTATAGTACACATTAAACATGGGCTGTCTGTTAGCATAGTACACATTAAACATGGGCTGTCTGTTTGCATAGTACACATTAAACATGGGCTGTCTGTTTGCATAGTACACATTAACATGGGCTGTCTGTTAGCATAGTACACATTAAACATGGGCTGTCTGTTAGTATAGTACATGTTATATACAGTCTACTTGTTAGCATAGTACACATTAAACATGGGCTGTCTGTTAGCATAGTACACATTAAACATGGGTTGTCTGTTAGCATAGTACACATTAAACATGGGCTGTCTGTTAATATAGTACATGTTATATACAGTCTACTTGTTAGCATAGTACACATTAAACATGGGCTGTCTGTTAGCATAGTACATATTAAACATGGGCTGTCTGTTAGCATAGTACACATTAAACATGGGCTGTCTGTTAGTATAGTACATGTTATATACAGTCTACTTGTTAGCATAATACACATTAAACATGGGCTGTCTGTTAGCATAGTACACATTAAACATGGGCTGTCTGTTAATATAGTACATGTTATATACAGTCTACTTGTTAGCATAGTACACATTAAACATGGGCTGTCTGTTAGCATAGTACACATTAAACATGGGCTGTCTGTTAGCATAGTACATGTTAAATACAGTCTACTTGTTAGCATAGTACACATTAAACATGGGCTGTCTGTTAGTATAGTACACATTAAACATGGGCTGTCTGTTAGTATAGTACACATTAAACATGGGCTGTCTGTTAGCATAGTACACATTAAACATGGGCTGTCTGTTAGTATAGTACATGTTATATACAGTCTACTTGTTAGCATAGTACAAATTAAACATAGGTTGTCTGTTACTGTTAGCATAGTACACATTAAACATGGGCTGTCTGTTAGTATTGTACATGTTATATACAGTCTACTTGTTAGCATAGTACACATGAAACATGGGCTGTCTGTTAGCATAGTACACATTAAACATGGGCTGTCTGTCAGCATAGTACACATTAAACATGGGCTGTCTGTTAGTATAGTACACATTAAACATGGGCTGTCTGTTAGCATAGTACACATTAAACATGGGCTGTCTGTTAGCATGGTACATGTTATATACAGTCTACTGGCTAGCATAGTACACATTAAACATGGGCTGTCTGTTAGTATAGTACACATTAAACATGGGCTGTCTGTTAGCATAGTACACATTAAACATGGGCTGTCTGTTAGCATAGTACACATTAAACATGGGCTGTCTGTTAGCATAGTACACATTAAACATGGGCTGTCTGTTAGTATAGTACACATTAAACATGGGCTGTCTGTTAGCATAGTACACATTAAACATGGGCTGTCTGTTTGCATAGTACACATTAAACATGGGCTGTCTGTTAGCATAGTACACATTAAACATGGGCTGTCTGTTAGTATAGTACATGTTATATACAGTCTACTTGTTAGCATAGTACACATTAAACATGGGCTGTCTGTTAGTATAGTACACATTAAACATGGGCTGTCTGTTAGCATAGTACACATTAAACATGGGCTGTCTGTTAGCATAGTACATATTAAACATGGGCTGTCTGTTTGCATAGTACACATTAAACATGGGCTGTCTGTTTGCATAGTACACATTAACATGGGCTGTCTGTTAGCATAGTACACATTAAACATGGGCTGTCTGTTAGTATAGTACATGTTATATACAGTCTACTTGTTAGCATAGTACACATTAACATGGGCTGTCTGTTAGCATAGTACACATTAAACATGGGTTGTCTGTTAGCATAGTACACATTAAACATGGGCTGTCTGTTAGCATAGTACACATTCAACATGGGCTGTCTGTTAACATAGTACACATTAAACATGGGCTGTCTGTTAGCATAGTACACATTAAACATGGGCTGTCTGTTAGCATGGTACACATTAAACATGGGCTGTCTGTTAGCATAGTACATGTTATATACAGTCTACTTGTTAGCATAATACACATTAAACATGGGCTGTCTGTTAGCATAGTACACATTAAACATGGGCTGTCTGTTAGCATAGTACACATTAAACATGGGCTGTCTGTTAGCATAGTACACGTTAAACATGGGCTGTCTGTTAGTATAGTACACATTAAACATGGGCTGTCTGTTAGTATAGTACACATTAAACATGGGCTGTCTGTTAGCATAGTACACATTAAACATGGGCTGTCTGTTAGTATAGTACACATTAAACATGGGCTGTCTGTTAGTATAGTACACATTAAACATGGGCTGTCTGTTAGCATAGTACACATTAAACATGGGCTGTCTGTTAGTATAGTACATGTTATATACAGTCTACTTGTTAGCATAGTACAAATTAAACATAGGTTGTCTGTTACTGTTTAGCATAGTACACATTAAACATGGGCTGTCTGTTAGTATTGTACATGTTATATACAGTCTACTTGTTAGCATAGTACACATGAAACATGGGCTGTCTGTTAGCATAGTACACATTAAACATGGGCTGTCTGTCAGCATAGTACACATTAAACATGGGCTGTCTGTTAGTATAGTACACATTAAACATGGGCTGTCTGTTAGCATAGTACACATTAAACATGGGCTGTCTGTTAGCATGGTACATGTTATATACAGTCTACTTGCTAGCATAGTACACATTAAACATGGGCTGTCTGTTAGTATAGTACACATTAAACATGGGCTGTCTGTTAGCATAGTACACATTAAACATGGGCTGTCTGTTAGCATAGTACACATTAAACATGGGCTGTCTGTTAGCATAGTACACATTAAACATGGGCTGTCTGTTAGTATAGTACACATTAAACATGGGCTGTCTGTTAGCATAGTACACATTAAACATGGGCTGTCTGTTTGCATAGTACACATTAAACATGGGCTGTCTGTTAGCATAGTACACATTAAACATGGGCTGTCTGTTAGTATAGTACATGTTATATACAGTCTACTTGTTAGCATAGTACACATTAAACATGGGCTGTCTGTTAGTATAGTACACATTAAACATGGGCTGTCTGTTAGCATAGTACACATTAAACATGGGCTGTCTGTTAGCATAGTACATATTAAACATGGGCTGTCTGTTTGCATAGTACACATTAAACATGGGCTGTCTGTTTGCATAGTACACATTAACATGGGCTGTCTGTTAGCATAGTACACATTAAACATGGGTTGTCTGTTAGCATAGTACACATTAAACATGGGCTGTCTGTTAGCATAGTACACATTAAACATGGGCTGTCTGTTAATATAGTACATGTTATATACAGTCTACTTGTTAGCATAGTACACATTAAACATGGGCTGTCTGTTAGCATAGTACACATTAAACATGGGTTGTCTGTTAGCATAGTACACATTAAACATGGGCTGTCTGTTAGCATAGTACACATTAAACATGGGCTGTCTGTTAATATAGTACATGTTATATACAGTCTACTTGTTAGCATAGTACACATTAAACATGGGCTGTCTGTTAGCATAGTACATATTAAACATGGGCTGTCTGTTAGCATAGTACACATTAAACATGGGCTGTCTGTTAATATAGTACATGTTATATACAGTCTACTTGTTAGCATAATACACATTAAACATGGGCTGTCTGTTAGCATAGTACACATTAAACATGGGCTGTCTGTTAATATAGTACATGTTATATACAGTCTACTTGTTAGCATAGTACACATTAAACATGGGCTGTCTGTTAGCATAGTACACATTAAACATGGGCTGTCTGTTAGCATAGTACATGTTAAATACAGTCTACTTGTTAGCATAGTACACATTAAACATGGGCTGTCTGTTAGTATAGTACACATTAAACATGGGCTGTCTGTTAGTATAGTACACATTAAACATGGGCTGTCTGTTAGCATAGTACACATTAAACATGGGCTGTCTGTTAGTATAGTACATGTTATATACAGTCTACTTGTTAGCATAGTACAAATTAAACATAGGCTGTCTGTTACTGTTAGCATAGTACACATTAAACATGGGCTGTCTGTTAGTATTGTACATGTTATATACAGTCTACTTGTTAGCATAGTACACATGAAACATGGGCTGTCTGTTAGCATAGTACACATTAAACATGGGCTGTCTGTCAGCATAGTACACATTAAACATGGGCTGTCTGTTAGTATAGTACACATTAAACATGGGCTGTCTGTTAGCATAGTACACATTAAACATGGGCTGTCTGTTAGCATGGTACATGTTATATACAGTCTACTTGCTAGCATAGTACACATTAAACATGGGCTGTCTGTTAGTATAGTACACATTAAACATGGGCTGTCTGTTAGCATAGTACACATTAAACATGGGTTGTCTGTTAGCATAGTACACATTAAACATGGGCTGTCTGTTAGCATAGTACACATTAAACATGGGCTGTCTGTTAATATAGTACATGTTATATACAGTCTACTTGTTAGCATAGTACACATTAAACATGGGCTGTCTGTTAGCATAGTACATATTAAACATGGGCTGTCTGTTAGCATAGTACACATTAAACATGGGCTGTCTGTTAGTATAGTACATGTTATATACAGTCTACTTGTTAGCATAATACACATTAAACATGGGCTGTCTGTTAGCATAGTACACATTAAACATGGGCTGTCTGTTAATATAGTACATGTTATATACAGTCTACTTGTTAGCATAGTACACATTAAACATGGGCTGTCTGTTAGCATAGTACACATTAAACATGGGCTGTCTGTTAGCATAGTACATGTTAAATACAGTCTACTTGTTAGCATAGTACACATTAAACATGGGCTGTCTGTTAGTATAGTACACATTAAACATGGGCTGTCTGTTAGTATAGTACACATTAAACATGGGCTGTCTGTTAGCATAGTACACATTAAACATGGGCTGTCTGTTAGTATAGTACATGTGATATACAGTCTACTTGTTAGCATAGTACAAATTAAACATAGGCTGTCTGTTACTGTTAGCATAGTACACATTAAACATGGGCTGTCTGTTAGTATTGTACATGTTATATACAGTCTACTTGTTAGCATAGTACACATGAAACATGGGCTGTCTGTTAGCATAGTACACATTAAACATGGGCTGTCTGTCAGCATAGTACACATTAAACATGGGCTGTCTGTTAGTATAGTACACATTAAACATGGGCTGTCTGTTAGCATAGTACACATTAAACATGGGCTGTCTGTTAGCATGGTACATGTTATATACAGTCTACTTGCTAGCATAGTACACATTAAACATGGGCTGTCTGTTAGTATAGTACACATTAAACATGGGCTGTCTGTTAGCATAGTACACATTAAACATGGGCTGTCTGTTAGCATAGTACATGTTATATACAGTCTACTTGTTAGCATAGTACACATTAAACATGGGCTGTCTGTTAGTATAGTACACATTAAACATGGGCTGTCTGTTAGCATAGTACACATTAAACATGGGCTGTCTGTTAGCATAGTACACATTAAACATGGGCTGTCTGTTAGCATAGTACACATTAAACATGGGCTGTCTGTTAATATAGTACATGTTATATACAGTCTACTTGTTAGCATAGTACACATTAAACATGGGCTGTCTGTTAGCATAGTACACATTAAACATGGGTTGTCTGTTAGCATAGTACACATTAAACATGGGCTGTCTGTTAGCATAGTACACATTAAACATGGGCTGTCTGTTAATATAGTACATGTTATATACAGTCTACTTGTTAGCATAGTACACATTAAACATGGGCTGTCTGTTAGCATAGTACACATTAAACATGGGTTGTCTGTTAGCATAGTACACATTAAACATGGGCTGTCTGTTAGCATAGTACACATTAAACATGGGCTGTCTGTTAATATAGTACATGTTATATACAGTCTACTTGTTAGCATAGTACACATTAAACATGGGCTGTCTGTTAGCATAGTACACATTAAACATGGGCTGTCTGTTAGCATAGTACATGTTAAATACAGTCTACTTGTTAGCATAGTACACATTAAACATGGGCTGTCTGTTAGTATAGTACACATTAAACATGGGCTGTCTGTTAGTATAGTACACATTAAACATGGGCTGTCTGTTAGCATAGTACACATTAAACATGGGCTGTCTGTTAGTATAGTACATGTTATATACAGTCTACTTGTTAGCATAGTACAAATTAAACATAGGCTGTCTGTTACTGTTAGCATAGTACACATTAAACATGGGCTGTCTGTTAGTATTGTACATGTTATATACAGTCTACTTGTTAGCATAGTACACATAAACATGGGCTGTCTGTTAGCATAGTACACATTAAACATGGGCTGTCTGTCAGATAGTACACATTAAACATGGGCTGTCTGTTAGTATAGTACACATTAAACATGGGCTGTCTGTTAGCATAGTACACATTAAACATGGGCTGTCTGTTAGCATGGTACATGTTATATACAGTCTACTTGCTAGCATAGTACACATTAAACATGGGCTGTCTGTTAGTATAGTACACATTAAACATGGGCTGTCTGTTAGCATAGTACACATTAAACATGGGCTGTCTGTTAGCATAGTACACATTAAACATGGGCTGTCTGTTAGCATAGTACACATTAAACATGGGCTGTCTGTTAGTATAGTACACATTAAACATGGGCTGTCTGTTAGCATAGTACACATTAAACATGGGCTGTCTGTTTGCATAGTACACATTAAACATGGGCTGTCTGTTAGCATAGTACACATTAAACATGGGCTGTCTGTTAGTATAGTACATGTTATATACAGTCTACTTGTTAGCATAGTACACATTAAACATGGGCTGTCTGTTAGTATAGTACACATTAAACATGGGCTGTCTGTTAGCATAGTACACATTAAACATGGGCTGTCTGTTAGCATAGTACATATTAAACATGGGCTGTCTGTTCGCATGGTACACATTAAACATGGGCTGTCTGTTAGTATAGTACACATTAAACATGGGCTGTCTGTTAGCATAGTACACATTAAACATGGGCTGTCTGTTTGCATAGTACACATTAAACATGGGCTGTCTGTTTGCATAGTACACATTAACATGGGCTGTCTGTTAGCATAGTACACATTAAACATGGGCTGTCTGTTAGTATAGTACATGTTATATACAGTCTACTTGTTAGCATAGTACACATTAAACATGGGCTGTCTGTTAGCATAGTACACATTAAACATGGGTTGTCTGTTAGCATAGTACACATTAAACATGGGCTGTCTGTTAGCATAGTACACATTAAACATGGGCTGTCTGTTAATATAGTACATGTTATATACAGTCTACTTGTTAGCATAGTACACATTAAACATGGGCTGTCTGTTAGCATAGTACACATTAAACATGGGCTGTCTGTTAGCATAGTACACATTAAACATGGGCTGTCTGTTAATATAGTACATGTTATATACAGTCTACTTGTTAGCATAGTACACATTAAACATGGGCTGTCTGTTAGCATAGTACACATTAAACATGGGCTGTCTGTTAGCATAGTACATGTTAAACATGCTACTTGTTAGCATAGTACACATTAAACATGGGCTGTCTGTTAGCATAGTACACATTAAACATGGGCTGTCTGTTAGAATAGTACACATTAAACATGGGCTGTCTGTTAGCATAGTACACATTAAACATGGGCTGTCTGTTAATATAGTACATGTTATATACAGTCTACTTGTTAGCATAGTACACATTAAACATGGGCTGTCTGTTAGCATAGTACACATTAAACATGGGCTGTCTGTTAGCATAGTACATGTTAGATACAGTCTACTTGTTAGCATAGTACATATTAACACAGGCTGTCTGTTCGCATGGTACATATTAAGCATGATTGCCTGTTAGTAGGGTACATATTAACCCCTTCCCCCAAAGAGACGTGGGCTTATATACTACTGTATATTCATGTATGACAGTCATTTACTTAGCGTAATCCATGGATAAGCAGACATCATCTCTACCCCACCTCAATGGCCCCACCTCCATAGAGGTTACTGGGAATGTTTATGGCTGTATCCATTATGTTATTCTGCCCATTATATTATGTGTGTTTCTGTTTAGCTTAAACATATTTATTTTCTGTCAGTACATGATTATTTACATTTCTGTTTGTTTGATGACCACTGTGTCAGTTACAGTGGTTCCGGTTGGAGGGGTTGTGTTTCTGTTTGTTTGATGACTACTGTGTCAGTTACAGTGGTTCCGGTTGGAGGGGTTGTGTTTCTGTTTGTTTGATGACTACTGTGTCAGTTACAGTGGTTCCGATTGGAGGGGTTGTGTTTCTGTTTGTTTGATGACTACTGTGTCAGTTACAGTGGTTCCGGTTGGAGGGGTTGTGTTTCTGTTTGTTTGATGACCACTGTGTCAGTTACAGTGGTTCCGGTTGGAGGGGTTTCACTGTAACTCGTTGCTTAATTATTTATTAATTTTGTTTTTTTTACAGAGAGAAGAAGTGAGAATGCTCTGAAAGTTGTTGCAGGTAAGCACATTGAAGTAGCTGTTACTCTTCAGTTGATTAGACTGGGACACATGGACTAATTTGGAGCTGGATACCCAATGAAGTATTCACGTGCTGGTTCATAGTTCATACAACCTATATGTAAAAGCTGCTGAGACATGCGGTATTATCCTTGCTTTACTTTTGCAATAATTCGGAAATCTGGTATGAATCCTTAAAATGCTGAATAGCTGCACATCTGATCAGGATCTATGTTGTTTGCTATTCAGCCACGTGTTTAAGCTCCACTATCTGCCTAATCTGACTGTATGCTGTTTGCAAAAGCAACTTTAACTGTAGTAGTACGTTTATTTATCTTCTCCGCCGGCGAACCATGTGGGCGAGCATTCTAAGTTGATTATCTGCATTGATTATTCCTGAAGTGTCTATGATGGTGCGATAAAAGGACAACTGGAGGAGGCATCTTCTTCCTCTACAGGGTGACATAATTCCTGATGGTCTCTTCTTTCTGAACGGCGCTTTTTAGGGCCACCCTCCCCACTGTTAGTCTTCTCACAGCAGCATATAGAAGGATCTGACAGTTATATATCTGGTCGTCTCTGTTGCTCCAGGGTCGTTTGGCCATACCTCCACCACTTCCGTAAGACGGCGATGCTGGAGCGTGTGTCCCATGTCGCAAGGTCGACAACCAGAAGATCCCAGGATCCTACGCTGCTGCTGCGAGATGTGTCCTGGATTTAAATTTAGCAATTAGTGGTGTAAATATTGTCGAGTAAATATTGTGAATTTGCGATATAGAAACAGGTCACATGATGAAATGACTGAAGTAGGTTAGCTACCCTGGGAATATGTAGTAATAATTTACTGTTTAAAATATGATTTTATTGTAATAACATGTAATTGTGTGAAGATAATTTGCTTATTTTACACAATTTCTCAACAGAATGTCATTCAACAAAAGAAGGAATAAACTAATTAACCACTGAGTTGAATCTGATGTTTTGTAACTGATTTACTTTCTAGATCTGTGCACGGCATGTGAAGACGGTGACCTTTCAAGAGTCAAGGACATTTTGAGGGTACCTCCACCTACTGGATGGGAGTTGGCAAACATTGAGGTGCCAGATGATGGGAGAATCCCATTAGTCATGTAAGTTCCATACACAGTATGCTGAAATGTACAGTCCAGCGTGTAGTAACGTGTAAGTTCCATACACAGTATGCTGAAATGTACAGTCCAGCGTGTAGTAACGTGTAAGTTCCATACACAGTATGCTGAAATGTACAGTCCAGCGTGTAGTAACGTGTAAGTTCCATACACAGTATGCTGAAATGTACAGTCCAGCATGTAGTAACGTGTAAGTTCCATACACAGTATGCTGAAATGTACAGTCCAGCATGTAGTAACGTGTAAGTTCCATACATAGTATGTTGAAATGTACAGTCCAGCATGTAGTAACGTGTAAGTTCCATACACAGTGTGCTGAAATGTACAGTCCAGCATGTAGTAACGTGTAAGTTCCATACACAGTATGCTGAAATGTACAGTCCAGCGTGTAGTAACGTGTAAGTTCCATACACAGTATGCTGAAATGTACAGTCCAGCGTGTAGTAACGTGTAAGTTCCATACACAGTATGCTGAAATGTACAGTCCAGCATGTAGTAACGTGTAAGTTTCATACACAGTATGCTGAAATGTACAGTCCAGCGTGTAGTAACGTGTAAGTTCCATACACAGTATGTTGAAATGTACAGTCCAGCGTGTAGTAACGTGTAAGTTCCATACACAGTATGCTGAAATGTACAGTCCAGCGTGTAGTAACGTGTAAGTTCCATACACAGTATGCTGAAATGTACAGTCCAGCGTGTAGTAACGTGTAAGTTCCATACACAGTATGCTGAAATGTACAGTCCAGCGTATAGTAACGACTAAGTTCCATACACAGTATGCTGAAATGTACAGTCCAGCGTGTAGTAACGTGTAAGTTCCATACACAGTATGCTGAAATGTACATTCCAGCGTGTAGTAACGTGTAAGTTCCATACACAGTATGTTGAAATGTACAGTCCAGCGTGTAGTAATATGTAAGTTCCATACACAGTGTGCTGAAATGTACAGTCCAGCGTGTAGTAATGTGTAAGTTCCATACACAGTATGTTGAAATGTACAGTCCAGCGTGTAGTAACGTGTAAGTTCCATATACAGTATGTTGAAATGTACAGTCCAGCATGTAGTAACGACTAAGTCCATAACACCACTTTCTGTGTGCTGTAATATACAGTACAGCATGTCCATAACACCACTGTGTAAAAACAAGTCCCATACATAGTGTATTTAAATATACAGTCCAACAACTTTCTCCATATAACACCAACCTGTCTCTAAGGACCACTGTTTTAATCTACATATAGTCATTATCAATGCATTATAACCTGTAGTGAGAGGGTACCGGCCAACAACAACCCCTTTTTCCCTATCCCAGTGTGTAGATTGAACAGACTGGTTATTGTTTTCGTATGTAGATATGGTTAGTGAGTAAGACGTCAATACTGAGCCTGATACTAAGTTCTTTCATTATCTTAACCCTTAAAGCAGCATTACATCGTAATACAGGATGTTTTGGGTAAAATATAAATACTAATGTGTGTGTGTTTACAAAAATCGAAATAGTCGCTCAGAAACGATAAAATTCCAATAAATTTAAACCGTCGTATACGCGAATTTGTTTATCAACACACGAAATGTAAACACGCACAGCACGCATGCGTGAAACAACAGAGGATGTAGAAAACAACGTATATATTTTGAACATGAAATACTATCTATCTATCTTCCTCTAATGTCGAACCCCTCGCGGGGATGTAGAAATGTCAATCAAATAATTTAATTAAAAAAAACAAGTGCAGATGATGCGTTCCGGTTGTAAACAAGTGAGTGACCGATCGACCCGGAAAGTCCTACTTTCGGTTTCGAGTTTGTTTTATCGCAAAAAAACACTGTTTACCAAATGAACATAAGCACACAAAGTATAATGTTAGAATGTGTAGCAGCATTGCTACCCATAGGTAAAAAATTTCAAATATCTTTTATTTCAAACGATGTAATGCTGCTTTAAATAAAGTATTTATTATTATTATTACTATTATTATTATTACTATTATTATTATTTTATTATTATTATTATTATTATTATTATTATTATTATTACTACTACTATTATTATTATTATTATTATTATTACTACTATTATTATTATTATTATTGTTATTATTATTATTATTATAAATTTTAGAATGTTCTTTGATATACCACTGACCACCATGATTGTAAAATGTATTATATATTTCTGAGCTCATGGATGCTGCTTTATAATGTTAATCACAATTAAAGTTGCTTTTGCAAACAGCATAGAGCCAGATCAGACGGAACAGAACGTAACACAGAATGCGCCGACTGATCAGGCTGGATATTGTTTGCTATTGGGCTAGTGGAGCTAAAACACGTGGCTGAATATCAAACAACATAGAACCTGATCAGCCACAGCAGCTCTGCATCTATGTTGTTTGCACATTCCTTCTAATTTATTTGGCATTTTAAGGGTTAAAGCTTGTGTGAAAACCTTTCCTTGTCTTAATATTTCTTTATCCTTTTGTTCGTTATATCCCTTTTGTTTTTATAACAAATAGTTTATACAAATTTATTTTAGATTGCGAAACAAATTCTTATAACTTATATTAATCGCTCTCGAGACCTCATTCCTGATGTAATCCATCGCCATGAGGGAGAGAAGAGGCACTGTGAAGTTTAATAAATGCCTTGCCTAAGGGCACAATCGTAATGGCTCCAGTGGAGGCTCGAACTCCAGGCCTTTCGCACCTGAAGCGTATTACAAATACAATGTACAGTCAAACCTGTGTTAGCGGTCACCTCTATTAAGCAGCCAACCTCTATTAAGCAGCCAGTAACCAAACTCCCACTGTGGCAATTGGTTCAGCATTTAACCTCTACTAAGCAGCCACCTGTGTTAAGTAGCCAAATTTGTATCACTCCCTTGGCTGGTCGCTTAAGACAGGTTTGACTGTAAATTAAATAAAAAACAAATCTGAACAATTTACTTTGGTGTAGTAAATCACATTTTTGTGCTGTGCTTACATGTTACATTTGTGTACTTCAGTGCTATACAGAGAGGCAATGCTGAGATAATGTCGGAACTACTTGCTACTATAATGGAACTACAAGCTAGTCCATCGCCGATGCTTCTTGCGGTCGAGGCAGCCCATCCACAGATTGTCCGCCTACTCTTAAAGGTGCTCCACCCCACGGAACTTGATTCAACAAAGTGTCTTTACCGTGACTAGCTGATACAACAAAATGTGAACATCCATACGTCACCTTCAATTATGTTAACCCTTAACCTGCTGAATAAATTGGACCGAATGTGCAAACAACATAGATCCAGATCAGCCGCAGCATGTTCACGACACGTCTGATCAGGATCTATGTTGTTTGCTATTCAGACAAGTGCTTTAGTTCCACTATCCGAATAGCAAAGAGCCTGATCAGACAGCACGTTCTGTGCCATCTGATCTAGCTCTATGCTGTTTGCAAAAGCGACTTTAGTTGTGATTGGCATGTTAAGGGTTAATTGATTTTTGTGTTCTATTTTGTATCATGTTTTACAGTAAAGACAATTTGTTATGTCATGTTGCATCCAATGTTGGTAGAGAATTATCAATATAAAATGGCAGCTGGTAATTAATATAATGTAATATATATTTGTAAATCATTATATATGTATTATCAACTATGTGCAAGGCCAGTAATAGGCTAGTAAGCTTACTCTACAGGCTTGAAGTACTAAAATACTAAGACATATCGTTGCCAGTTCAATCCATATTTATATAATGAATGCGAAAATGTCACAAGAATGTAAACAGTTACAGTCTACATCCGTTATGTCAAAATCGGCTATGTCGAATTCTCCGGTTATTTCAAGATCAGATCAAAATCAAGTTGCAGACTTCGATTATGTCGAAGTATTTTGTTCGGTCCGACGGAATTCGACATAACGGATGTAGACTGTATGTTTGAACAATACAAAAATGCAATGTGTAAATGAGTTTTGAGTACTACTTTTGTCCCTAACCAATTGCAGTTAATGAAATCACCCAGTGTGTATTGTTTGTTTATATTTCAGAAGTTTCCAAACTGTTGTAAAGTGAAGGATGAGCAGAATCAGACACCACTCCATGTGGCTTGTCAGACTGGTTGCCTGGACATTGTCAAGCTTCTGATGGAGTGGGACTACCCAGATTCACTATACCAGTCTGTTTATGATCAGCACAAACAAGTTCAATATAAACTGGCATTTCTTGTCAATGATCTGTCAGCAGATGGAAAGTCTGCTCTGTATATGGCTTGTGAAAATGGTCACGAGGAAGTAGTCGACTTTCTGCTCAATTTTTCCGTAAACGGTGTCCATGTCGGCAGACCTTTTGAAACGGACACATCTAGTGATGGACTATTAAATTTAAGCTCTGGAACCATTCATCCAGCTGAGTTAAAGATTGTTGTTAAACCAATCCGAATTGATTGTATTGTTGAAAGTGTTATATATAACAGATCAACACATATAAACACTCCTGTATGCCACACACTGTCCTGTATGTACATTGCTGTGAAAAATGGTCATCTGAAGATTGTGCAACTGTTGGCAGACGCTGAAGCTGAAATAAATATGACGTTAAGGGATAAAGATGTTGAATATTCTCTGTTGTTAAAAGTAGCTTTAGAAAACAAAGATTCACTTATGCTAAATAAGCTTCTAGCGGTGGGTGTGTCAGATGTGAATAACTATGTCTTTGAAGAGGCTGTGCGATCTTATCCAGAGTTTATTTCCCACTTCCTCAAATACAAAGCGAGCGAAGATAAAACAAATAAGATAAATAAGAAGTTGATGATTGGAGAATATTCTATGTCATCAATGAGTCGAGAGAAACTCGAAGGTTTATTGTCGTCTGATCCGAGTTACAAACGGATGCTTCCTACCGAATCTGTCAGTCTACGCTGGCAAAACCTGAAAGTGCTGTCGACGGTTGAACCAGCCTGGCTCACTACCACTGTCAATTTGTACAATCCCGCCATGTCCAACCCAAACGCAAGAATTCAGATGTTTGCTGTGACGAGAGTGGATGTTTCTAACAGCAGTATCACCATGGTTCCTATAGCCCTGCTCGAACTTCCATCCCTATCTATACTAGTATCAGCGTACAATAAAATAACAGAATTCCCATCTCAGACAAACTTTAGCCTAGATTGTCAAGTCCTGGAAGAGTTGTATGTGCAGTATAATCAACTTGTCACCATTCCAAATTATATTTTGACTCTGCCACGACTAAGAGTTTTAGACGCAAGCAATAATAAAATTAACAGACTTCCAGCCAGCCTATGGCATTCGGTATATCTGAAATCTATTGATCTTAGTCATAATCAGATTGAAGCATTACCTAGACCAGTTATAGCAACTTGGAGAAAAGAATCTGAAGAAGGACCTGTTAGTGACGGCCAGGCTGAAAGTTTGGAATTTGAAAATAACCAGTTACATTCCAGTACTGATAGTCATGTGATATTCCATCATTTGAAAAGAGCCAATCACTGGACAGATAACATTGTGATCAGTGATGAAGCTGTGAAGGCTGCAGAAAACCATAAGAAAGGTTTGAAAACGTTGAAACTTGGACATAATTTGATAACAATATTCCCAGAGTTCTTGTCCTGTTGTTGTCCTCAGTTGGAGAGTCTTGAAATGCAGAAGAACAAGTTGAAGACTTTGGGAAACCTTGCTGCATATCCAAAGTTGCTGAAAACATTGGACTTGAGTCAGAATATGATAGAGAGTATGGCAGATTGGCAGATGGATAATGAAATTAGGAAATGTTTCTTCATACCCAGACAGTACGTACGAGTTTAGTTATACAACTTTATATTAGCTCGATTGCGAAACAAGTTCTTACACCTTTTATTAATCGCTTGTGAGACCCATTGCTGATGGAAACCATAGAGAAGAGGCAATGTGGAATATAAGTGCCTTGCCTAACTACGCAATTGTAACTACTACAGTTATGAGCGAACTCTGTGCCCCTCGCATCTGAAGCGAACGTGCTACCACGGCGCTATCACGACTTCCACATATGTATGATGTGCCATTTTAGACCAGTACTGGGAGGTCAATTATACTTTAAGATTTGGGCCAACGTATATCATACTGTTCTTATTATATACAAACCCCGAGAGGGAATTACGATCCATATGTGCATGATTTCCTGTGGAGCAAACTACATTCCAATCGGTGGAGAGTATTAGAGATTGCTCCGGCCAGTGATCGAACCCACAATAATCATAATGGCAGTTAGTTTATACAAATTTATTTTAGCTTGATTGTGAAACAAGTTCTTTCAACCATCGCCACGAGGGAGAGAGAAGAGGCAACGTGGAATTTAAATGCCCTGCCTAAGGACACAATCGTAACGGCTTCAGCGGGGCTCGAACTCCGGACCTTTCGCACCTGAAGCGAACGCTCATAATGGCAGTTAATCACTCTCCCACATAACCCATCCTCGTTATACTTATACAATCTGTTATACAATAGTGGCTATTGTAGAGAATTGATTTAATGTTAATTCATTCGGTCAACTTTATCTTGAGCAGCAAGTTAAGGGAAATATAGAAAGTCAAATAGAGGTCAAATACTCTGCCCGTTATGACATTGGTTGGCTGCATATCAGTGATGCAGACTGGCTGCTTAAAATAGGTGACCACTAACACAGATTTCACTCTACTTATTCGTTTCTTTCAGGACATCGTTGGTGGGATCTGGCATGTTTGGTGCGAGTCCTGGGCTCGCAGCTTGTGTCCACCGTAGTCACACGAAACTTGAGAATTTGGATTCTCTTGACCTGTACTCTAACTGTCTCACATCGCTGATTGTACTCCGAGCGCCGGATCTGTCGCAGTCATCATCAATGATGCAAACAGTAAATATACACATCAGTGACAGTACTGTTTAGTGGGGGAAACTTCCCAATTAGAAAGAATCCCCCTTCTGTACTGCCCATACAGAGAGTGTGTTACTAACTCTTAGATTTCTGCTTTCCCTTCTGTGAAGTAACCATGATTTTTTATACGGGATAAAGTGAAAAACAGTTTGCAAGTTCTCTAATCGGAAGCAAATATGTAATTGTAGACATACAGTCAAACCTGTGTTAAGCAGCCAGCCAACGGAGTCAAGTGCTTAACACAGATGGCTGCTTAATAGAGGTTAAATGCTGAACCAATTGCCACAGTGGGAGTTTGGTTACTGGCTGCTTAATAGAGGTCAAATATATAATAAAACAACCAATTGGGAATCTGGAAACTGGCTGCTTAATACAGGTTGGCTGCTTAATGGAGGTGACCACTAACACAGGTTTGACTGTACACCATGTTTGGGAATACCACAACGGGAATTTTTCATAGCTTTACATTGTTCTACATTTCCCAGTCTAGAAATTACTTGGGTAATTAAGACTACATACATTTCCGTTTCTAACTCTTGTTTGTGTTGTGTAGAGTATAATGATTAAACGGAGAGAGCCATGGAACAGACATGAATCATGACCTACTGTATTGGTCAGCGTAAATTACAACCGGAGTATGTTACCCGATCAAAAATATAATGCATCGGCTGTGAAAACATGTACTAGGAATTGTAACCAGCACTAAATCCTGAATTCCAAGCACACAAGAGTAGACTATTGCACCATCGTGTGGCATCCGATTTTCTCTTGGGCTGTCTAATATATAACCATTATAGTTGGCTGTCCGATTAGCGCAGTGGTTAGCATGCTCGCTTCTCACCAATGTGACCCGGGTTCGATCCTCGGACCGGGAAGTATGTGAGATGGTACGGTGGTCGCCAGATCGGACAGGTGGGTTTTCCCCAGGTACTCCTCCCACACAAATGACCACATTTACGCTTTCATCCGCGCCAACGAGAGTGATTAATATAAGGTGATAAAGCTTGTTTCGCAATCGTTGTAAAATAAATAAAGTTTAAACTTTATATAACCATTATACATGTAGTGTTGAAGGGCCATAAAATCATGGAATTTTATGTTTCAGTGATAAATATATTTTACTAACTTTGGTTTATCATATTTAATTATATTCTAAATATTCAATGCACATTACAAATCGAATGAACAAATTTGTATAATATATGGTTCATTGAATTTTTGCACACACATTGTCAATATATGTTGACATAAATTGGATTGGCCACAAGTATGAAAATTAGTTAAAGGCCCTCCTCCTCAATTTTATTAACTGAAAGTTAATGCAGTGTTTAGACATACATGACCAATCATGGGTTACTGTTCCTAGTGCACTCAGCAGTTGTAGTATTCCCGTTGAAATGAAGAAGAAACAGTTTAGTTCAATCATATTTTATTGCTAATTCGTTCTACATATACATGTGAATACAAAACACGACATATTAAAGAAAGGCAAACGGGGCGGGCCACAAGTTCTAGCAACATTAGTTTATATAAATTTATTTTAGCTTGATTGCAAAACAAGTTCTTTCAACTTATATTAATCACTCTCGAGACCACATTCCTGATGGAATCCATCGCCATGAAGGATTAAATTAGATTTAATATTTAGCCTTGCCTAAGGGCACAATCGTAACGGCTCCAGTGGGGCTCGAACTCAGGACCTTTCAACCTGAAGCGAACGCGCATCCACTGCACTATCACGACTTCAACAAACATTAGTTACAGCCCTTCCCGATGAAACACCAACAACTGTTGTAAATCTATCTCGCGGATCATGTACACCGTGGAAACCTGGCTGAGGAACTCTGAACCATTCCAATCTTCATCTTGTATGTATTGTTGGTGCTCGTTCGTTGCTGTTATTCTACTTTTGTTGATGCTTACAGATACAGGATAGAGAGGCAGTAGAGAAGGATATTCAAGGGAAACTACTCTTCCCAAACATCTGCAGCCTTAACCTGGATAGTAACAAGTTTTCACACTTGACTGACAATATCAAAGAGATGAAAACATTGAAAACTCTCTCGCTCAAGAAAAACTTGCAACTTAAGGAGGTATATCACAAACTTTTATATATTTGCTGCAGGAATCATTTTCTTTCTTTCTGTATATACCATCTACAGTATTTGCTGCAGGAATCATTTCATTTCTTTCTGTATACCATCTACAGTATTTGCTGCAGGAATCATTTCATTTCTTTCTGTATATACCATATACAGTATTTTTCTGTGAGTTTAATAGTGTGTTATTTTCCTGAAAATGTCTCTGCATTATGAACCTTCAAGTCCCTGTGATATTATTTTTGTAAATCTAATTATGCAAACATTTTGTGCAATGCTGCTTTCTGTTGCCTCATCTAGGTTACTGAAACAATTTTAACAAAGTGTATTCTTTAATTAGTTTAAACTTTATTTATTAACGATTGCGAAGCAAGTTCTAACAACTTATATTAATCACTCTCATTGACGCGGATGAAAGCGTATATGTGATCATTCGTGTGGGAGGAAACTGGAGTACCCAGAGAAAACCCACATGTCCGATCTGGTGACCACCGTACCATCTCACATACTTCCCGGTCCGAGGATCGAACCCGGGTTGCATTGGTGAGAAAGAAGCAAGCGCGCTAACCACTGTGATAATCAGACATTCTTTAATTAACCTCCCATGTGTGCCACGCTGGATTACTTTGTTGTAGATTACAGATATTTCACAAGATTTCAACTGAGTTTTGCATCGTAGCACCCTAGCATATTTATATTAAATTTTAATAAGTGAGACTGTAATCTACATGTGCTGCTACTACAGTCAAGCTTGTCTTAAACAGCCAATCAAGGGAGTGGCCATTATAAACAGCCAATCAAGGGAGTGGCCATTATTGGCTGCTTAGGAGAGGTGGTTGCTTATCAGAGGTTAAATATGAATTAATAAGTGTGGAATCTTGTGAACTGACTGTTTAATGCAGGTTGGTTGCTTAATGGAGGTGGTCACTTAAACAGGTTTTACTGTATTCTGTTTATCACATTGTATCAATCATCTCCTGGAATCTTTGTGTGGGGTTTGGGTCATTGGGTCCACAGGAACTTGACATTGTATCCATAAGACATGAAACACCATGTTTTAGGCACCCAGACCTCTGTACCTATATTATATGACAACCCCCTCTCTACCAAAATCTATGTTTGAGGCACCCAAAACCCTGTGCTTATATCATAGGACCCCCCTTATATCATAGGGGGCACCATGTTTTAGGGACCAGAACTCTGTACCTATATTATATAGGGGGTATCCTATGATGCCTAAAACATGGTTTTTGGTGCCTTATGGATACAATCCCTAGTTCCTGTGGTCAAGGTAACATCATTTTGATTGCATAGTGTTTGTTCTGCTATCACTGCCTGTAACTGATGGAATAATGCTATTTATATATCTGTTACAGCTTCCACCATCGTTGGGTCTGTTGGAAAGACTTCAGCGTATTGAGGTTGACCTCTGCCCGCTGGAGGGTCCTATTCAGGATGTGATAAAAGGGGCATCGAGTAGGGTGCATGACATCACAGGATTCCTCAGATCAGTACTGGAAGAGTATGTTACTCTGATGTGATTTAATTTAACATTACAAACATATTGAATATCGGATAGAGATTCAGTGTTCCCTCTGTCTGAATTTTTGTCTGCGCCACTTCTGTCGCCAACTGAAATTTTTGTGTGAAAAACTTGGAGCCAACTAAGAGCCATATAGTTCACAGATAAATATTTGAAGCCATGTATTTTACAAAACATGTTGTGCTAGAGAAAAAAACATTGTGCCAAATATTTTCGCGAATTCACACATTTTTTCGCCAGTATTTCTTATTTGTTGCAATTGGTGCTAGTAGCAACTAGCAGCAGGAACCCTGCAGACTAACACTTTGGTTCCAGCAAAACATGTAGCTAGTGGCCTAGTTGTTAACATCGTGGCCTAGTTGTTAACATCGTGGCCTAGTTGTTAACATCATGGCCTAGTTGTTAACATCGTGGCCTAGTTGTTAACATCGTGGCCTAGTTGTTAACATCGTGGCCTAGCAATTAATATTGAAGATGATACTAGTATTTGAATGTTTTTATCATGTTCCTATTAAATAACGTATATTGTATGTAATTTTTTATACAAATTTATTTTAGCTCGATTGTGAAACATGTTCCTACAATTTATATTAATCACTCTCGAGACCTCATTCCTGATGGAATCCATCGCCACGAGGGAGAGAGAAGAGGCAACATGGAATTTAAATGCCTTGCCTAAGGACACAATCGTAACGGCTCCAGCGGTGGGGCTCGAACTCCGGGCCTTTCGCACCTGAAGCGAGCGAGCTACCACTGTGCTATCACGATTTCCTATTAAGTATCGTATATTGTATGGCCTGTTGCAGATCTGAGCAGTATAACTGTATGAATCTGATGATTGTGGGATCGTTTGACATCGGCAAAACATCTCTTCTGCAACAACTTATGAAGAAAGGACGAACAAATAGTCCTATGAGGGTAAGTCAAAATTATGGCCTTGATGTATCTCACTGGCATATCATATAAAACCATGTAAATATATCATTTTGACGTATCTCACTGACATATCATATAAAAGCATGTAAATATATCATTTTGACATATCTCACTGACATATCATATAAAAGCATGTAAATATATCATTTTGACGTATCTCACTGGCATATCATATAAAACCATATAAATATATCATTTTGACATATCTCATTGGCATATCATATAAAAGCATGTAAATATATCATTTTGACTTATCTCACTGGCATATAAAATAAAACCATATAAATATATCATTTTGACGTATCTCACTGGCATATCATATAAAACCATATAAATATATCATTTTGACATATCTCACTGGCATATCATACAAAACCATATAAATATATCATTTTGACATATCTCACTGGCATATCATACAAAACCATATAAATATATCATTTTGATATATCTCACTGGCATATCATATAAAACCATATACATATCTCACTGGCATATCATGCAAAACCATATAAATATATCATTTTGATATATCTCACTGGCATATCATATAAAACCATATAAATATATCATTTTGACATATCTCACTGGCATATCATATAAAACCATATAAATATATCATTTTGACATATCTCACTGGCATATCATATAAAACCATATAAATATATCATTTTGCCTTATCTCACTGGCATATCATATAAAACCATGTAAATATATCATTTTGACTTATCTCACTGGCATATCATATAAAACCCTATAAATATATCATTTTGACATATCTCACTGGCATATCATATAAAACCATATAAATATATCATTTTGCCTTATCTCACTGGCATATCATATAAAAGCATGTAAATATATCATTTTGACTTATCTCACTGGCATATCATATAAAAGCATATAAATATATCATTTTGACTTATCTCACTGACATATCATATAAAAGCATATAAATATATCATTTTGACTTATCTCACTGGCATATCATATAAAAGCATATAAATATATCATTTTGACTTATCTCACTGGCATATCATATAAAAGCATATAAATATATCATTTTGATATATCTCACTGGCATATCATATAAAACCCTATAAATATATCATTTTGACTTATCTCACTGGCATATCATATAAAACCATGTAAATATATCATTTTGATATATCTCACTGGCATATCATATAAAACCATGTAAATATATCATTTTGACTTATCTCACTGGCATATCATATAAAACCATGTAAATATATCATTTTGCCTTATATCATTTTGCCTTATCTCACTGGCATATCATATAAAAGCATGTAAATATATCATTTTGACTTATCTCACTGGCATATCATATAAAAGCATATAAATATATCATTTTGACTTATCTCACTGACATATCATATAAAAGCATATAAATATATCATTTTGACTTATCTCACTGGCATATCATATAAAAGCATATAAATATATCATTTTGACTTATCTCACTGGCATATCATATAAAACCATATAAATATATCATTTTGACTTATCTCACTGGCATATCATATAAAAGCATATAAATATATCATTTTGACTTATCTCACTGGCATATCATATAAAAGCATATAAATATATCATTTTGACATATCTCACTGGCATATCATATAAAAGCATATAAATATATCATTTTGCCTTATCTCACTGGCATATCATATAAAAAACCATGTAAATATATCAGTTTGACTTATCTCACTGGCATATCATATAAAACCATATACATATCTCACTGGCATATCATACACAACCATATAAATATATCATTTTGACTTATCTCACTGGCATATCATATAAAACCATATAAATATATCATTTTGACATATCTCACTGGCATATCATATAAAACCATATAAATATATCATTTTGACATATCTCACTGGCATATCATATAAAACCATATAAATATATCATTTTGACTTATCTCACTGACATATCATATAAAACCATGTAAATATATCATTTTGCCTTATCTCACTGGCATATCATATAAAACCATGTAAATATATCATTTTGACTTATCTCACTGGCATATCATATAAAACCATGTAAATATATCATTTTGACTTATCTCACTGGCATATCATATAAAACCATGTAAATATATCATTTTGACTTATCTCACTGGCATATCATATAAAACCATGTAAATATATCATTTTGACTTATCTCACTGGCATATCATATAAAAGCATATAAATATATCATTTTGACTTATCTCACTGACATATCATATAAAAGCATATAAATATATCATTTTGATATATCTCACTGGCATATCATATAAAACCCTATAAATATATCATTTTGACTTATCTCACTGGCATATCATATAAAACCATGTAAATATATCATTTTGATATATCTCACTGGCATATCATATAAAACCATGTAAATATATCATTTTGATATATCTCACTGGCATATCATATAAAACCATGTAAATATATCATTTTGACTTATCTCACTGGCATATCATATAAAACCATGTAAATATATCATTTTGCCTTATATCATTTTGCCTTATCTCACTGGCATATCATATAAAAGCATGTAAATATATCATTTTGACTTATCTCACTGGCATATCATATAAAAGCATATAAATATATCATTTTGACTTATCTCACTGGCATATCATATAAAACCATATAAATATATCATTTTGACTTATCTCACTGGCATATCATATAAAAGCATATAAATATATCATTTTGACTTATCTCACTGGCATATCATATAAAACCATGTAAATATATCATTTTGATATATCTCACTGGCATATCATATAAAACCATGTAAATATATCATTTTGACTTATCTCACTGGCATATCATATAAAACCATGTAAAT
Organism: Archivesica marissinica; assembly: GCA_014843695.1. Taxonomy (NCBI): domain Eukaryota; kingdom Metazoa; phylum Mollusca; class Bivalvia; order Venerida; family Vesicomyidae; genus Archivesica; species Archivesica marissinica. The sequence goes on from CM026390.1 coordinate 43,066,657, forward strand.
ATATCATTTTGCCTTATATCATTTTGCCTTATCTCACTGGCATATCATATAAAAGCATGTAAATATATCATTTTGACTTATCTCACTGGCATATCATATAAAAGCATATAAATATATCATTTTGACTTATCTCACTGGCATATCATATAAAAGCATATAAATATATCATTTTGACTTATCTCACTGGCATATCATATAAAAGCATATAAATATATCATTTTGACATATCTCACTGGCATATCATATAAAAGCATATAAATATATCATTTTGCCTTATCTCACTGGCATATCATATAAAAAACCATGTAAATATATCAGTTTGACTTATCTCACTGGCATATCATATAAAACCATATACATATCTCACTGGCATATCATACAAAACCATATAAATATATCATTTTGACTTATCTCACTGGCATATCATATAAAACCATATAAATATATCATTTTGACATATCTCACTGGCATATCATATAAAACCATATAAATATATCATTTTGACATATCTCACTGGCATATCATATAAAACCATATAAATATATCATTTTGACTTATCTCACTGACATATCATATAAAACCATGTAAATATATCATTTTGCCTTATCTCACTGGCATATCATATAAAACCATGTAAATATATCATTTTGACTTATCTCACTGGCATATCATATAAAACCATGTAAATATATCATTTTGACTTATCTCACTGACATATCATATAAAACCATGTAAATATATCATTTTGCCTTATCTCATTTTGCCTTATCTCACTGGCATATCATATAAAACCATGTAAATATATCATTTTGATATATCTCACTGGCATATCATATAAAACCATATAAATATATCATTTTGATATATCTCACTGGCATATCATATAAAACCATATAAATATATCATTTTGATATATCTCACTGGCATATCATATAAAACCATGTAAATATATCATTTTGATATATCTCACTGGCATATCAAATAAAACCATATAAATATATCATTTTGCCTTATATCATTTTGCCTTATCTCACTGGCATATCATATAAAACCATGTAGATATATCATTTTGACTTATCTCACTGGCATATCATATAAAACCATGTAAATATATCATTTTGACTTATCTCACTGGCATATCATATAAAACCATGTAAATATATCATTTTGCCTTATATCATTTTGCCTTATCTCACTGGCATATCATATAAAACCATGTAAATATATCATTTTGATATATCTCACTGGCATATCATATAAAACCATGTAAATATATCATTTTGATATATCTCACTGGCATATCATATAAAACCATGTAAATATATCATTTTGATATATCTCACTGGCATATCATATAAAAGCATATAAATATATCATTTTGCCTTATCTCACTGGCATATCATATAAAAGCATATAAATATATCATTTTGCCTTATCTCACTGACATATCAAATAAAACCATATAAATATATCATTTTGCCTTATCTCACTGACATATCATATAAAAGCATATAAATATATCATTTTGACTTATCTCACTGGCATATCATATAAAACCATGTAAATATATCATTTTGACTTATCTCACTGGCATATCATATAAAAGCATATAAATATATCATTTTGACTTATCTCACTGACATATCATATAAAAGCATATAAATATATCATTTTGATATATCTCACTGGCATATCATATAAAACCCTATAAATATATCATTTTGACTTATCTCACTGGCATATCATATAAAACCATGTAAATATATCATTTTGATATATCTCACTGGCATATCATATAAAACCATGTAAATATATCATTTTGCCTTATCTCACTGGCATATCATATAAAAGCATGTAAATATATCATTTTGACTTATCTCACTGGCATATCATATAAAAGCATATAAATATATCATTTTGACTTATCTCACTGACATATCATAAAAAAGCATATAAATATATCATTTTGACTTATCTCACTGGCATATCATATAAAACCATATAAATATATCATTTTGACTTATCTCACTGGCATATCATATAAAAGCATATAAATATATCATTTTGACTTATCTCACTGACATATCATAAAAAAGCATATAAATATATCATTTTGACTTATCTCACTGGCATATCATATAAAAGCATATAAATATATCATTTTGACTTATCTCACTGGCATATCATATAAAAGCATATAAATATATCATTTTGACATATCTCACTGGCATATCATATAAAAGCATATAAATATATCATTTTGCCTTATCTCACTGGCATATCATATAAAAAACCATGTAAATATATCAGTTTGACTTATCTCACTGGCATATCATATAAAACCATATACATATCTCACTGGCATATCATACAAAACCATATAAATATATCATTTTGACTTATCTCACTGGCATATCATATAAAACCATATAAATATATCATTTTGACATATCTCACTGGCATATCATAAAAAAGCATATAAATATATCATTTTGACTTATCTCACTGGCATATCATATAAAACCATATAAATATATCATTTTGACTTATCTCACTGGCATATCATATAAAAGCATATAAATATATCATTTTGACTTATCTCACTGGCATATCATATAAAAGCATATAAATATATCATTTTGACATATCTCACTGGCATATCATATAAAAGCATATAAATATATCATTTTGCCTTATCTCACTGGCATATCATATAAAAAACCATGTAAATATATCAGTTTGACTTATCTCACTGGCATATCATATAAAACCATATACATATCTCACTGGCATATCATACAAAACCATATAAATATATCATTTTGACTTATCTCACTGGCATATCATATAAAACCATATAAATATATCATTTTGACATATCTCACTGGCATATCATATAAAACCATATAAATATATCATTTTGACTTATCTCACTGACATATCATATAAAACCATGTAAATATATCATTTTGCCTTATCTCACTGGCATATCATATAAAACCATGTAAATATATCATTTTGACTTATCTCACTGGCATATCATATAAAACCATGTAAATATATCATTTTGACTTATCTCACTGGCATATCATATAAAACCATGTAAATATATCATTTTGACTTATCTCACTGGCATATCATATAAAACCATGTAAATATATCATTTTGATATATCTCACTGGCATATCATATAAAACCATGTAAATATATCATTTTGACTTATCTCACTGGCATATCATATAAAACCATGTAAATATATCATTTTGACTTATCTCACTGGCATATCATATAAAACCATGTAAATATATCATTTTGATATATCTCACTGGCATATCATATAAAACCATGTAAATATATCATTTTGACTTATCTCACTGACATATCATATAAAACCATGTAAATATATCATTTTGCCTTATCTCATTTTGCCTTATCTCACTGGCATATCATATAAAACCATGTAAATATATCATTTTGATATATCTCACTGGCATATCATATAAAACCATATAAATATATCATTTTGATATATCTCACTGGCATATCATATAAAACCATATAAATATATCATTTTGATATATCTCACTGGCATATCAAATAAAACCATATAAATATATCATTTTGCCTTATATCATTTTGCCTTATCTCACTGGCATATCATATAAAACCATGTAGATATATCATTTTGACTTATCTCACTGGCATATCATATAAAACCATGTAAATATATCATTTTGACTTATCTCACTGGCATATCATATAAAACCATGTAAATATATCATTTTGCCTTATATCATTTTGCCTTATCTCACTGGCATATCATATAAAACCATGTAAATATATCATTTTGATATATCTCACTGGCATATCATATAAAACCATGTAAATATATCATTTTGATATATCTCACTGGCATATCATATAAAACCATGTAAATATATCATTTTGATATATCTCACTGGCATATCATATAAAAGCATATAAATATATCATTTTGCCTTATCTCACTGGCATATCATATAAAAGCATATAAATATATAATTTTGACTTATCTCACTGACATATCATATAAAAGCATATAAATATATCATTTTGCCTTATCTCACTGGCATATCATATAAAACCATGTAAATATATCATTTTGACTTATCTCACTGGCATATCATATAAAACCATGTAAATATATCATTTTGATATATCTCACTGGCATATCATATAAAACCATGTAAATATATCATTTTGATATATCTCACTGGCATATCATATAAAACCATGTAAATATATCATTTTGCCTTATATCATTTTGCCTTATCTCACTGGCATATCATATAAAACCATGTAAATATATCATTTTGATATATCTCACTGGCATATCATATAAAACCATGTAAATATATCATTTTGATATATCTCACTGGCATATCATATAAAACCATGTAAATATATCATTTTGCCTTATATCATTTTGCCTTATCTCACTGGCATATCATATAAAACCATGTAAATATATCATTTTGATATATCTCACTGGCATATCATATAAAACCATGTAAATATATCATTTTGACTTATCTCACTGGCATATCATATAAAACCATGTAAATATATCATTTTGACTTATCTCACTGGCATATCATATAAAAGCATATAAATATATCATTTTGCCTTATATCATTTTGCCTTATCTCACTGGCATATCATATAAAAGCATGTAAATATATCATTTTGACTTATCTCACTGGCTCACGGGTTCGAGCCCCGCTCAGGCCGTGTCTCATTTATATGAAAAAGTTGGCAGTTTCTTACGGAGGTTGGTGCACCCAAGTACTGGTTAACCGCTGGAGCCTGCCCAGGAAAGGTGTTGTTAAGTAAACTGCCCGCCGGCGATATAGCCCAAAATGGTGCTGATGCAGGCGTAAAACCCGAAATATAACATAACATAACTTATCTCACTGGCATATCATATAAAAGCATATAAATATATCATTTTGACTTATCTCACTGACATATCATATAAAAGCATATAAATATATCATTTTGCCTTATCTCACTGGCATATCATATAAAAGCATATAAATATATCATTTTGACTTATCTCACTGACATATCATATAAAACCCTATAAATATATCATTTTGACATATCTCACTGGCATATCATATAAAACCGTATAAATATATCATTTTGACTTATCTCACTGGCATATCATATAAAACCATGTAAATATATCATTTTGACTTATATCACTGACATATCATATAAAACCATGTAAATAGATCATTTTGACTTATCTCACTGGCATATCATATAAAACCGTATAAATATATCATTTTGACTTATCTCACTGGCATATCATATAAAATCATGTAAATATATCATTTTGACTTATATCACTGACATATCATATAAAACCATGTAAATAGATCATTTTGACTTATCTCACTGGCATATCATATAAAAGCATGTAAATATATCATTTTGACTTATCTCACTGACATATCATATAAAAGCATATAAATATATCATTTTGACTTATCTCACTGACATATCATATAAAAGCATATAAATATATCATTTTGACATATCTCACTGACATATCATATAAAAGCATATAAATATATCATTTTGACTTATCTCACTGGCATATCATATAAAACCATGTAAATATATCATTTTGACTTATCTCACTGACATATCATATAAAAGCATATAAATATATCATTTTGCCTTATATCACTGACATATCATATAAAACCGTATAAATATATCATTTTGACTTATCTCACTGACATATCATATAAAACCATGTAAATATATCATTTTGACTTATATCACTGACATATCATATAAAACCGTATAAATATATCATTTTGACTTATCTCACTGGCATATCATATAAAACCATGTAAATATATCATTTTGCCTTATCTCACTGACATATCATATAAAACCGTATAAATATATCATTTTGACTTATCTCACTGGCATATCATATAAAACCATGTAAATATATCATTTTGACTTATATCACTGACATATGGGTATCCAGGTAAATAAGCCATTGACTGATGGCAGTGGCATACCATGTAAGACCATATAAATATTGAATTGACTTCATGTTTTCTAGTACACTATGTATATGACATTTGCCATGTACTGACACACCATGTAAATACTTCATTCACATCATGTTGTGACAATAACTACTCATTTCACTGATTAAATATTGTGACGCAATACAATGAAATGTCACCATCTTGTAGTGACACGCCAGATAAAGTAATTTATTCAGACTTATTACTTAGATATGAATATTAGCCTATTGTTTGCTGTTATTTGCCTACCACAATACTGCCTACCACCCAGGTTATTTACCTACCACAATACTGTCTACCACCCAGGTTATTTACCTACCACAATACTGCCTACCACCCAGGTTATTTACCTACCACAATACTGTCTACCACCCAGGTTATTTGCCTACCGCAATACTGCCTACCACCCAGGTTATTTACCTACCACAATACTGCCTACCACCCAGGTTATTTACCTACCACAATACTGTCTACCACCCAGGTTATTTACCTACCGCAATACTGTCTACCACCCAGGTTATTTGCCTACCACAATACTGTCTACCACCCAGGTTATTTACCTACCACAATACTGTCTACCACCCAGGTTATTTACCTACCACAATACTGTCTACCACCCAGGTTATTTACCTACCACAATACTGTCTACCACCCAGGTTATTTACCTACCACAATACTGTCTACCACCCAGGTTATTTACCTACCACAATACTGTCTACCACCCAGGTTATTTACCTACCACAATACTGTCTACCACCCAGGTTATTTACCTACCACAATACTGTCTACCACCCAGGTTATTTACCTACCACAATACTGTCTACCACCCAGGTTATTTACCTACCACAATACTGTCTACCACCCAGGTTATTTACCTACCACAATACTGTCTACCACCCAGGTTATTTGCCTACCACAATACTGTCTACCACCCAGGTTATTTACCTACCACAATACTGTCTACCACCCAGGTTATTTACCTACCACAATACTGTCTACCACCCAGGTTATTTACCTACCACAATACTGTCTACCACCCAGGTTATTTACCTACCACAATACTGTCTACCACCCAGGTTATTTACCTACCACAATACTGTCTACCACCCAGGTTATTTGCCTACCACAATACTGTCTACCACCCAGGTTATTTACCTACCACAATACTGTCTACCACCCAGGTTATTTACCTACCACAATACTGTCTACCACCCAGGTTATTTACCTACCACAATACTGTCTACCACCCAGGTTATTTACCTACCACAATACTGTCTACCACCCAGGTTATTTGCCTACCACAATACTGTCTACCACCCAGGTTATTTACCTACCACAATACTGTCTACCACCCAGGTTATTTACCTACCACAATACTGTCTACCACCCAGGTTATTTACCTACCACAATACTGTCTACCACCCAGGTTATTTGCCTACCACAATACTGTCTACCACCCAGGTTATTTACCTACCACAATACTGTCTACCACCCAGGTTATTTACCTACCACAATACTGTCTACCACCCAGGTTATTTGCCTACCACAATACTGTCTACCACCCAGGTTATTTACCTACCACAATACTGTCTACCACCCAGGTTATTTACCTACCACAATACTGTCTACCACCCAGGTTATTTACCTACCACAATACTGTCTACCACCCAGGTTATTTACCTACCACAATACTGTCTACCACCCAGGTTATTTACCTACCACAATACTGTCTACCACCCAGGTTATTTACCTACCACAATACTGTCTACCACCCAGGTTATTTACCTACCACAATACTGTCTACCACCCAGGTTATTTACCTACCACAATACTGTCTACCACCCAGGTTGATACGCTGTATTTTTGAGTATGATATCACGTATTCTGTTTTAATACGGCTTGTGTTCATATTTTACCAGCTCCTGAGAAAATAATGTATGCGCACTGCACTCTGTGCTAGTTTGTTCGCGTCATGTAGCGTCAAATTTGACAGCTTATATAAGCATGCCAAAACCCACAGATTTCAGGGCCAACAAAGAAGGGGGTCATCTTCTAGGTGAATACGCACGGTAATGTAATAAATATTCCTTTGAAACACCTCTATTAATTGAACAGCGCCCAGACTAGTGTAAAAATGCTGATTTTGAAGGTCAATGGTTCCATGTGGTGATAATGATGCGGATGATGTTGATATTGATTATGATGGTGGTGATGATAATAATGATGGTGATGATGATAATGATTATAATGCTGCTGCTGCTGCTGCTGCTGCTGATGATGATGATGATGATGATGATGATGATGATCACGACGACGACGACGACGACGACAACGACGATGATGTGAAAAAATAATCACAACCAACATACACACATGAGCTGAAGTACAATGTATATCAATATTAGACCCAGTTCTTCCATTACCACGGATAAATAAATAATATTTTGAGTGAACAAGTGTATATCGAGTGATAAGCCAAACTTAAATTAAAACTTGTAGTTGGGTGGCACCCAATATCAACAGATTAATAATCGCATGCCTGAGACAATACTTGTAGGGATGCCTTGATGTTACTCATTGAACATGAAGCGGGATAATAGATATTGGTGTGACACTATAACAAATGAAAAGCAATGAAACAGATTGTATTTGTTGGTATTTGCAGCATTATACCCAGAGAATGAATGGTGCAGCATCTGGGTGTACTACGGATGGCAAACCTCTGTCTACAGTTGGCATAGACATCAGTCAGCTCATCTTGGAGGGCAAGCATGGCACTGTAGAGTTCCGCACTTGGGACTTTGCTGGTCAGGTATGCGCAGTCTAAGGTCCATTTCCAAGGTGGGCACCTTGCTGGGACATTTATAATATTTATATACAACAAAGAATGAAGGTACTAAAGGCTAAAATGCAAAAATATTTTGTTGAAAACATTTTAAAGAGATTTGGACCCTTTTGGAGGGAACTGTCCCCGTTGAAGTGGGATGCTTCACAAGTATGTAGATTTCTTTTGCCCCATAATCATAATAGAAATTAGAGAGGTTAATATATAACTTCTAATCGTTTCATTGTTCTAATGTACTGTATATGTCATGTTTTTAAAATAGCCAAACCACAGGCACAAGACACAAATATTTTATTTTTTTGCCCTATGGTCATATAGTAAACATTACTTACTATATGACCATAGGGCAACAAAATTGTGTCTTGTGCCTGTGAGCCAAACCAAGACTATAAGATTGATAATCATGAAAATGTATGTAAAGATAAGGACATCAGGTCCTGCATAACAATTTTAATTAATTAATTAGAGTGCCACCCACTATTGAACCATAATATCGATGTGGAGTTTCCGTAGTGAAATGGATATGATGTCTGCAGCATAATCATCTGTCCTTAGGCAGAACACTCTTAAATTCACATTGCCTCTTCTCTCCTTGCCACGGAATGAGGACTCGAGAGCGATTAAACTAATGTTTAGGAACTTGTTTTGCAATCAAGCTAAAAGAAATTTGTAGAAATCGACGTTAGATAATGTATTCATTTTCATAGCTTTCCCTCATCAAACGTTTATGCTTGCCAATATTAGAATATTAAGAATTCGAATAATGACATTACCAGGTATGTATACATAAATGAGGCGTTACAATCCATCAAATATGAACTATGAAATGTAGGCATCATTTTCAGGGGGAGGTTAACCCCGGACCTCCCAACTAATAGTTTCCGGAGTTCGAACCCCGCTGGAGCCGTTACGATTGTGCCCTTAGGCAAGGCATTTAAATTCCACGTTGCCTCTTCTCTCTCCCTCGTGGCGATGGATTCCATCAGGAATGAGGTCTCGAGAGTGATTAATATAAGTTGTAAGAACTTGTTTCGCAATCGAGCTAAAATACATTTGTATAAACTAATAGTTTCTTACCCACCCACATACATGTCTAAGAAGCCCCTTACTCCACATAGACGCCATACAATACCTCTATCCCTTCACACATACAGCTGCTCTTCCATGCCGTTATCTTGTCTATGTTTATTTAAAGAATGACTCGCGGGCTAATAGTTTCCATCAGGGTATGAACTACATTGGGCGTGTTTAAAGTGCTAACTGTAAACACATACATGCTAACTGTAAACACATACATGCTAACTGTAAACACATACATGCTAACTGTAAACACATACATGCTAACTGTAAACACGCCCAATGTAGTTCATACCCTGATGGAAACTATTAACCTGCGATTCATTATTTATATTTACATTCATTATTCTCTTCAATGACACAAAGAAAAAAGATAGCATGCTTTGCATTTAAAAATGTATTTAGTCCAGATATGCGACTTGCCGTGTGCCGGACCTGATAAATAGATCATGCTTGGAACAGCATAGACTGTAGGACACGCCTTTTCTTGGGAGGAACGCTGCCCAGCATTGTGAATGCGGATGCCCGTATGTATCTTCGAGAGCGCATGTCAGCTGCATACCATTAGTGAGGAAATTCATACGAAACATGTACGTTCATCTAGTCTGCCTCCGTGGTCGAGTGGTTAAGGTCGCTGACACGGTCACGGGTTCGAGCCCCGCTCAGACCGTGTCTCATTTATATGAAAAAGTTGGCAGTTTCTTACGGAGGTTGGTGCACCCAAGTACTGTTTAACTGCTGGAGCCTGGCCAGGAAAGGTGTTGTTAGGTAAACTGCCCGCCGGCGATATAGCCCAAAATGGTGCTGATGCAGGCGTAAAACCAGAAATATAGCATAACATATAATGTTCATCTAAGTAATTGCAATAGCGCTTTAAATATATCTTATTGCGTATGCAGTACAATGTGCTGCTTGCGTATCAGCTGTATGGAGATACGATGAGTTGACTCTACTGTTGTGGAGTAATGAGTTATGATATGTTTGTATTGCAGATAGAGTATTATGCCACGCATCAGTATTTCTTGAGTCCCAGATCGTTGTATTTAGTTGTATGGAATCTGACACACGGGGAGCCAGGGGTTGAGGGACTCCGGCAATGGCTCGTTAACATACAGGTAACATTAAATCTATGTAAACATATATTGATCTAGGGTGTAATGGTTTAAGCTTTATATATGTTTTACACTTTGCAGCCAAAGGATATGAAGAGTCTGCTGCAACTTAAATCAATGGGAGTCGTGATTGCGCAGTGGATGCGTGTTCGCTTTAGGTGTGAAAGGTCCGGAGTTCGAGCCCCGCCTGGAGCCGTTGCGATTGTGTCCTTAGGCAAGGCATTTAAGTTCCACGTTGCCTCTTCTCTCTCCCTCATGGCGATGGATTCCATCAGGAATGAGGTCTCGAGAGTGATTAATATAAGTTGTAAGAACTTGTTTCGCAATCAAGCTAAAATAAATTTGTATAAAAAATTATATACAATAGACGTTATTTAATAGGAACATGATAAAAACATTCAAATACTAGTATCTTCAATATTAATTGATTGTAAATGAGTAAATGGTTGCCAATTCACGATGTTAACAACTAGGCCACTAATTTAAATCAAGTCAAAGTAAAGCGCGTCCTTAAATCGCATTATTTAATAAATTTTTAACAAAATAGAATTAAAATACACATTATCACTATTAAGTACAACCTCTGAAAAGGAGTGCTTTACAATGGCCAGGATCTGTTACTGAACAAAATTTAGTATGAAAATTGTAAAGAGAAGTGGGGCCCCCAGGGAGCGATGTCAGCATCTGCGACTGTTTCTCCCATTTCACCCTCTAGTATGAGTGCGGGTCATAGTACATTCTGACGAATTTGATCATGAACGAAACTAGTTAACATTTTTTAATTTAGTTGCGTCATAGATATATCTCTGCTAATATTATTCAAACAATCTGTATTCATTTTAATAGAGAAACAAGTATAAATCAACTGCTATTAATAGCACTGATGTAAGCGTAAAAGTGATCCTTTGTGTGGGAGGAGGGCAGGAGTACCCACAGAAAACTCACATATTATGTTAAGACATTTTAATGGTTGTCCCATGATTTTCTCACGTAAGCGAAACAAGCCCATCCATCCAGATGTCTTCATGAATAGCATTCCCATTACCCAAACTAGAACTCACAAACATCTTGGTCTAATCTTTTCAGATGATGCCAAGTGGAATGCTCATATATCTGAGCTTGTTAACAAGTCTTGGCAGCGCATCGGAATTCTCAGATCATTAAAATTCCTTCTTACCCGTTTCTGTCTAGAGCGCATGTATCTTGCCTACATTCGACCTCTTCTAGAATATGGTAACGTCGTGTGGGACAACTGCAGTAATGATTCGAAAAACGATATTGAGGCCGTACAGAACGAGGCAGCGCGAATTGTGTCTGGAGCTACTAAACTCTGCAACATAAACACTCTTCTGTCGGACCTGTCCTGGGATACCCTAGCCAAACGACGTTGCAATCACAAGCTCACCCTCTTCTACAAAATGAAGACTGGTCGCTGTCCCCATTACCTCTCCAATCTCATTCCAGAACAAGCTGACCAATTATATAACCTTCGACACGTACCCGCCGTTCAACCTATAACTGCACATACTCAATCCCATGCTTCTACATTTCTTCCATCAACTATTCTAATATGGAACTCGCTGCCAAACGAGACACGGAACGCCGATACAGTAGCAACCTTCAAATACATGTTAAGTAAAAACAGGAAAAGACAATCCCCGTTATACAATGTTGGATCAAGAAGGAATCAGATACTCCACACCCGACTACGACTAGGATGTAGTTCTTTGTGCTACGACCTTCACAGGAACAATATCATCGATTCTCCCGTGTGCGCATGCGGGTCTATCGAATCAGTCACTCACTTCCTTCTGCATTGCCCAAGGTATAATCATCAACGTCTACAACACCTATCTAACCTTCCATGTGCTGCCACACTCAACAATCTCTTGTTTGGCGATGAGCATCTTACTACACACTGTAACACAACACTTTACCTGAATGTCCAGAGCTATATTGCAGCAACAAAACGTTTCGATACCTAGGTGAACGTGGGGGTTCTCTCCGTTTTGGTCCCGGCCCGTCGTGTGACAATACCAGATTGTTTTTTGATATTTTACATATTTGGATATAACGTTTCCGTATTGCTACATTAAAATTACAATAACGATGCTGTAAATATATGCGGACGTTTAGTAAAATCAAGTCCAAATATTTGCCACTGCTGTTAAATATTCAATAGTTTCTCTACAATTTATATATACTGAACACATAAACTCGCCATTACTATTCGCCAAGCATTTTGTACCATTTAAACGTACTCCAACATGGGAAGGGATTCATATAAGCTTTAAGCTTGTTTCTCGACCCATATCGGTTCCAATGTATAAGAATTGTGTTTATATATGTATATATGTATTTGATCCGAATAAAATATGTTTAAACTAATGGTTGTCCCCAACATTTCTGTTTTAAATCTAGTGTGAATCAGTCCGCCTCTGTGGTCGAGTGGTTACGGTCGCTGACTTGTATACCACTGTAACCTATCATCACTGATGGTCACCGGTTCGAGCCCCGCTCAGGTCGTGTCTCATTTATATAAAAAAGTTGGCAGTTTCTTACGGAGGTTGGTGCACCCAAGTACTGGTTAACCGCTGGAGCCTGCCCAGGAAAGGTGTTGTTAAGTAAACTGCCCGCCGGCGATATAGCCCGAAATGGTGCTGATGCAGGCGTAAAACCCGAAATATAACATAACTTGTTTGTTTTGGAGGTTTAAAGTCGTACCAATCATATGTCATATGGCTACTCTCCAACTATTATTGGCGGAGGAATACCCTGGTGCCCCTCCGAGCTCCGGATAGAACCACCAACCTACCATAAGTCTGCTGGATAGCTTCCTCATATAAAATAATTTGACACCAGTGGGATTCGAACCTACAGCGGTGAGGGGGCAAGTGATTTGATGTTAACGACCGTAACCACTCGGCCACAGAGGCCCCAATATGAAATGAACCTGTGAAATTAATCAATCATAAAACAGATCTATTGTTTGCCAATCAAAAATGAGAGTTAATTGGTATAACTATCAATTATACTACAGTTTTATGCATCCTGTGTTTCAGGCACAGGCACCTGGCGCCCCTGTGTTAATCGTTGGCACCCACCTTGATGAAATCCAGAAAAAGAAGAAGGATTTTCCTTCCAACTGGGAGGTGTCGATGGTACGGAGGATCCAAGAGAAGTTTATGAGGCCAGATAATGACAATGTGGGGCTGCCCAAAGTGCTTGATGTTTTGTGTGTAGCAGCCTCTAAACGAGCCACCAATATCGACAAGCTACAGAAAGCTATCTATGACAGAGTTTTTACACTCCACCATCCATGTAAGAGCCATGTATTTAACTGTATGAAGCTACAGAAAGCTATCTATGACAGAGTTTTTACACTCCAGCATCCAAGTAAGAGCCATGTATTTAGCTGTACGAAGCTACAGAAAGCTATCTATGACAGAGTTTTTACACTCCACCATCCATGTAAGAGTCATGTATTTAGCTGTATGAAGCTACAGAAAGCTATCTATGACAGAGGTTTTACACTCCATCATCCATGTACATGTAAGAGCCTTGTATTTAGCTGTATGAAGCTACAGAAAGCTATCTATGACAGAGGTTTTACACTCCACCATCCATGTAAGAGCCATGTATTTAGCTGTATGAAGCTACAGAAAGCTATCTATGACAGAGTTTTTACACTCCATCATCCATGTAAGAGCCATGTATTTAGCTGTATGAAGCTACAGAAAGCTATCTATGACAGAGGTTTTACACTCCATCATCCATGTAAGAGCCATGTATTTAGCTGTATGAAGCTACAGAAAGCTATCTATGACAGAGGTTTTACACTCCACCATCCATGTAAGAGCCATGTATTTAGCTGTATGAAGCTACAGAAAGCTATCTATGACAGAGTTTTTACACTCCATCATCCATGTACATGTAAGAGCCATGTATTTAGCTGTATGAAGCTACAGAAAGCTATCTATGACAGAGTTTTTACACTCCACCATCCATGTAAGAGCCATGTATTTAGCTGTATGAAGCTACAGAAAGCTATCTATGACAGAGTTTTTACACTCCACCATCCATGTAAGAGCCTTGTATTTAGCTGTACGAAGCTACAGAAAGCTATCTATGACAGAGTTTTTACACTGCATCATCCATGTAAGAGCCATGTATTTAGCTGTATGAAGCTACAGAAAGCTATCTATGACAGAGGTTTTACACTCCACCATACATGTAAGAGCCATGTATTTAGCTGTATGAAGCTACAGAAAGCTATCTATGACAGAGTTTTTACACTCCACCATCCATGTAAGAGCCTTGTATTTAGCTGTATGAAGCTACAGAAAGCTATCTATGACAGAGTTTTTACACTCCATCATCCATGTACATGTAAGAGCCATGTATTTAGCTGTATGAAGCTACAGAAAGCTATCTATGACAGAGGTTTTACACTCCATCATCCATGTACATGTAAGAGCCTGTATTTAGCTGTATGAAGCTACAGAAAGCTATCTATGACAGAGTTTTTACACTGCATCATCCATGTAAGAGCCATGTATTTAGCTGTATGAAGCTACAGAAAGCTATCTATGACAGAGGTTTTACACTCCACCATACATGTAAGAGCCATGTATTTAGCTGTATGAAGCTACAGAAAGCTATCTATGACAGAGTTTTTACACTCCACCATCCATGTAAGAGCCTTGTATTTAGCTGTATGAAGCTACAGAAAGCTATCTATGACAGAGTTTTTACACTCCATCATCCATGTAAGAGCCATGTATTTAGCTGTATGAAGCTACAGAAAGCTATCTATGACAGAGTTTACACTCCAGCATCCATGTAAGAGCCTTGTATTTAGCTGTATGAAGCTACAGAAAGCTATCTATGACAGAGTTTTTACACTCCAGCATCCATGTACATGTAAGAGCCATGTATTTAGCTGTATGAAGCTACAGAAAGCTATCTATGACAGTTTTTACACTCCAGCATCCATGTAAGAGCCATGTATTTAGCTGTATGAAGCTACAGAAAGCTATCTATGACAGAGTTTTTACACTCCATCATCCATCATGTAAGAGCCTTGTATTTAGCTGTATGAAGCTACAGAAAGCTATCTATGACAGAGTTTTTACACTCCATCATCCATGTACATGTAAGAGCCATGTATTTAGCTGTATGAAGCTACAGAAAGCTATCTATGACAGAGGTTTTACACTCCACCATCATTACATGTAAGAGCCATGTATTTAGCTGTATGAAGCTACAGAAAGCTATCTATGACAGAGGTTTTACACTCCATCATCCATGTAAGAGCCATGTATTTAGCTGTATGAAGCTACAGAAAGCTATCTATGACAGAGTTTTTACACTCCATCATCCAACATGTAAGAGCCTTGTATTTAGCTGTATGAAGCTACAGAAAGCTATCTATGACAGAGGTTTTACACTCCACCATCCATGTAAGAGCCATGTATTTAGCTGTATGAAGCTACAGAAAGCTATCTATGACAGAGTTTTTACACTCCATCATCCATGTAAGAGCCATGTATTTAGCTGTATGAAGCTACAGAAAGCTATCTATGACAGTTTTTACACTCCATCATCCATGTACATGTAAGAGCCATGTATTTAGCTGTATGAAGCTACAGAAAGCTATCTATGACAGAGTTTTTACACTCCATCATCCATGTACATGTAAGAGCCATGTATTTAGCTGTATGAAGCTACAGAAAGCTATCTATGACAGAGTTTTTACACTCCACCATCCATGTAAGAGCCTTGTATTTAGCTGTATGAAGCTACAGAAAGCTATCTATGACAGAGTTTTTACACTCCACCATCCATGTAAGAGCCATGTATTTAGCTGTATGAAGCTACAGAAAGCTATCTATGACAGAGTTTTTACACTCCATCATCCATGTAAGAGCCATGTATTTAGCTGTATGAAGCTACAGAAAGCTATCTATGACAGAGTTTTTACACTCCATCATCCATGTAAGAGCCATGTATTTAGCTGTATGAAGCTACAGAAAGCTATCTATGACAGAGTTTTTACACTCCATCATCCATGTAAGAGCCTTGTATTTAGCTGTATGAAGCTACAGAAAGCTATCTATGACAGAGTTTACACTCCATCATCCATGTAAGAGCCATGTATTTAGCTGTATGAAGCTACAGAAAGCTATCTATGACAGTTTTTACACTCCATCATCCATGTAAGAGCCATGTATTTAGCTGTATGAAGCTACAGAAAGCTATCTATGACAGAGTTTTTACACTCCATCCATCATCCATGTAAGAGCCTTGTATTTAGCTGTATGAAGCTACAGAAAGCTATCTATGACAGAGGTTTTACACTCCATCATCCATGTAAGAGCCTTGTATTTAGCTGTATGAAGCTACAGAAAGCTATCTATGACAGAGGTTTTACACTCCACCATCCATGTAAGAGCCATGTATTTAGCTGTATGAAGCTACAGAAAGCTATCTATGACAGAGTTTTTACACTCCACCATCCATGTAAGAGCCATGTATTTAGCTGTATGAAGCTACAGAAAGCTATCTATGACAGAGTTTTTACACTCCATCATCCATGTACATGTAAGAGCCATGTATTTAGCTGTATGAAGCTACAGAAAGCTATCTATGACAGAGTTTTTACACTCCATCATCCATGTAAGAGCCATGTATTTAGCTGTATGAAGCTACAGAAAGCTATCTATGACAGAGTTTTTACACTCCATCATCCATATAAGAGCCTTGTATTTAGCTGTATGAAGCTACAGAAAGCTATCTATGACAGAGTTTTTACACTCCATCATCCATGTAAGAGCCTTGTATTTAGCTGTATGAAGCTACAGAAAGCTATCTATGACAGAGTTTTTACACTCCATCATCCATGTAAGAGCCATGTATTTAGCTGTATGAAGCTACAGAAAGCTATCTATGACAGAGTTTTTACACTCCATCATCCATGTAAGAGCCATGTATTTAGCTGTATGAAGCTACAGAAAGCTATCTATGACAGAGTTTTTACACTCCATCATCCATGTAAGAGCCTTGTATTTAGCTGTATGAAGCTACAGAAAGCTATCTATGACAGAGTTTTTACACTCCATCATCCATGTACATGTAAGAGCCATGTATTTAGCTGTATGAAGCTACAGAAAGCTATCTATGACAGAGTTTTTACACTCCATCATCCATGTAAGAGCCTTGTATTTAGCTGTATGAAGCTACAGAAAGCTATCTATGACAGAGTTTTTACACTCCATCATCCATGTAAGAGCCATGTATTTAGCTGTATGAAGCTACAGAAAGCTATCTATGACAGAGTTTTTACACTCCATCATCCATGTAAGAGCCATGTATTTAGCTGTATGAAGCTACAGAAAGCTATCTATGACAGAGTTTTTACACTCCATCATCCATGTACATGTAAGAGCCATGTATTTAGCTGTATGAAGCTACAGAAAGCTATCTATGACAGAGTTTTTACACTCCACCATCCATGTAAGAGCCATGTATTTAGCTGTATGAAGCTACAGAAAGCTATCTATGACAGAGTTTTTACACTCCATCATCCATGTACATGTAAGAGCCATGTATTTAGCTGTATGAAGCTACAGAAAGCTATCTATGACAGAGTTTTTACACTCCATCATCCATGTAAGAGCCATGTATTTAGCTGTATGAAGCTACAGAAAGCTATCTATGACAGAGTTTTTACACTCCATCATCCATGTAAGAGCCATGTATTTAGCTGTATGAAGCTACAGAAAGCTATCTATGACAGAGTTTTTACACTCCATCATCCATGTACATGTAAGAGCCATGTATTTAGCTGTATGAAGCTACAGAAAGCTATCTATGACAGAGTTTTTACACTCCATCATCCATGTAAGAGCCATGTATTTAGCTGTATGAAGCTACAGAAAGCTATCTATGACAGAGTTTTTACACTCCATCATCCATGTAAGAGCCATGTATTTAGCTGTATGAAGCTACAGAAAGCTATCTATGACAGAGTTTTTACACTCCATCATCCATGTAAGAGCCATGTATTTAGCTGTATGAAGCTACAGAAAGCTATCTATGACAGAGGTTTTACACTCCATCATCCATGTAAGAGCCATGTATTTAGCTGTATGAAGCTACAGAAAGCTATCTATGACAGAGTTTTTACACTCCATCATCCATGTACATGTAAGAGCCATGTATTTAGCTGTATGAAGCTACAGAAAGCTATCTATGACAGAGTTTTTACACTCCACCATCCATGTAAGAGCCATGTATTTAGCTGTATGAAGCTACAGAAAGCTATCTATGACAGAGTTTTTACACTCCATCATCCATGTAAGAGCCTTGTATTTAGCTGTATGAAGCTACAGAAAGCTATCTATGACAGAGTTTTTACACTCCATCATCCATGTAAGAGCCATGTATTTAGCTGTATGAAGCTACAGAAAGCTATCTATGACAGAGGTTTTACACTCCACCATCCATGTAAGAGCCATGTATTTAGCTGTATGAAGCTACAGAAAGCTATCTATGACAGAGTTTTTACACTCCATCATCCATGTAAGAGCCATGTATTTAGCTGTATGAAGCTACAGAAAGCTATCTATGACAGAGTTTTTACACTCCATCATCCCATGTAAGAGCCATGTATTTAGCTGTATGAAGCTACAGAAAGCTATCTATGACAGAGGTTTTACACTCCATCATCTCATGTAAGAGCCATGTATTTAGCTGTATGAAGCTACAGAAAGCTATCTATGACAGAGTTTTTACACTCCATCATCCATGTAAGAGCCATGTATTTAGCTGTATGAAGCTACAGAAAGCTATCTATGACAGAGTTTTTACACTCCACCATCCATGTAAGAGCCATGTATTTAGCTGTATGAAGCTACAGAAAGCTATCTATGACAGAGTTTTTACACTCCATCATCCATGTAAGAGCCATGTATTTAGCTGTATGAAGCTACAGAAAGCTATCTATGACAGAGTTTTTACACTCCATCATCCATGTAAGAGCCATGTATTTAGCTGTATGAAGCTACAGAAAGCTATCTATGACAGAGTTTACACTCCATCATCCATGTAAGAGCCATGTATTTAGCTGTATGAAGCTACAGAAAGCTATCTATGACAGAGTTTTTACACTCCATCATCCATGTACATGTAAGAGCCATGTATTTAGCTGTATGAAGCTACAGAAAGCTATCTATGACAGTTTTTACACTCCATCATCCATGTAAGAGCCATGTATTTAGCTGTATGAAGCTACAGAAAGCTATCTATGACAGAGTTTTTACACTCCATCATCCATGTACATGTAAGAGCCATGTATTTAGCTGTATGAAGCTACAGAAAGCTATCTATGACAGAGTTTTTACACTCCATCATCCATTACATGTAAGAGCCATGTATTTAGCTGTATGAAGCTACAGAAAGCTATCTATGACAGAGGTTTTACACTCCACCATCCATGTAAGAGCCATGTATTTAGCTGTATGAAGCTACAGAAAGCTATCTATGACAGAGTTTTTACACTCCATCATCCATGTAAGAGCCATGTATTTAGCTGTATGAAGCTACAGAAAGCTATCTATGACAGAGTTTTTACACTCCATCATCCATGTACATGTAAGAGCCATGTATTTAGCTGTATGAAGCTACAGAAAGCTATCTATGACAGAGGTTTTACACTCCATCATCCATGTAAGAGCCATGTATTTAGCTGTATGAAGCTACAGAAAGCTATCTATGACAGAGTTTTTACACTCCATCATCCATGTAAGAGCCATGTATTTAGCTGTATGAAGCTACAGAAAGCTATCTATGACAGAGTTTTTACACTCCATCATCCCATGTAAGAGCCATGTATTTAGCTGTATGAAGCTACAGAAAGCTATCTATGACAGAGTTTTTACACTCCATCATCCATGTACATGTAAGAGCCATGTATTTAGCTGTATGAAGCTACAGAAAGCTATCTATGACAGAGTTTTTACACTCCATCATCCATGTAAGAGCCATGTATTTAGCTGTATGAAGCTACAGAAAGCTATCTATGACAGAGTTTTTACACTCCATCATCCATGTAAGAGCCATGTATTTAGCTGTATGAAGCTACAGAAAGCTATCTATGACAGAGTTTTTACACTCCATCATCCATGTAAGAGCCATGTATTTAGCTGTATGAAGCTACAGAAAGCTATCTATGACAGAGTTTTTACACTCCATCATCCATGTAAGAGCCATGTATTTAGCTGTATGAAGCTACAGAAAGCTATCTATGACAGAGTTTACACTCCATCATCCATGTAAGAGCCATGTATTTAGCTGTATGAAGCTACAGAAAGCTATCTATGACAGAGTTTACACTCCATCATCCATGTAAGAGCCATGTATTTAGCTGTATGAAGCTACAGAAAGCTATCTATGACAGTTTTTACACTCCAGCATCCATGTAAGAGCCATGTATTTAGCTGTATGAAGCTACAGAAAGCTATCTATGACAGAGTTTTTACACTCCATCATCCATCATCCATGTAAGAGCCTTGTATTTAGCTGTATGAAGCTACAGAAAGCTATCTATGACAGAGGTTTTACACTCCATCATCCATGTAAGAGCCTTGTATTTAGCTGTATGAAGCTACAGAAAGCTATCTATGACAGAGGTTTTACACTCCACCATCCATGTAAGAGCCATGTATTTAGCTGTATGAAGCTACAGAAAGCTATCTATGACAGAGTTTTTACACTCCATCATCCATGTAAGAGCCATGTATTTAGCTGTATGAAGCTACAGAAAGCTATCTATGACAGAGTTTTTACACTCCATCATCCATGTACATGTAAGAGCCATGTATTTAGCTGTATGAAGCTACAGAAAGCTATCTATGACAGAGTTTTTACACTCCATCATCCATGTAAGAGCCATGTATTTAGCTGTATGAAGCTACAGAAAGCTATCTATGACAGAGTTTTTACACTCCATCATCCATGTAAGAGCCTTGTATTTAGCTGTATGAAGCTACAGAAAGCTATCTATGACAGAGTTTTTACACTCCATCATCCATGTAAGAGCCATGTATTTAGCTGTATGAAGCTACAGAAAGCTATCTATGACAGAGTTTTTACACTCCATCATCCATGTAAGAGCCATGTATTTAGCTGTATGAAGCTACAGAAAGCTATCTATGACAGAGTTTTTACACTCCATCATCCATGTAAGAGCCATGTATTTAGCTGTATGAAGCTACAGAAAGCTATCTATGACAGAGTTTTTACACTCCATCATCCATGTAAGAGCCATGTATTTAGCTGTATGAAGCTACAGAAAGCTATCTATGACAGAGTTTTTACACTCCATCATCCATGTAAGAGCCATGTATTTAGCTGTATGAAGCTACAGAAAGCTATCTATGACAGAGTTTTTACACTCCATCATCCATGTAAGAGCCTTGTATTTAGCTGTATGAAGCTACAGAAAGCTATCTATGACAGAGTTTTTACACTCCATCATCCCATGTAAGAGCCATGTATTTAGCTGTATGAAGCTACAGAAAGCTATCTATGACAGAGTTTTTACACTCCATCATCCATGTAAGAGCCATGTATTTAGCTGTATGAAGCTACAGAAAGCTATCTATGACAGAGTTTTTACACTCCATCATCCATGTACATGTAAGAGCCATGTATTTAGCTGTATGAAGCTACAGAAAGCTATCTATGACAGAGTTTTTACACTCCATCATCCATGTAAGAGCCATGTATTTAGCTGTATGAAGCTACAGAAAGCTATCTATGACAGAGTTTTTACACTCCATCATCCATGTACATGTAAGAGCCATGTATTTAGCTGTATGAAGCTACAGAAAGCTATCTATGACAGAGTTTTTACACTCCATCATCCATGTAAGAGCCATGTATTTAGCTGTATGAAGCTACAGAAAGCTATCTATGACAGAGGTTTTACACTCCATCATCCATGTAAGAGCCTTGTATTTAGCTGTATGAAGCTACAGAAAGCTATCTATGACAGAGGTTTTACACTCCATCATCCATGTAAGAGCCATGTATTTAGCTGTATGAAGCTACAGAAAGCTATCTATGACAGAGTTTTTACACTCCATCATCCATGTAAGAGCCATGTATTTAGCTGTATGAAGCTACAGAAAGCTATCTATGACAGAGTTTTTACACTCCATCATCCATGTAAGAGCCTTGTATTTAGCTGTATGAAGCTACAGAAAGCTATCTATGACAGAGTTTTTACACTCCATCATCCATGTACATGTAAGAGCCATGTATTTAGCTGTATGAAGCTACAGAAAGCTATCTATGACAGAGTTTTTACACTCCACCATCCATGTAAGAGCCATGTATTTAGCTGTATGAAGCTACAGAAAGCTATCTATGACAGAGTTTTTACACTCCATCATCCATGTACTGTAAGAGCCATGTATTTAGCTGTATGAAGCTACAGAAAGCTATCTATGACAGAGTTTTTACACTCCACCATCCATGTAAGAGCCATGTATTTAGCTGTATGAAGCTACAGAAAGCTATCTATGACAGAGTTTTTACACTCCATCATCCATGTAAGAGCCTTGTATTTAGCTGTATGAAGCTACAGAAAGCTATCTATGACAGAGTTTTTACACTCCATCATCCATGTAAGAGCCTTGTATTTAGCTGTATGAAGCTACAGAAAGCTATCTATGACAGAGTTTTTACACTCCATCATCCATGTAAGAGCCATGTATTTAGCTGTATGAAGCTACAGAAAGCTATCTATGACAGAGTTTTTACACTCCATCATCCATGTAAGAGCCATGTATTTAGCTGTATGAAGCTACAGAAAGCTATCTATGACAGAGTTTTTACACTCCATCATCCATGTAAGAGCCTTGTATTTAGCTGTATGAAGCTACAGAAAGCTATCTATGACAGAGTTTTTACACTCCATCATCCATGTAAGAGCCATGTATTTAGCTGTATGAAGCTACAGAAAGCTATCTATGACAGAGTTTTTACACTCCATCATCCACATGTAAGAGCCATGTATTTAGCTGTATGAAGCTACAGAAAGCTATCTATGACAGAGGTTTTACACTCCATCATCCATGTAAGAGCCATGTATTTAGCTGTATGAAGCTACAGAAAGCTATCTATGACAGAGTTTTTACACTCCATCATCCATGTACATGTAAGAGCCATGTATTTAGCTGTATGAAGCTACAGAAAGCTATCTATGACAGAGTTTTTACACTCCACCATCCATGTAAGAGCCATGTATTTAGCTGTATGAAGCTACAGAAAGCTATCTATGACAGAGTTTTTACACTCCATCATCCATGTAAGAGCCATGTATTTAGCTGTATGAAGCTACAGAAAGCTATCTATGACAGAGTTTTTACACTCCATCATCCATGTAAGAGCCATGTATTTAGCTGTATGAAGCTACAGAAAGCTATCTATGACAGAGTTTTTACACTCCATCATCCATGTAAGAGCCATGTATTTAGCTGTATGAAGCTACAGAAAGCTATCTATGACAGAGTTTTTACACTCCATCATCCATGTAAGAGCCATGTATTTAGCTGTATGAAGCTACAGAAAGCTATCTATGACAGAGTTTTTACACTCCACCATCCATGTAAGAGCCATGTATTTAGCTGTATGAAGCTACAGAAAGCTATCTATGACAGAGTTTTTACACTCCATCATCCATGTAAGAGCCATGTATTTAGCTGTATGAAGCTACAGAAAGCTATCTATGACAGAGTTTTTACACTCCATCATCCATGTACATGTAAGAGCCATGTATTTAGCTGTATGAAGCTACAGAAAGCTATCTATGACAGAGTTTTTACACTCCACCATCCATGTAAGAGCCATGTATTTAGCTGTATGAAGCTACAGAAAGCTATCTATGACAGAGTTTTTACACTCCACCATCCATGTACATGTAAGAGCCATGTATTTAGCTGTATGAAGCTACAGAAAGCTATCTATGACAGAGTTTTTACACTCCATCATCCATGTAAGAGCCATGTATTTAGCTGTATGAAGCTACAGAAAGCTATCTATGACAGAGGTTTTACACTCCATCATCCATGTACATGTAAGAGCCATGTATTTAGCTGTATGAAGTTCAATTTCCGAGCAATTCCAGCTGATCTGGACACAACTGGCGTACGAGTAACGCATGTGAGGAGCGTGTACTAACGATAAAATAACGCACAAGGAAAAACATGAAATTTAATCAGGATGTGCCGAACGAATAGTTAGTGTCAGGCCAGCGTCAAAGGAGTGTTTTCAGTATGCTCATGTTCATTTGACGTTATGCACACGATGTGTGCGCTATGGTTGCGGTTAGTGGAAACTGAAAAGCAAAAGGTTGTGAACGATTAATAACGCTAGGATAATGACTGAGTAACGATAGCCGAACATCTGGATTACAACGTTAGACGAACGTTCTCATCATTCTCTAACCTGTAAATTTAAACGTTGGAGAACGCTCAACTCAAGGAAAACTTGTGTGCATGTTCAAAACTTTATTTTCGGACCAGCGATTACCAGCTTGCATCAGCGTCGTCCAACCTGCTGCTTACGCTCTTCTGGCATTATTCCAGCGACCACGGACGATTACCAACGTATCTTCAAATATTGGTAAACACTGGTCAGGCCGTTGACGTGTAACGGACCTATTATACACGAGGTAATAATCTGGCGTGCAATAATACAAGTAATAATAAAAAGTGGTGGCTTAATAAAGATTGTAGTGTTGCTAGACAGCAGTTTAATATAGCGAGTTATACATTTTTAAGAAACACATCACAAGAAAGTAAATTTAATAGTTCTTAGTAAAAGGGGAGATTGTGCTAATTTAAAGCGTCTGTACAAACGGCAGTTTAATCGTAAGGAAAGCGAGCGTGTACATAACTAAATCAAACCCGAAAGCATTTTGGAAAAATGTACAATCTCATTATAAAACTAAAAGTCCAACTATTGATAATTTAATTA
>CM026390.1:43093830-43124922 GCA_014843695.1 Archivesica marissinica
CCAAAGCTGGGAATGTTACCTATACCAAAGCTGGGTATTTTACCCATACCAAAGCTGGGTATGTTACCTATACCAAAGCTGGGTATGTTACCTATACCAAAGCTTGGTATGTTACCTATACCAAAGCTGGGTATGTTACCTATACCAAAGCTGGGTATGTTACCTATACCAAAGCTGGGTATGTTACCTATACCAAAGCTGGGTATGTTACCTATACCAAAGCTGGGTATGTTACCTATACCAAAGCTGGGTATGTTACCTATACCAAAGCTGGGTATGTTACCTATACCAAAGCTGGGTATGTTACCTATACCAAAGCTGGGTATGTTACCTATACCAAAGCTGGGTATGTTACCTATACCAAAGCTGGGTATGTTACCTATACCAAAGCTGGGTATGTTACCTGTACCAAAGCTGGGTATACCTATACCAAAGCTGGGTATGTTACCTATACCAAAGCTTGGTATGTTACCTATACCAAAGCTGGGTATGTTACCTATAGCAAAGCTGGGTATGTTACCTATACCAAAGCTGGGTATACCTATACCAAGCTTGTTACCTATACCAACACTGGGTATGTTACCTATACCAAAGCTGGGTATGTTACCTATAGTAAAGCTGGGTATGTTACCTATAGCAAAGCTTGGTATGTTACCTATACCAACGCTGGGTATGTTACCTATAGCAAAGCTGGGTATGTTACCTATACCAACGTTGGGTATACCTATACCAACCTTGGTATGTTACCTATACCAAAGCTGGGTATTTTACCCATACCAAAGCTGGGTATGTTACCTATACTAAAGCTGGGTATGTTACCTATACCAAAGCTGGGTATGTTACCTATACCAAAGCTGGGTATGTTACCTATACCAGAGCTGGGTATGTTACCTATACTAAAGCTGGGTATGTTACCTATAGCAAAGCTGGGTATGTTACCTATACCAAAGCTGGGTATGTTACCTATACCAAAGCTGGGTATGTTACCTATACCAAAGCTTGGTATGTTACCTATACCAAAGCTGGGTATGTTACCTATACCAAAGCTGGGTATGTTACCTATACCAAAGCTGGGTATGTTACCTATACCAAAGCTGGGTATGTTACCTATACCAAAGCTTGGTATGTTACCTATACCAAAGCTGGGTATGTTACCTATACAGCAAAGCTGGGAATGTTACCTATACCAAAGCTGGGTATGTTACCTATACCAAAGCTGGGTATGTTACCTATACCAAAGCTGGGTATGTTACCTATACCAAAGCTGGGTATGTTACCTATACCAAAGCTTGGTATGTTACCTATACCAAAGCTGGGTATGTTACCTATACCAAAGCTGGGTATGTTACCTATACCAAAGCTGGGTATGTTACCTATACCAAAGCTGGGTATTACCCATACCAAAGCTGGGTATGTTATCTATACCAAAGCTGGGTATGTTACCTATACCAAAGCTTGGTATGTTACCTATACCAAAGCTGTGTATGTTACCTATACCAGAGCTGGGTATGTTACCTATACCAAAGCTGGGTATGTTACCTATACCAAAGCTTGGTATGTTACCTATACCAAAGCTGGGTATGTTACCTATACCAAATCTGGGTATGTTACCTATACCAAAGCTGGGAATGTTACCTATACCAAGCTGGGTATTTTACCCATACCAAAGCTGGGTATGTTACCTATACCAAAGCTGGGTATGTTACCTAACCAAAGCTTGGTATGTTACCTATACCAAGCTGGGTATGTTACCTATACCAAAGCTGGGTATGTTACCTATACCAGAGCTGGGTGTGTTACCTATACCAAAGCTGGGTATGTTACCTATACCAAAGCTGGGTATTTTACCCATACCAAAGCTGGGTATGTTACCTATACCAAAGCTGGGTATGTTACCTATACCAAAGCTTGGTATGTTACCTATACCAAAGCTGGGTATGTTACCTATACCAAAGCTGGGTGTGTTACCTATACCAAAGCTGGGTATGTTACCTATACCAAAGCTGGGTATGTTACCTATACCAAAGCTGGGTATGTTACCTATACCAAAGCTGGGTATGTTACCTATACCAAAGCTGGGTATGTTACCTATACCAAAGCTGGGTATGTTACCTATACCAAAGCTGGGTATGTTACCTATACCAAAGCTGGGTATGTTACCTATACCAAAGCTGGGTATGTTACCTATACCAAAGCTGGGTATGTTACCTGTACCAAAGCTGGGTATACCTATACCAACGCTGGGTATGTTACCTATAGTAAAGCTTAGTATGTTACCTATACCAATGCTGGGTATGTTACCTATAGCAAAGCTGGGTATGTTACCTATACCAATGCTGGGTATACCTATACCAAGCTTGTTACCTATACCAACACTGGGTATGTTACCTATACCAAAGCTGGGTATGTTACCTATAGTAAAGCTGGGTATGTTAGCTATAGCAAAGCTTGGTATGTTACCTATACCAACGCTGGGTATGTTACCTATAGCAAAGCTGGGTATGTTACCTATACCAACGTTGGGTATACCTATACCAACCCTTGGTATGTTACCTATACCAAAGCTGGGTATTTTACCCATACCAAAGCTGGGTATGTTACCTATACTAAAGCTGGGTATGTTACCTATACCAAAGCTGGGTATGTTACCTATACCAAAGCTGGGTATGTTACCTATACCAGAGCTGGGTATGTTACCTATACTAAAGCTGGGTATGTTACCTATACCAAAGCTGGGTATGTTACCTATACCAAAGCTGGGTATGTTACCTATACCAAAGCTTGGTATGTTACCTATACCAAAGCTGGGTATGTTACCTATACCAAAGCTGGGTATGTTACCTATACCAAAGCTTGGTATGTTACCTATACCAAAGCTGGGTATGTTACCTATACCAAAGCTTGGTATGTTACCTATACCAAAGCTGGGTATGTTACCTATACCAAAGCAAAGCTGGGTATGTTACCTATACCAAAGCTGGGTATGTTACCTATACCAAAGCTGGGTATGTTACCTATACCAAAGCTGGGTATGTTACCTATACCAAAGCTGGGTATGTTACCTATACCAAAGCTTGGTATGTTACCTATACCAAAGCTGGGTATGTTACCTATACCAAAGCTGGGTATGTTACCTATACCAAAGCTGGGAATGTTACCTATACCAAAGCTGGGTATTTTACCCATACCAAAGCTGGGTATGTTATCTATACCAAAGCTGGGTATGTTACCTATACCAAAGCTTGGTATGTTACCTATACCAAAGCTGTGTATGTTACCTATACCAGAGCTGGGTATGTTACCTATACCAAAGCTGGGTATGTTACCTATACCAAAGCTTGGTATGTTACCTATACCAAAGCTGGGTATGTTACCTATACCAAATCTGGGTATGTTACCTATACCAAAGCTGGGAATGTTACCTATACCAAAGCTGGGTATTTTACCCATACCAAAGCTGGGTATGTTACCTATACCAAAGCTGGGTATGTTACCTATACCAAAGCTTGGTATGTTACCTATACCAAAGCTGGGTATGTTACCTATACCAAAGCTGGGTGTGTTACCTATACCAGAGCTGGGTATGTTACCTATACCAAAGCTGGGTATGTTACCTATACCAAAGCTGGGTATGTTACCTATACCAAAGCTGGGTATGTTACCTATACCAAAGCTGGGTATGTTACCTATACCAAAGCTGGGTATGTTACCTATACCAAAGCTGGGTATGTTACCTATACCAAAGCTGGGTATGTTACCTATACCAAAGCTGGGTATGTTACCTATACCAAAGCTGGGTATGTTACCTATACCAAAGCTTGGTATGTTACCTATACCAAAGCTGGGTATGTTACCTATACCAAAGCTGGGTATGTTACCTATTGGAAAGCTGGGTATGTTACCTATAGCAAAGCTGGGTATGTTACCTATAGCAAAGCTGGGTATGTTACCTATACCAAAGCTGGGTATGTTACCTATACCAAAGCTTGGTATGTTACCTTTACCAAAGCTGGGTATGTTACCTATACCAAAGCTTGGTATGTTACCTATACCAAAGCTGAGTATGTTACCTATACCAAAGCTGGGTATGTTACCTATACCAAAGCTTTGAATGTTACCTATACCAAAGCTGGGTATTTTACCCATACCAAAGCTGGGTATGTTACCTATACCAAAGCTGGGTATGTTACCTATACCAAAGCTTGGTATGTTACCTATACCAAAGCTGGGTATGTTACCTATACCAGAGCTGGTTATGTTACCTATACCAAAGCTGGGTATGTTACCTATACCAAAGCTTGGTATGTTACCTATACCAAAGCTGGGTATGTTACCTATACCAAAGCTGGGTATGTTACCTATACCAAAGCTGGGTATGTTACCTATACCAAAGCTGGGTATGTTACCTATACCAAAGCTGGGTATGTTACCTATACCAAAGCTTGGTATGTTACCTATACCAAAGCTGGGTATGTTACCTATACCAAAGCTGGGTATGTTACCTATACCAAAGCTGGGTATGTTACCTATACCAAAGCTGGGTATGTTACCTATACCAAAGCTGGGTATGTTACCTATACCAAAGCTGGGTATGTTACCTATACCAAAGCTGGGTATGTTACCTATACCAAAGCTGGGTATGTTACCTATACCAAAGCTGGGTATGTTACCTATACCAAAGCTGGGTATGTTACCTATACCAAAGCTGGGTATGTTACCTATACCAAAGCTGGGTATGTTACCTATACCAAAGCTGGGTATGTTACCTATACCAAAGCTGGGTATGTTACCTATACTAAAGCTGGGTATGTTACCTATACCAAAGCTTGGTATGTTACCTATACCAAAGCTGGGTATGTTACCTATACCAACGCTGGGTATGTTACCTATAGCAAAGCTTGGTATGTTACCTATACCAAAGCTGGGTATGTTACCTATAACAAAGCTGGGTATGTTACCTGTACCAAAGCTGGGTATGTTACCTATACTAAAGCTGGGTATGTTACCTATACCAAAGCTGGGTATGTTACCTATACTAAAGCTGGGTATGTTACCTGTACCAAAGCTGGGTATGTTACCTATACGAAAGCTGGGTATGTTACCTGTACCAAAGCTGGGTATACCTATACCAACGCTGGGTATGTTACCTATAGCAAAGCTTGGTATGTTACCTATACCAATGCTGGGTATGTTACCTATAGCAAAGCTGGGTATGTTACCTATACCAAAGCTTGGTATGTTACCTATACCAACACTGGGTATGTTACCTATACCAAAGCTGGGTATACCTATACCAAAGCTGGGTATGTTACCTATACCAATGCTGGGTATACCTATACCAAAGCTTGGTATGTTACCTATACCAACACTGGGTATGTTACCTATACCAAAGCTGGGTATGTTACCTATAGTAAAGCTGGGTATGTTACCTATAGCAAAGCTTGGTATGTTACCTATACCAACGCTGAGTATGTTACCTATAGCAAAGCTGGGTATGTTACCTATACCAACGTTGGGTATACCTATACCAACGCTTGGTATGTTACCTATACCAAAGCTGGGTATTTTACCCATACCAAAGCTGGGTATGTTACCTATACTAAAGCTGGGTATGTTACCTATACCAAAGCTGGGTATGTTACCTATACCAAAGCTGGGTATGTTACCTATACCAAAGCTGGGTATGTTACCTATACTAACGCTGGGTATGTTACCTATAGCAAAGCTTGGTATGTTACCTATACCAAAGCTGGGTATGTTACCTATACCAAAGCTGGGTATGTTACCTGTACCAAAGCTGGGTATGTTACCTATACCAAAGCTGGGTATGTTACCTATACCAAAGCTGGGTATGTTAACCTATACCAACGCTTGGTATGTTACCTATACCAAAGCTGGGTATGTTACCTATACTAAAGCTGGGTATGTTACCTATACTAAAGCTGGGTATGTTACCTATACCAACGCTTGGTATGTTACCTATAGCAAAGCTTGGTATGTTACCTATACCAAAGCTGGGTATACCTATACCAATGCTTGGTATGTTACCTATACCAAAGATGATCTGTTCTTGTACCTAAGACGTACTAGTCCAGTGACATGATTAGCTCCCTTTTTATCGGGAACTATCATGGGTATCGGCCTGGGTCGTTTCAATTATTCTATTGAAAATGAACTTTTCTTATTTGCAATGTAAAACACTGATATGATAGGGATAAAAACTATCAGGTGGAAAGTAAAGTCTAACCATAAATAAATGTTCTTGCCTTTAAGTGGTTTTAATCTGCTTCAATCTGTTATTTTGTTATCTCAATAAATATGAACAATCACTGCATCCGTCATGGTAATCGTTATCACTTCAAGGAAAAATCCATTGATAAAAATTTTGATGGAAAATGGGAATGAAGTTATTGGTTCAATGCTCTTAGTATGCTTGTTGTTGTGTAATTACTGTGTGTTGGGTTCATTGTTCATTAGTAGTCGCCTACATCTAAACAACACATGATAAACATAATTGCACCTATATTTTCATTATCTTTCTTAGTTTTTCTGAATCTTCATTTTTTGGAAATGGGAAAATGTCAGTGTTTTTTTCCCCTAGTACAGTTTGTTCAGTGTTCTGTATGATATTGTTACATTGTCGGGAGTCATGCAGTGCCAGGGGCGGCGCCAGGGGGGGTTCGGGGGGTGCGAACGAACCCCCTTTTTCAGTTAATGGTGTACGATCATATGATGAAACCCATCTCAAGGAATGCTTCATATCATCACCAGTCGCAAAATGAGATGATTCATTTGATTGGCCACTCCATCATCCAAGCAGATATTATTACAGAGATTAAGAAATCAGGTTTTCACACTGTAATGGTGGATGAGGTAACATCAAGCAATGATGAAATTCTATCAGTTTGCTATCGCTTTGTAGACGAAGAGAAACAGATACGAGAGGAGTTCGTTGAGTTCATAGAATTACTGGCGAAGCTATCGCTAATGCCATCCTGGAGTTCCATAAAAACGTTGGTTTGGATATTCATCAGCTTCAGGGACAGTGTTATGATGGTGCCTCAAACATGTCTAGCGAAAAGAAAGGCGTATCTAGAATCATTTCACAGCATACACCAAATGCTCCATATACCCATTGCAATGGACATATTCTTAATCTTTCCATTGCCGCTAGCTGTAAAGCTAATAACATACAGCATGTGATTGCTACCATGAAGGATGTAGCTATCTTCTTCAACTACTCTCCAAAACGGGAAAGGCTCATAGAAATGATAGCGGAAAAACGTCACGTTCACAATGCCACCACTAGAAAAGTGATAATTGGCATGTGCAAGACCCGTTGGTCGGAGTGCGATACCGCTTATGAGCATTTCTACCTGGCCCTACCATTCCTGGTAGAGTGCTTTGATATCATCAGTGGTACTCACCCGGACATGGATGATTTTGATAAGGCGATTACGGAAGGCTGGGACTCGGAATCAAAGAAAGATGCAATTGCTCACGTTAAAGCTGTGACGGATTTCGGATTTATTATTGGTCTGGTGTCGCTGTATTACCTGTTGCACCCTCTTCACGGTGTTACCGTCTACATTCAGGGTCGAACAATAGACATTGTAAAAGCTTACCAGTTGATTGATGAAACCGCGTCTGATATGAAAGCGACACGTGACAATGTTGAAGAAGGTTTCAAAAAGATCTACAAACAAGCCGAACGCATCGCAGAGAAACTAAACGTTGATCCGTCTTTGCCACGCATTGCCAAACGCCAGATCCATCGTCAAAATCAGCCCGCTGATACGCCAGAAGAATATTATCACCGTACAGTTGCCATTCCACGTCTTGACTGCATCATCAGTGAGATGGATACACGATTTAACAAACTTTCACAGAGAGTTGTGAAGCTGCTGATGCTTGTTCCTGCCATCTGTTTTACCATACATTTTGAGCTCTAGAATGCAGGAAATGCCATTTCAGAGCTTCCAGATTAAACAAATTTCAGGGGGAGCATGCCCCCTGACCCCCCTAGCGGGCTCCTGCCCTATGGGTCGTCGCACTTGCATCGAACCCCCTCCAGAAATTCCTAGCGCCGTGCCTGAGTGCGTATGTAGAACAGGACTGGGGTCAAACATTGCTTTAAAAAAAACATGCCTTTGGTGTGCCGTATAATTAGATCAAAATAGTGCAACTATATGGCAGCTCTAGATGCACATGTATGGGACAAGGATATTCCACCCAAGTGGTCGGAATATGTCGTTAGAAACAGTGCAACTATATGGCAGCTCTACATGCACATGTATGGGACAAGGATATTCCACCCAAGTGGTCGGAATATGTCGTCCGAATCGAGTCTCTACTTCTGCTGAATCTTTGAATCTGAGAGGAAAATTCAAGCTGAAGTGATATGATTGGATGAGATCTGAGATCTACTCTTTGCTTAACCAATCAGGATGAGAGCTGAGATCTACTCTTTGCTTAACCAATCAGGATGTGTAATATGGAGTTTGAGATTGAAGAAATGTTTATTAACCTCCATTCGGCCTCCGTAGTCGAGTGGTTATTGTCACTGACTTAAACCACTGTAACCTATCATCACTGATGGTCAAGTGTTCGAACCCCGCTCAGACCGTGTCTATTTATATGAAAACATTGGCAGTTTCTTACGTAGGTTGGTGCACCAAGTACTTGTTAACCCCAAGAAAGATGTTGTTAGGTTAACTGCCCATCGCTCATATGGGTAACCGGTAGCGACATTAAATAAACTTTTAAAAAAATCAAAAAATCTTTGTTTCATTGAGACAGCAGTGCTCACACTCTGAGCTAGTCTACAATGGACAACTTTAATATGCCCGTGTTACTATGAAAAGGTTTAACACAAACAATTACACCATCCAACCGAGTGTGCATAATATGTACCTCCCTGAATAAAATAGACAAATTGTCTAGACCGACAACAAAGACTGCTAACAAAGACTACTTACCAACAAAGACCACCTGCCAACATAGACCACCTGCCTTGATCATATTAAATCGATATGCGGCAGAAAATTTTAACAACATTAATAATTAAATTTTTAACGGTTGTATTCTTTCTGCGAAAAATAAATTAAAAAGAACATTGTTCGGCTAGCAGAATGGTGCGAGGGAACATTGCACCTACAACAGAGGATTCACTCGGATTTACAGCAGATTCAAGCATCGAATCGGAACAGGTCAATGTCACAGTGTCCGGACAATCATTTTCGGATATTGACTGTGAGAACGAAGTTTGTTTTAGCATTATCATGTTATACTTAATGCATACAATGTATATGATCACTTTGAATAGGTGATATTGATCTGTTGCCAATTTTGATAATGGTATATATTTTTTTTCATGAAATGACAAATTTGGAGGTCTGAGGCATGAAAAAGTGAAGTTTGTGCTGAAACTAAGTCGGTGACCCCCAGTTTTATCTTGATATTATGTTTATCACAACCTAGACAGGGTTTATAGAAAGTTTAACACATTTTTGTGTTTTAGAATTGAAGCAATTTTTCATAAAACTGTGTAAATTTAGTGTTTCCGAGATGTACTAAAAACAGCTTATTTCATAAATTTACTGAACAATTGCAAATAAATAATTTTTTAATATGATTAAGAATATATAAAGCAATAAACTCATTCAAGCAACATTTGTTCATCAACATGCGATTTATTTGATATGTTGACATTTATACACCTTATTTATTATTGTGCACGAAACCACCATGTGTTATTTATTTGTCCATGTCAGTGACATGTCAGTTTTATGTTTTTATTTTCATCCAAATAGTTCAAACTAACAATGTACAAAGTTTGAAGAAATTCCGAGTATGCAAAGATTTTGGAAAAAAAACCAGCATATCCCTTTCATAGAGAATATTGTTGCAATGTTTGTGAGCATTAAAGGGACATTACATCACAAAAAGCAAAACAAAAGCATTTTTCACATATAAATGCATCGCTACTACAAATTTTTCTGAATACATTCGAACACTAACATTGTGGTCTACAAACTTTCAAAAGTGACAGTAGGATTTCATGGAACAGAACAGAACAGAACTTTATTCCATTTTTGACTTGAATATTACGTTCATATAACGGGTATCCATGCTCCTTATTTGACGTTTGTTTGTCATTGGCGTCAATATTCAACGCGTGATACTGTCGCTTAGAGATACTATAACTAAGATTAGTCTACAAATAAGTATGCAAAGGCACAAATGTGAGATATAACGGTAAATATGTAGCATAAATCGTGTTATTCAGAATACACGCGTTATATTACGCATGGATGTCGACCCTATTTACATTATTTTATTATGTCAACAAACCGCGTATACGACGTTTCTATATTAGTTGAAATACTCAGTTTTTTAGGCAAATATTTGGAAAAAAATAATACCACATAATAGGAAAATACATTCTGTAGAAATTTGCGTTTTCACTGATTAGTGTCGCTTTAATAGCATTCCAGTTTTGAAAAAAAGTGTCTGCAGTAAACCTGCTAAATAGCAAGATTTTAATCACCATTAACCATGTGATACTGGTGCCATTTACATGGTGATATTTCTGTGAATCAGTTCCTTTGGCAGCTTCCTATATTGAACCCACATGTTCTATTTGTGTATGGTAATGGGTCTATTTATATAAGTACTTTGGCATGAAACTGGTATTAATGAATATAAAATATTGAGCTGAAAGGAAGTGATTAATAATTGACCTTTGATTGTTGTTAGTGTTCTTAAGAGATCATTGTACAGTATTAATGAAATGGAGAAGTGAATGAATGCCGAATTGTGTCAACTTGTTCAACAGTACTAGGCTTTCCGATTAGCACTGTGGTTAGCGCGCTCGCTTCTCACCAATGCAACCCGGGTTCGATCCTCGGACCGGGAAGTATGTGAGATGGTACCGTGGTCGCAAGATCGAACATGAGGGTTTTCTCTGGGTACTCCGGTTTCCTCCCACATGAATGACCACATATACGCTTTCATCTGCGCCAACGAGAGTGATTAATATAAGTTGTAAAATAAATCAAGTTTAAACTTTAACAGTACTAGCTGCTCTAGGGGGGGGGAGTTGTTAAAGTTGATGACTTCAAATCACTTGCCCCACACCGCTGTATGTTCGAATCCCACTGGAGGTGTCAAATTCTTTCATATGAAGACAATCCAGCTGGCTTGCGGAAGGTCGGTGGGTCTACCCGGATTGTCGGAAGTACTGTTCGGAGGTGCGCCCGGGCGTCTTCCTATGCCAGTAATAGCTGGAGAGTCAACATATGACCTATGCTGTAATGCGACTTTAAACCCCAATAACAAACAAAACCTTGTCCGCACTTCATCTCCAAGACTGCTTGCTATGAACAAGACAAAGTGTGCTATGAAACAAATCTGTATGATGTCTATATGTGCATAGAGTAATTTGCACGAGTTCCCATTGGATAATAGCAATAAAATACCTCTTAGGTATGTCGGTTTCGAGTATAAAACAGATGAACAATTTATATGAGTGTAATAAATGGATATTCCCTAATGTACGTTGATGTATAGTTTATTGTCATTAGCTGAATCACATTGTATCTTTCTAGCAGGGTGCAATCATACAAAACTGAATATTTCATTAGCACAATATTATTATACATGATTGGCAACTTAGTTTCATACTCACAGCATCCATACAATCCACAGACAATAATGTGTATACATAACCCACAAAAATGGATCAATTTCATCATTTATACTTGTGTGCGATCTTATAGACGATTACGATACTGATTAAAAAGTCATTGTATTCATGCTTTGCATTTTGTTTTGAACCCTTTCAACACTACAGGCCTCTACATAGACTTACAAAAAGTGTAGATCCAGATGAGCCGGCTCATGATGAGCCATCTCATCAGGATCTGCACTTTTTGCTAGTAATAATTATTACTATTTTTAGATAAAATTACCCATATTGATAAATGAACTGGTCCAATGGTAATTTTCTTATTAATTTATTGGTCTAAATATTTCATGTAAAAAATATAGGTGCGTGTTATACATTGATAAATGTGGTACACCTGAATGAAAACACAGAACCAACCTTTCTATGACAAGGAGCAAGTGCTGTATCTCATATCAAAATAAAATTTTTACAATATGCTTATCAGACGATTGACTCTTTAACTCAATGTTCTTCTTGT
The DNA here is from genome assembly GCA_014843695.1 of Archivesica marissinica. Lineage (NCBI taxonomy): Eukaryota > Metazoa > Mollusca > Bivalvia > Venerida > Vesicomyidae > Archivesica > Archivesica marissinica. The sequence continues at coordinate 43,106,037 of CM026390.1, forward strand.
TTCTTATACTACGCAAAACACGCACGTGTGGAGTGCATGAGACAACCCAGTAGTCTATTTTATGCAAGTCACCACTTATATAATTATACATGTATCTAAATGAGGATATATTGCTGAAGCTAAATGCACTCTTTGGCCGTGGAGAACATTCTAACTTGCTGACACGCATCTCTTTTATTTTGATTGCTCCCTAGGGCCAGTGATAATTTTGTTAGGGTGCTTCATATTTGATCTGCAACATCGCTTGCATAATATACTTAGTAGATTGTAACCCACTCCACTGAGCTATTTTCACATATCTCTCCCAGAGAAGCTATTTGTAATGAAATGGTATTGTTTGGAATAAAGGTAAAATGAACCTGTGTCCGTGCATAATGACTGTATAAGGAGAGATGGACATATTCCAATGTGCACATGGCTACATAATGACTGTATAAGGAGGGATGAACATATTCCAATGTCCACATGGCTACATAATGACCGTATAAGGAGAGATGAACATATTCCAATGTGCACATGGCTACATAATGACTGTATAAGGAGAGATGAACATATTCCAATGTCCACATGGCTACATAAAGAAGGGATGAACATATTCCAATGTGCACATGGCTACATAATGACCATATAAGGAGAGATGAACATATTCCAATGTCCACATGGCTACATAATGATATAAGGAGAGATGAACATATTCCAATGTCCACATGGCTACATAATGACCATATAAGGAGAGATGAACATATGTAGTGCAAAACAATCAAATTCCTAGTTTGTAGTGCAAAACAATCAAATTCCTAGTTTGTAGTGCAAAACAATCAAATTCCTAGTTTGTAGTGCAAAACAATCAAATTCCTAGTTTGTAGTGCAAAACAATCAAAATTCCTAGTTTGTAGTGCAAAACAATGAAATTCCTAGTTTGTAGTGCAAAACAATGAAATTCCAGGTTAATTCCTAGTTATGCCTAATATGGAATTTGGACACTTCCATAGAAACATACATACTTTTAGCAACATAATTCCTGATATTATGCAGGAATTAATTTGATATCTATAATGGAACTCGGCAATAGTAAATGATGGTGGTCTATTCATACAATTCTTATTAACAAGATTGTTATATCTTAGTATCTATCACCTGTAGGCATCATCTATTTAACACACATTATTTTCTTTATATATCTTCAATAACATATGGTATTTATGATCCCTTATTTGATTAAAGATCATTTTGATTCACAGAAAGGAGAACAATTGTGTGGATGACAGATGCTGGTGACAGCTGAATCTTATATTTAAAGTGACATTACATCTCAAAAAGCAAACACAGAATATATATGCCATGTATTCCCCGCATATTGACAAACAACTCTGTGTTTGGTCCTGTGTACTTGTCGCCGGTGCTGACGAGGTACCGATGGTAATATCTAAATTACCCCTGTCATTTAAAAATAATTCCACATTGTTAACAATAAAAAATGCCCAATGATGCATGTGATGGCCTATTTAACATGCTATTATTATTATATAATCGTTTGTACTTCATTTTTGTATTTGCAAATTTTGAGGTTAAGCATTTTCATTTTACATTGAAATCTGGTTTCAAAAAATTAGACAATGCACACCCATTTAGTTAATAACTTAATAATTTGGGCATCCACATTGTTGATACATGTACATGTAACTTGTTTGTGACAGGCCTGCCAAACCTATGGATTTATGAATAATTGTTAAGCTTTAATTAAGCTTAATGTTGTCATTCACACACATAATTTAGACACAATATTTTGGTGTACCTATATCTACATTTATTCATGAATAGTTCTGGCAGGTCTGGCTGTTTGTCCTTGTAAATATTTTGTATATTCATGTGGAGGGCCACATGGAAGATTAACTCTTGTTAAATGTGTTACCCTCGTTAAATAAAGTCTTTACTTACTTACTTACTTACTAATACAAATTTATTTGAGCTCGATTGCGAACTACGGCATCAACAACCCATATGAATTCATACTGGAGGGTTGCCTCATACAGCGTATCCTTCTTCATATACCACATAACCGGTGTGTTTTCACGTATAAATAGCATTGCTACTACACATTTTCTTTCGAAACAGTAACTTAAAAAATGAATTTTCAATAGTAAACCAGGTTTTTGCAATCTACATACTCGCAGAGGGTATTTCTGAAACGGTTAACACAACAACCCTGAAGGGACATTGGCTTATTACTCGATCCTAAGGTAAATGCGAGATACTGCCATTTAGATGTACGTTAGTTCAGATTAGTCAAAAGTAAATATATGCATGTGCAAAGGGTTCAGACTTAGCGATAAATTTGAATGAAAACTCTAATGTGAACATTGATAGCACATCTTTAGTCATGATCCACATGCTATGTCACGCATTATTTTTGAACTTTTTTAAATAAACTTGGTATGTTAGCATATGTCGTATATGTTGTTTGTTTATTAGTTTAAACTTTATTTATTTTACAACGATTGCGAAGCAAGTTCTAACAACTCATATTAATCACTCTCGTTGGTGCGGATGAAAGCGTATATGTGGTCATTCGTGTGGGAGGAAACCGGAGTACCCGGAGAAAACCCACCTGTCCGATCTGGCGACCACCATACCATCTCACATACTTGTTTGTTTTTTAGTTGAAATGCTCAGATTCTGTGGCAACTATTTGGGGACAAAATTGTACAATATAATAAGAAATTACCATCTATAGACATTTTTCTTTCTTCAGCGATGTAGTGTCGCTTTAATGAAAACCAGAAGTTCACTAATATATATTATTCTGCCTATCAGCTTTATCTTATTCTTGAAGCTAAATAGCCTACATATTGTTTAGATCACTAGAATCTTGCTCAGAGGCATCAAGCAAGATTTGTTTGGTGAGGAGTATCCCACTGCTGTCATCTGTAGTTTGTCAACAATTGTATTCAGACGACTTCTTCTCATCAATCAATCATTGGAATTGTTTCCCATTGCAACAATTTACCATATACACAATCTGTTTAACCCTTTCCCTCATAGAAGCACCTCTTGATGGCATTACCAATACAACATGCATTGACTATGTAGTAGCCAAACCAATGTTCATAATAAAGGCCAGAATCTCATGTAGTCCCAGTAATATCTATGGAGGTGGGATAGATATGGTGACTACTTATCCACTGCATGATAGCTAAATGGCTGTCGTTTGTATGGAGATATAATAGTATATTAACCTAAATCTATATGAAGTCCCTGTAATATCTATGGACGTGGGATAGATATGGTGACTACTTATCCACTGCATGATAGCTAAATGGCTGTCGTTTGTATGGAGATATAATAGTATATTGTAATACCCCAGTATTTGAGATCATCAATTATATACATGTATATATGCACATGTCATGTTCTAGTCAAAGGATCTAGTTGCGGGATCAAAGTGGTTCAGTTGTTTCGGCTGTTTCCAAATTCCACTTAAGCCAGAGGACATCCCAAAGAGCGCATTCTGTTGTAAGTTTGGTCAATTTGAGATGACGTGAATGCCATTCAGACTTTTTTTAATAATGCTGCGAGCAAATTCCAAAGGACCATGGAATTGGCTCTACAGGGTCTGCAGTGGGCGTGCCTGGTGTATATCGACTTTATCATCGGAGCCACATTTGAAGACCATATGCTTAGAGTTGATGAAGTGTTAAGCCGCATCAAACAGGCAGGACTAAAACTGAAGCCAGAAAAATGTAGTCTCCTGCAGACTGAAGTTGTTTTCCTAGGGCATGTAGTGTCGAAGGATGGTGTACGGCCAGGCCCGCAAAACGTCGAGAAAATAGTGAACTCACCAAAACCACAGAATACAAAGCAGGTAAATCAGTTTGTCGCGACTGGGTCATACTACAAACGTTTCATCCAGGACTATGCAAAAACCGCACGACCTCTCATAGAACTGACCAAGCTTGGCCGAGAGTTCATTTTGGGTGAATCGTGTGAGCTGGCTTTCACCTCTATAAAGCAATCACTCATTAGCCCGGCTGTAAAGGGTTATCCCAGAGGAAACTCCAGCTCTGGGACAGGTCATTCGTGTGGCCCTGGGTGAGGTCACTCAAGCTATTAATTCTAATGCTCGGGCTGTACGTAACATGGATAATTCCATGGAAAAGATGGCAGAAGCTGTGGGTCGTCTGGCCAGATCCATGGAGCGTATGGACGAACGTGCCCGGCATACTAGGGCTGCGAAAGAAAACTCTCCGCCGCGCAAGGGTATGAAGTCGGTGGTGGCCAAGAAATAACAAACTGCTTGATGGTGTACTGTAATTACCTGTCTATGTCAGGTCCGCACTATGCAAAGAATCTTATTGGCGCATAAAGCGGGTAAGTCACTCCCTGTGATGACTATAGCGGGTCCACACAATGGTACGTTCCATTTAGGCATTGTGTGGGTAACAACAGGTTAGCTGAACTTTGGAAATCCTTTGACGTCCTGTATTGGAGTAGAACTATTTGTACAATTAAGCATTACATTGGAACAATAATTGAACTGTCAAGATTAAAATAAAGTGTCATTAATGTTGTTAATGTGATATTGAGAATATAGATGGTTATGGTGATATGTGTATTAACCTGAAAAGTATAACTATGTGACTATTCGTGATAATAAGAGTGTTCTACATGTACAGCAACAGATTGAAGTTAAACGATTGAACTGTTTAGATCAGATAACTTATGTAGTATATAAGTATATCTAGGATATTGCCTGGATTGTTTTACATGCATTTAACTCTTTCAACACCAAGTAACTGACATGGACTGGTCCATGATATTGTTAGACCAATAAATGAATCAGAAGATTACATTTGGACAAGTTCATTTATCAAAATGGGTAATTATGTCTAAAAATAGTCATATCACTGGCAAAAAGTGCAGATCCTGATGAGACGGCTCGTCACGAGCCGGCTCATCTGGATCTACACTTTTTGTAAGCCTATTTAGAGGTCTGTGGTGTTGAAAGGGTTAAGTTAATCTGATGGGGAAATATTCATGTTATTGCCCTATTTTGTGTGTAAACTGTGTTTAGAAACTCTGCTAACCACTGTGATGTAATGGTGGCAGCCATGTTGGTAAACTTACATCCGGGTCATTTGCATAGTTACAGACGCTCGTTTCTGTTTACTTTTCGAAACTAAAATGTCAGTGAACTTTGACACAATGTCTAGGGGTTTTACCTCACAGAAGAGGAACTTTGAGGTACTAGTCATTGATTTAAGGCCTTCCTTTATTTATTTGAATCATAAATTATTGCAGACCCATTGAACTTTAGGCATTTTTCACTGTGTACTGACCAATGGTCAGTGTTCGTTTTATCAGTACACAATGCATAGCATTCTTTCCCAATGGGAAGTGACCGGTCAGGAATGCGCGATGTGCACCGCACACTGTGCAGCGTTCTCTGCACGCGTTAGACTGTGAATTGCACACATTAAACTGTGAATCTCCTAGTGGGCAGTCTGGAGGGTATATAAGCTCGATGCTCGCCAGTATGCAAGGGAGGAATGGTAGGGGGACATTATAGAAAGGGACTTTATAGAGAGACATATTTTACATATACAGAGGCTGTTAATTTCACCTACTCGTAGATAATTGTAGTAAAGTTATATATTACAGCAGGGTTAAACTATGTATCTTGAAGTTGAATTCCATTTAACTAATTAAACTCATTATTTTCTACAATATAAATAGACAGGTTACTTACTAAGGTGTTGTTCGATATACTGAAATTACCAAGATTGTACACATGCGGGTCACCGTGGTCAAAATATAGGTCAGTAGGTCAACATAATGGGACATTTAAATAACTATTTCTACTAAACCAGTAGATCAGTGAATGCCAAGTTCAGTAGCATCCTTGCAGCAAACTCTACCAACTCTAAACAACCGCTTCATGTGATTTCATAGAACTGAACATATATATGTATCACCAATAGTATGCCGGTGCACGTATAACATTTGTCCGCATCGGACCAGTCACACCAGAGTAATGTTATGGCCCGTTAATTGATTAAAGATTCAATAAATTAGCGCCATAACTAAGTGACCGATGTAAAATTACGATAGATCACCATTGTGCGATGTTGTTCGGCAAATCTTTGCAATAGTGAAACCAGAGTTATTGCCCTAATACACAATCAAATTCCTAGTTTGTAGTGCAAAACAATCAAATTCCTAGTTTGTAGTGCAAAACAATGAAATTCCTAGTTTGTAGTGCAAAACAATCAAATTCCTAGTTTGTAGTGCAAAACAATCAAATTCCTAGTTTGTAGTGCAAAACAATCAAAATTCCTAGTTTGTAGTGCAAAACAATCAAAATTCCTAGTTTGTATTGCAAAACAATCAAAATTCCTAGTTTGTAGTGCAAAACAATGAAATTCCTAGTTTGTAGTGCAAAACAATGAAATTCCTAGTTTGTAGTGCAAAACAATGAAATTCCTAGTTTGTAGTGCAAAACAATCAAAATTCCTAGTTTGTAGTGCAAAACAATCAAAATTCCTAGTTTATAGTGCAAAACAATCAAAATTCCTAGTTTGTAGTGCAAAACAATGAAATTCCTAGTTTGTAGTGCAAAACAATGAAATTCCTAGTTTGTAGTGCAAAACAATGAAATTCCAGGTTAATTCCTAGTTATGCCTAATATGGAATTTGGACACTTCCATAGAAACATACATACTTTTAGCAACATAATTCCTGATATTATGCAGGAATTAATTTGATATCTATAATGGAACTCGGCAATAGTAAATGATGGTGGTCTATTCATACAATTCTTATTAACAAGATTGTTATATGTAGGCATCATCTATTTAACACACATTATTTTCTTTATATATCTTCAATAACATATGGTATTTATGATCCCTTATTTGATTAAAGATCATTTTGATTCACAGAAAGGAGAACAATTGTGTGGATGACAGATGCTGGTGACAGCTGAATCTTATATTTAAAGTGACATTACATCGCAAAAAGCAAACACAGAATATATATGACATGTATTCCAAGCATGTGACCTACTTTTTGTTGCGTTTACTTATTCATTTACAACAAACCGTATAACGCACTTCATTGATTGTAACGGAAGCACAGGTACCTGTATCTTGTATCCAGGTACATGAAACATTTGCAATTCTGAGAATTTACAGATTTTTGGAAGATTATGAATAGGATTATAAATAGGATCTTATATTCGTGTTCATTTGTTATTTTGCACAAATGATTTTATATAAATTTATTTTTAGCTCAATTGCGAAACAAGTTCTTACAACTTATATTAATCACTCTCGAGACCTAATTCCTGATGGTATCCATCGACACGAGGGAGAGAGAAGAGGCAACGTGGAATTTAAATGCCTTGCCTAAAGGCACAATTGTAACGGCTCCAGCGGGGCTCGAACTCCGGACCTTTCGCACCTGAAGCGAATGCACAAATGATCACTCATTTAATATGCTATATATACTAGTTTAAACAATATTTTATATCAATGAATATACATAGTATAATGATCACAATAAGAAAGTACATGTAGGATTGAGGAGAAAGCAACTTGCTTATATACTATATATACTATATGCCTTTTATTTATTTTAATAACCTAAAAATATCCTTATGCACGATATAGGTTTAGCTTTTTTGTTTGCTAGTCCCCGTGTTAGGGATCATAAAAAAATTATTCGGTGGGGGATACCAATTCAACGAATTTGCTTGTTCAATTGGAGTCAAAACGTAGGTCAATATTGCTGTCTCTCAGATGACCTCTTCAAATGAGGTATCTTGGTCAAAATCTAGGACACTAGGTCAGCTATGGCTAATCTATAATTCGAAGAGTAAAGTCGTAAGGAGACATATTTTATTTTCGAATTATCTTGTTATGTAAAACATGGCAATAGTGGTATTCTATGTAGACTGTAATGCACACTGTCTCTTTCCACTACGACCTGTCTGTAGACTTTAATGCACACTGTCTCTTTCCATTACGACCTGTCTGTAGACTGTAATGCACACTGATATCTCTTTCCACTACGACCTGTCTGTAGACTGTAATGCACACTGATATCTCTTTCCATTATGACCTGTCTGTAGACTGTACTGCACACTGATATCTCTTTCCATTATGACCTGTCTGTAGACTGTAATGCACACTGTCTCTTTCCATTACGACCTGTCTATAGACTGTAATGCACACTGATATCTCTTTCCACTACGACCTGTCTGTAGACTGTAATGCACACTGATATCTCTTTCCATTATGACCTGTCTGTAGACTGTAATGCACACTGATATCTCTTTCCATTACGACCTGTCTGTAGACTGTAATGCACACTGATATCTCTTTCCATTACGACCTGTCTGTAGACTGTAATGCACACTGATGTCTCTTTCAATTACGACCTGTCTGTAGACTGTAATGCACACTGATGTCTCTTTCCATTATGACCTGTCTGTAGACTGTAATGCACACTGTCTCTTTCCATTACGACCTGTCTGTAGACTGTAATGCACACTGTCTCTTTCCATTACGACCTGTCTGTAGACTGTAATGCACACTGATGTCTCTTTCCATTACGACCTGTCTGTAGACAGTAATGCACACTGATGTCTCTTTCCATTACGACATGTCTGTAGACTGTAATGCACACTGTCTCTTTCCACTATGACCTGTCTGTAGACTGTAATGCACACTGATATCTCTTTCCACTACGACCTGTCTGTAGACTGTAATGCACACTGATATCTCTTTCCACTACGACCTGTCTGTAGACTGTAATGCACACTGATATCTCTTTCCATTACGACCTGTCTGTAGACTGTAATGCACACTGATGTCTCTTTCCATTACGACCTGTCTGTAGACTGTATGTAATGCACACTGATGTCTCTTTCCATTATGACCTGTCTGTAGACTGTAATGCACACTGTCTCTTTCCATTACGACCTGTCTGTAGACTGTAATGCACACTGATATCTCTTTCCACTACGACCTGTCTGTAGACTGTAATGCACACTGATGTATCTTTCCATTACGACCTGTCTGTAGACTGTAATGCACACTGATGTCTCTTTCCACTATGACCTGTCTGTAGACTGTAATGCACACTGATGTCTCTTTCCATTACAACCTGTGAAGAAACTATCAAGATTGTGATTGTTTATGTCACATCTTTTGTCTCTATACCACATCTTGCAGTAAGTCTGTTTATGATGTCAGCATCTGTAGCACATCTTGCATCAAGTCTGTTTATGCTGTCAGCATCTGTAGCACATCTTGCATATATCTGTTTATGCTGTAAGTAGCACATTTTGCATATATCTGTTTATGCTGTCAGTATCACAGCTTGCATATATCTGTTTATGCTGTCAGTAGCACATCTTGCATATATCTGTTTATGCTGTCAGTAGCACATCTTGCATTAAGTCTGTTTATGCTGTCAGTAGCACATCTTGCATTAAGTCTGTTTATGCTGTCAGTAGCACATCTTGCATTAAGTCTGTTTATGCTGTCAGTAGCACATCTTGCATTAAGTCTGTTTATGCTGTCAGTAGCACATCTTGCATATATCTGTTTATGCTGTCAGTAGCACATCTTGCATTACGTCTGTTTATGCTGTCAGTAGCACATCTTGCATTACGTCTGTTTATGCTGTCAGTAGCACATCTTGCATTAAGTCTGTTTATGCTGTCAGTAGCACATCTTGCATATATCTGTTTATGCTGTCAGTAGCACATCTTGCATTAAGTCTGTTTATGCTGTCAGTAGCACATCTTGCATTAAGTCTGTTTATGCTGTCAGTAGCACATCTTGCATTAAGTCTATTTATGCTGTCAGTAGCACAGCTTGCAGTAAGTCTGTTTATGCTGTCAGTAGCACAGCTTGCAGTAAGTCTGTTTATGCTGTCAGTAGCACAGCTTGCAGTAAGTCTGTTTATGCTGTCAGTAGCACATCTTGCATATATCTGTTTATGCTGTCAGTAGCACATCTTGCATATATCTGTTTATGCTGTCAGTAGCACATCTTGCATTAAGTCTGTTTATGCTGTCAGCATCTGTAGCACATCTTACATATATCTGTTTATGCTGTCAGTAGCACATTTTGCATATATCTGTTTATGCTGTCAGTAGCACAGCTTGCAGTAAGTCTGTTTATGCTGTCAGTAGCACATCTTGCATTACATCTGTTTATGTTGTCAGTAGCACAGCTTGCATTACATCTGTTTATGCTGTCAGTAGCACAGCTTGCATATATCTGTTTATGCTGTCAGTAGCACAGCTTGCATATATCTGTTTATGCTGTCAGTAGCACATCTTACATTAAGTCTGTTTATGCTGTCCGTAGCACAGCTTGCATATATATGTTTATGCTGTCAGTAGCACATCTTGCATTACATCTGTTTATGCTGTCAGTAGCACAGCTTGCATTACATCTGTTTATGTTGTCAATAGCACAGCTTGCATTACATCTGTTTATGCTGTCAATAGCACAGCTTGCATTACATCTGTTTATGCTGTCAGTAGCACAGCTTGCATATATCTGTTTATGCTGTCCGTAGCACAGCTTGCATATGATTTTTACTGAAGCAGGTTTTGTCCAAAACTAGTCAGGACAAGGCCACTGTTGCTAAAAATAGGAACCTGTCTCAACTAGTTTTGTTTGTGTAAACAATATTCTTATTTGTTGGTTTAAACAATATTCTTAATTGTTGGTTTAAACAATATTTTTATTTAAGAATAAGACATAACACAGGGATAGTTAGGATTTAGTATTTGTCCATGTATAATGACTGTGTATATATCATGCACAATCTTGGCACTAATATCAGACTGGTTGAAGAGACTAATTATGATCTTGTTTAGAAGCATAGTATTTGTCCATGTATAATGACTGTGTATATCATGCACAATCTTGGCACTAATATCAGACTAATGTTCACAAAACAGACATGAAAATGGCAAATTCCCAGGCCAAAATTTCTAATGATCTACAATTTCACATGCCTGTAGAAAACTGCTATAAATTATGTTGTCACACCAAAAAAAGCATAATTATGCTAAAAGGCCGAGTTCAAACGGACATGAAAATGTCGTGCAAATTATGCTGGTCGAACAATGTCAGCTTAAATGACATTGTAAGTTGAGCTGTAATTCATTTCTCAATGTGACTGTGACTCATAGTGCACACAATAATCACATGCTGCCAGTAATTATGTAGTATATAAGCATTGTGAGAGTTGTGTTTGCATGGTGCTCTGCAATGATGTACAGGAAATAGATACAATCGATGAATGCACATAGCTGTCACCATTGTTATGTCTGTAAGGCACGTAGCCAGAGTGACATTTTAATTAAGCAGAATGAGGTGCGAAACACCATTTGGGGAGGTGTTAGTAGGGGTGTCCACTCCCTCCAGGGGGTTCAGGATGTCCCAAGAAAATGCTCATTTCTATATCCCAATTGGTATAATCGCCTTTGTTATTACGTTTTTGGCGTTTTGAATTTTTATAATTTCAGACATTTTTAGTACGCAGCTGCTTATTTGCGTACAGTCAGCAATTCGCCTGTCCGTGATGCCCAAATCTTGGCCCGAATAGCATTAAGATTTTGGGAGTTACTATAAGCTGTAGAAATTGTTCTAAATATGTTCATACATCATAGATTAATTAGATTACATATGGTTCACTATTAAAATTGATAACGTCATAGTATTATTATATAGTGTCAAAGAAGTTACCATGAGGAGAATTTTCAAAAATTACCTGAAAATCATCAAATTTTGTGAGAAAACGGCAAAAAATAATATTTTGCACAAGATGAAACGAAACCAATTACTGCATCATTTACATGTTAATAAACTGTCTTAAGTCTTATTTAAGCCTCTTACTTTGTATCATTAATTACGTTTAGGTATTTAAAGTATTGCTCAAGATGTTGTCTTATGTTTTACAAAGTGTCAATTTTATTTACCCATAGTCTCTCATAACTCATTATTGAGTGGCTTTGTATTTTATTTGATAATACATGTATAATATCATGCATTCTGTGTATAATATTTATGTTGTATCATTTACTGTATAATAGTGAGACTTAAATAAATCATCTGTCTGTCTGTCTGTCTGTCTGTCTGTCTGTCTGTCTGTCTGTCTGTCTGTCTGTCTGTCTGTCTGTCTGTCTGTCTGTCTGTCTGTCTGTCTGTCTGTCTGTCTGTCTGTCTGTCTGTCATTTACATGAATATGCAACTCCACTGTAATACAATTGTTGATTTCTGACGATTTTCCTCAAATTTGAGTATATTAATGCTGTACTCGTGAATAACGCCAATTAAAATAGACGAAGATTTCAGAATAAATTTTGTACATCGAAAAATAATAGATCAGAATTTCATTATGAAATGTACATAAAGCATACAAAATTACTATAACTTTCATAAAGCTTCATGCAGAAAGATTTAAAAAACTTTATGCACAATAATTTTGTTAGGAAACAAGATTTTTGAAACGAGCACTATCAGGGGTGTGGTGTGTTCACTATCAGGGGTGTGGTGTGTTCACTATCAGGGGTGTGGTGTGTTCACTATCAGGGGTGTGATATGTTCACTATCAGTAGTGTGGTGTGTTCACTATCAGGGGTGTGGTGTGTACACTATCAGGGGTGTGGTGTGTTCACTATCAGGGGTGTGATATGTTCACTATCAGTGGTGTGGTGTGTTCACTTTCAGGGGTGTGGTGTGTACACTATCAGGGGTGTGGTGTGTTCACTATCAGGGGTGTGATATGTTCACTATCAGTGGTGTGGTGTGTTCACTATCAGGGGTGTGGTGTGTACACTATCAGGGGTGTGGTGTGTTCACTATCAGGGGTGTGATATGTTCACTATCAGTGGTGTGGTGTGTTCACTATCAGGGGTGTGGTGTGTACACTATCAGGGGTGTGGTGTGTACACTATCAGGGGTGGTGTGTTTCACTATCAGGGGTGTGGTGTGTTCACTATCAGGGGTGTGGTGTGTTCACTATCAGGGGTGTGTGTGTTCACTATCAGGGTGTGGTGTGTTCACTTTCAGGGGTGTGGTGTGTACACTATCAGTGGTGTGGTGTGTTCACTATCAGGGGTGTGATGTGTACACTATCAGGGGTGTGGTGTGTACACTATCAGGGTGTGGTGTGTACACTATCAGGGGTGTGGTGTGTTCACTATCAGGGGTGTGGTGTGTACACTATCAGGGGTATGGTGTGTACACTATCAGGGGTGTGATGTGTTCACTATCAGGGGTATGGTGTGTACACTATCAGGGGTGTGATGTGTTCACTGTCAGGGGTATGGTGTGTACACTATCAGGGGTGTGATGTGTTCACTATCAGGGGTATGGTGTGTACACTATCAGGGGTGTGATGTGTTCACTGTCAGGGGTGTGGTGTGTACACTATCAGGGGTATGGTGTGTACACTATCAGGGGTGTGATGTGTTCACTATCAGGGGTATGGTGTGTACACTATCAGGGGTGTGATGTGTTCACTGTCAGGGGTGTGTATTCCTCAAGGTCAGATTTAGGGATCAGTGATCACATTAGCACATCGCACACAAATATTTTGTATGAGTTTGAAATATGGTCCTGTCTTGTCACAATTTCCACACCAGACAAACACAAGAATGCACATTTAAGATTAATGGAAGCACAATTCAACTGGAGCGGCCGTTGAGGATTACAACTTTTTCAATGATTTTTTAAGCCCCCCCGAAGCATATAGTTTTTGCACTGTCCATCTGTCCGCACCCATAAAACGGTACTTAATGTGGCTACGAGAACAATAGGTTTACTGTCTAGTTGCTAGGGATTGGGGTTATGTGGCTATACATTTTATTTATGTGGTGGCTATAGAGTATAGAGTAATAGCCACATAAATACGTCCTGTATACAACATTGGGTATGTCCGTCGGTCCGAGTCAATATTTCCAGTCCGGGCTGTAACTTCCTTGGCTATGGAGGGATTTCAAGTCAATATTTCCAGTCCGGGCTGTAACTTCCGTGGCTATGGAGGGATTTCAAGTCAATATTTCCAGTCCGGGTTGTAACTTCCTTGGCTATGGAGGGATTTCAAGTCAATATTTCCAGTCCGGGCTGTAACTTCCGTGGCTATGGAGGGATTTCAAGTCAATATTTCCAGTCCGGGTTGTAACTTCCATGGCTATGGAGGGATTTCAAGTCAATATTTCCAGTCCGGGCTGTAACTTCCTTGGCTATGGAGGGATTTCAAGTCAATTTTTCCAGTCCGGGTTGTAACTTCCTTGGCTATGGATGGATTTCAAGTCAATATTTCCAGTCCGGGCTGTAACTTCCTTGGCTATGGAGGGATTTCAAGTCAATATTTCCAGTCCGGGTTGTAACTTCCTTGGCTATGGAGGGATTTCAAGTCAATATTTCCAGTCCGGGCTGTAACTTCCTTGGCTATGGAGGGATTTCAAGTCAATATTTCCAGTCCGGGTTGTAACTTCAATATTTCCAGTCCGGGTTGTAACTTCCTTGGCTATGGAGGGATTTCAAGTCAATATTTCCAGTCCGGGCTGTAACTTCCTTGGCTATGGAGGGATTTCAAGTCAATATTTCCAGTCCGGGTTGTAACTTCCTTGGCTATGGAGGGATTTCAAGTCAATATTTCCAGTCCGGGCTGTAACTTCCTTGGCTATGGAGGGATTTCAAGTCAATATTTCCAGTCCGGGTTGTAACTTCCTTGGCTATGGAGGGATTTCAAGTCAATATTTCCAGTCCGGGCTGTAACTTCCTTGGCTATGGAGGGATTTCAAGTCAATATTTCCAGTCCGGGTTGTAACTTCCTTGGCTATGGAGGGATTTCAAGTCAATATTTCCAGTCCGGGCTGTAACTTCCTTGGCTATGGAGGGATTTCAAGTCAATATTTCCAGTCCGGGCTGTAACTTCCTTGGCTATGGAGGGATTTCAAGTCAATATTTCCAGTCCGGGCTGTAACTTCCTTGGCTATGGAGGGATTTCAAGTCAATATTTCCAGTCCGGGCTGTAACTTCCTTGGCTATGGAGGGATTTCAAGTCAATATTTCCAGTCCGGGCTGTAACTTCCTTGGCTATGGAGGGATTTCAAGTCAATATTTCCAGTCCGGGTTGTAACTTCCTTGGCTATGGAGGGATTTCAAGTCAATATTTCCAGTCCGGGCTGTAACTTCCTTGGCTATGGAGGGATTTCAAGTCAATGTTTCCAGTCCGGGTTGTAACTTCCTTGGCTATGGAGGGATTTCAAGTCAATATTTCCAGTCCGGGCTGTAACTTCCTTGGCTATGGAGGGATTTCAAGTCAATATTTCCAGTCCGGGCTGTAACTTCCTTGGCTATGGATGGATTTCAAGTCAATATTTCCAGTCCGGGCTGTAACTTCCTTGGCTATGGAGGGATTTCAAGTCAATATTTCCAGTCCGGGCTGTAACTTCCTTGGCTATGGATGGATTTCAAGTCAATATTTCCAGTCCGGGCTGTAACTTCCTTGGCTATGGAGGGATTTCAAGTCAATATTTCCAGTCCGGGCTGTAACTTCCTTGGCTATGGAGGGATTTCAAGTCAATATTTCCAGTCCGGGCTGTAACTTCCTTGGCTATGGAGGGATTTCAAGTCAATATTTCCAGTCCGGGCTGTAACTTCCTTGGCTATGGAGGGATTTCAAGTCAATATTTCCAGTCCGGGCTGTAACTTCCTTGGCTATGGAGGGATTTCAAGTCAATATTTCCAGTCCGGGCTGTAACTTCCTTGGCTATGGAGGGATTTCAAGTCAATATTTCCAGTCCGGGCTGTAACTTCCTTGGCTATGGAGGGATTTCAAGTCAATATTTCCAGTCCGGGCTGTAACTTCCTTGGCTATGGAGGGATTTCAAGTCAATATTTCCAGTCCGGGCTGTAACTTCCTTGGCTATGGAGGGATTTCAAGTCAATATTTCCAGTCCGGGCTGTAACTTCCTTGGCTATGGAGGGATTTCAAGTCAATATTTCCAGTCCGGGCTGTAACTTCCTTGGCTATGGAGGGATTTCAAGTCAATATTTCCAGTCCGGGCTGTAACTTCCTTGGCAATAGTGGAATTTCAAAACTATTGTACCACAAATGTTCACCATATATTGGTGATGTATCGTACACAAATCCCAAGTCTGTAGCTTCTAGGTCAAGGTCACACTTGGAGGTTAAAGGTGAAATATATGTTCAATATTTCCATTTCTGGTTGTATCTTCTTTTGCTCTATCATTAATATAAAAAAGAGAGGAAAGCTGATAATTTTCCGGTTTCAATGTTTTTGTTAGTCTTAACAAACAATATTAATTTGTAAACATTCCGAAAACTCTGTATCACTCTCAAAACAGCTCAGACTTTTTCAACAACAAATGATATGACTATGTCATAATCACATCACAATTCAAACTTACTGAACTCATGGACGAACGAACCGTTATGCCTGGTTTTGCTGGATAGCGGATCAGATAACTCATGACAAACCGTTATGCCTGGTTTTGCTGGATAGCGGATCAGATAACTCATGACAAACCGTTATGCCTGGTTTTGCTGGATAGCGGATCAGATAACTCATGACAAACCGTTATGCCTGGTTTTGCTGGATAGCGGATCAGATAACTCATGACAAACCGTTATGCCTGGTTTTGCTGGATAGCGGATCAGATACATTTCTCCAAATTTAGATTGTTGCTATACTGTATGTCTTTCCAGTACATCTCAAACATGCAAATTTTACAGCCATTATAAATCTTGGGGGGCATTGATCACTTAATGTGATGTTTCTTGTTGCTTGTATGTAATATTCATGGAACACGTTATAGCAAGTGTTAAATGTGGATTATGTTATAAATATTATATCAGAACTCTTCTATGCATCAGAACTCTGTTTCCGTTTGTGTATATCATTTTCACACTGTCCGTCTGTCCTTTGATCCGTGCACACGAGAGTGTACTGACGTGGCTAGGAGAATAATAGATCTGTTAGCTCTTATGTGGCTATAAATGCTCTTGCATATACAACAAAGAGAGAGAGAGAGCAATGGGGTAACCACCTAATTACCCATTCGTGAATATGTCCTTGCGTGTGTGTGTCAAAAATAATGTGTCACAAATGTTTGCCATAGATAGGTAATGTGTTGTACACAAGACCCAGATCCGTAGCTTCACGTTCAAGGTCATGCTTGGAGGTTAACCCTTTCAACACCACAGACCTCTAAATAGGCTTACAAAAAGTCTAGATCCAGATGAGCCGGCTCGTGACGAGCCGTCTCATCAGGATCTGCATTTTTTGCCAGTGATATGACTATTTTTAGACATAATTACCCATTTTGATAAATGAACTTGTCCAAATGTGATTTTCTGATTCATTTTTTTTGTTGGTTTATGAATATCATGGACCAGTCCATGTGAGTTACTTGGTTGTTGAATGGGTTAAAGGTGAAATATAGGTACAGTCTACATCCGTTACGGGACAAATGTAAGACGGGTACGGCTTGCAATCTACAAGAAACATCATCTTAGGAAATATGCTCAATATCCATTATGTCAAACTTCGGTTATGTATCGAAGTATTTTGTTCGATCCGACGAAATTCGACATAACAGATGTAGACTGTACACTATTTCCTGGTCCGGGCTGTAACACAAGCCCCAGGTCCATAGCGTCAAGGTCACACTTGGGGCTAACTTTTATATTTTCTGGTTCAATGGTTTTATTAGTCTTAACAAACACTGCTATGCAACATGCATTTACCTAGAAGTTACCGGGAAGTATGTGAGATGGTACGGTGGTCGCCCGATTGGACAGGTGGGTTTTCTCTGGGTACTCCGGTTTCCTCCCACACGAATGACCACATTTACGCTTTCATCCGCGCCAACGAGAGTGATTGTTAAAGTTGTTAAAGCTTACTTCGCAATCATTGTAAAATAAATAAAGTTTAACACTGTTAATTTTGTAGACAAGAAACAAAGAATATTCCGAAAATTGTCCATAGCGCTCAGAACGGCTTGGTTAGTTTCGACAACACATAATATGTGTACGTCATAATCACGTCACGGCGCATGTCACAATTCAAACTTACTCATGACAAACCGCTAGGCCTGGTTTTGCTTGATGGCGGTGCAGATACTTTTCTCCAAATTTAGATTGCTGCTACATTGTATATTGTATGTCTTTTTCATTACATCTCAAACACGCAAATTCCTTCCGCCATCATAAAGCTTCCGGGGGAGGGGCGAGAATAAATATTCATGGGATGTAAGTTACAAATAATAATTTGTGGGCAGATCTGCAAAATTTTAATTAAAATCTGAATAATTTATTATTGAATAATGGAAAAATAGAAGACATTAATCATGATTTATAATCAACCGCTGAATTAGATTATATTGCTGTGCAACACATTCTAGGTAAATGCATTTTGATAAAAGATTTAAACTTTAATTAAATGGCGCCAGGCTGACTGTTGTATCCACATCCCAACTTGTATGATTCACGAACATTCCATATGACATTGTACCATTATTTCTATATTCCAGGTTTGATGTACAGGGTGGAACACAGACATTCCATATGACATTGTACCATTATTTCTATATTCCAGGTTTCATGTACAGGGTGGAACACAGACATTCCATATGACATTGTACCATTATTTCTATATTCCAGGTTTGATGTACAGGGTGATTCACGAACATTCCATATGACATTGTACCATTATTTCTATATTCCAGGTTTGATGTACAGGGTGATTCACGAACAT
Source organism: Archivesica marissinica (assembly GCA_014843695.1). NCBI lineage: Eukaryota > Metazoa > Mollusca > Bivalvia > Venerida > Vesicomyidae > Archivesica > Archivesica marissinica. The sequence goes on from CM026390.1 coordinate 43,124,854, forward strand.
TCCATATGACATTGTACCATTATTTCTATATTCCAGGTTTGATGTACAGGGTGATTCACTAACATTCCA
>CM026390.1:43125922-43153824 GCA_014843695.1 Archivesica marissinica
ACATACATACATACATACATACATACATACATACATACATACATACATACATACATACATACATACATACATACATACATACATACATACATACATACATACATACATACATACATACATACATACATACATACATACATACATACATACATACATACATACATACATACATACATACATACATACATACATACATACATACATACATACATACATACATACATACATACATACATACATACATACATACATACATACATACATACATACATACATACATTATAGCTAAGCCCTAAAGGCTTGTCATTCCCATCATTTTGATAAATGCAGACATTTGAGTAGAAACGATCATGATATTTAACATTATAAAATCATATTTTATTTGCTATTTAACATTTACATTACGTATAAATAAGGTTTAGAGGAATGGGCACATATGCTTGTCATACCAGAACTATATGGAAACCCTAACACAGAGATATTACTTTTTACCGCGATTCAGTTTTTAGGCCACTGAGATACACACCATAACGTGACATTTTTGTCGCTATGTTAGGCCCTACATTAGTTTATTGGTACGTCGTCTTCCAGGCCCCGGGGGTTATAAAAGTAGTATTTATCTCCGAGCCAAGAGTCATTCACTGGTAACATGATATTGCAAAATGGCCATGCAAGATAATTTGCACTCATCACAGAAAAGCAGGATTTAGATGTGTACTTGAATACGCCGATCATACATAACTCTATAACAGCACGTGTAGTATTCTTAAAAACTAATTCCCTCCAAACCGTTGTACTCATGTTTGCTCGGTGGAACAACAACTGCTCACTAGAAATGATGTTCATTGAATGTTCATGAGTAAGCAATACGGAGGAAACACGCTGGAATGGTAACCCAGGGTCGCAGGTTCGATCCCCCATCTGACCCTAATAAAATTAACAGTCTTTCAGATGGGACTTTAAACCGATGTCTCGTGTCGGTGCTGTACACCGTACACGTAAAAGAACCAGAGGAGACTCTGGAATGGGTGTCTGTCTATATCATTGCACTAGCCTCCAAAAATCTAAAATGACTAATCTAATGACTAATCTCTTCAGGAGGCGTCGCTCATAAGGGGCAACCGGTAGCGACGATACATAAACGTAAAACACACATACATACTAAGTTAGCTCATTACGTAAAACAACAAAATGTGTTGTCATTTACTGGCATGATAAACATATTAAGATATCCATTTACAATCTGAGACAGGGTCAAATATGCAACCACTAATCCAGTATCATACACGTACTTGCCGGAAAATAAATGAATATGTATATCAATGCAGCCTATTGAAAATCAAATTACAAGATGTAAAACTATTTAAGGTTTTCCTTATAATAACAAAAAAACAAAACACATATGTAATTGACACTATATAAGTAAAATATTTTCTTAAAAGCATTACCTTTATTGTAAACTCCCCCGGTGTGGTTTACATATTGTAAAGCAGTTTTTCATTGGCTCACGTCATTCGCATTGCTGCATGCCTTGCATACCGACAGAGGAAAGACTATTTATTCTCCCTCTTTGCATAAACACGACATAGCTTACTTCACTGAAATGTATGTCACTAGGTCGTAATTATAGTGCGGTGTTGTCCCACTATATAACCAGTATATAAATACGAAAACGTATATCAAAACATAGCCTCGTGAAATACCAAACAACGCACGACTATCCTACAAATGGGTTTTATTTCTAATGAAACGCCTACAAACCAATTTATATTAAATAAAACGTTGAATCCCACACATCTGTTTAATACCTAAACTAGCTATCTGTTCGCTATTCTACCAGCGAGTGTGACTTAATTACGAATACTCCGCGACATTGGAGCTTGCTCCAGCTAAAACACGATGAAATACAGTGTATAGATATCTGTTTACCACCATATATGATTGAAATTGTAACGTTATGAGAATTCCAGGCTTCGGTTTTCTGACAATATACAACTATTTTACTTGGCATAAGCATGCAATGTAAATACGACATGCCCATCAGAAATAAATACAACATGCATGCATTCATACTATATATTAAAACAAGTTAATCGTTAATTAGGTGTGAAAATATTAAATTTGCATTCAAGAACACTTGTGTTTTATGAACACAATTATAGAGGATATTGTTTGTTTCAGTGAATGTTTCAGTGAATGGTCGACTTGTGTTTCACCGAATGAACATTGAAAACATTATTATCACGAGTAGCGATAACCACACGTGATAATGATAGCTTTCTATGTTCATGAGTGAAATATAGTTCGATCAATAAGTTAAGCAAACATAATTATAATTTTAGGCTGACAATGGTTTTTATGATAGAAAACGATGCAATCGTGCGCTGAATTGTGCTACAATGCCGTGCTTATACGACCAAATATTACGTCATAATATACGTCACAAATGACGTCACTCGTCACAAATGACGTCACGTACGGCTAAAGTCCGAAATCGTCCGCCTTGACAACATTCCAACATGCAGCAGCATGGTACCACACGTGCAAAGCAGTGAGCAATTAACTGTATTATTCCACTGCTTTCAATCAGTGGAATAACAATAACGATAATAGCGTCCTATATGCACGTGTGAAATATAATTCGATCATTCAGCTAAGCTAACAACATTTTTATTTTAGGCTGAAAATGTTTTTATGTAGAAAAAGATGCATTCGTGCGCTAAATGGTGCTAGAACGTTGTGCTTAGACGAACACAAACAACGAAAGTCATAATAGACGCCACTGCCAGCTTGTGTCCGAAATCGTTCACGTTGACAACATTCCAACATACAGCGGCATGGTACCACACGTGCAAAGCAGTGAGAAATACAATGTGTTATTCCAGTGCTTTCAAGCAGAGGAATCACACATTTTATTTCACTGATAAATTCCTATATTTCATTGGATTAATATTTAATCCACTCGTAGGTGATCTTTATCACATGTTGAACTGTGTACATGTATATTTTATTTCCTAGTTTACATTAGTTTATATCAATTCCTTTAACCCCAATTGCGAATCAACTTGCTGCTGCAACATTAGTTTGATCCTGGTGGAATCCATTGCCACGAGGGAGAGGGGAGACAATGTAGGTATACGTACATGTATCGTGCACAAGGACACCACCGGGCATTTAAATCCACATAAAACGCAATATATTATGTTTATTTCAATGAAATATTTAGTGATCGCTAAATAGAACGTCTTTTCCATATTATATTATAATTATTAGTTTCCTTTCTGAGAGATAAAAACGTATGTTGCCGTAAATATAACCGTTGATATAAGGTAAGAACTAATAACGTTCGGCCACTGAGAGAACCTATTCACTATTATCCAGCTAGGTGACATCTCAACAGAGTCCAAGGCTATATAGTACAACGATAGTATCTATAGCTAGTGCGCACATTTATATGCCTTCCTTTATTAAATACTTGTGTGTTCATTGTTTATTTATCGCCTCTACCGGTTGCCCCATATGAGCGTTGTCCCCTGAAGAGATGAATGACTATAGCGTGGATCGAACCTGCGACCCCTGGATTATAGGTCCAGCGTTTTAACCACTGGACCACAGATGCACTGCATGTGTCTGAATGATCACATGTTAATGTATATAGTGTACCATATACACGTATACATTATGGTGCGACTGTGTTTGTGAACGATTATTTGTAATGTTATTTAAAGCAGCAGTACATCGTAATAAAGGATGTTTTGGGTAAAATATAAATAGTAATGTGTGTGTGTTTACAAAAATCGAAATAGTTGCTCAGAAACGATAAAATTCCAATAAATTTAAACCGTCGTATACGCGAATTTGTTTATCAACACACGAAATGTAAACACGCACAGCGCGCATGCGTGAAACAACAGAGGATGTAGAAAACAACGTATATATTTTGAACATGAAAGACTATCTATCAGCCGGTCGATCTCCTCACGACGTGCACGTCGTGACCGGTGCACATCCCGCAGCAGCAGCGTAGGATTCTGGGATCTTCTGGTCGTCGATCTTGCGAAGGGGGAGGCTCGCCAGCATGTGGATCCATGACTACGGCACAGCAGGACAGATCCGTCGTCTCTTCTAGATAGTGCCTACATATACACTATATCTTCGCTGGCTACTTCAATCTTTCCTCCTCCTTATACTTCTCCAACGGATAGACGAGACGGCGGACCTGAGGGAGCGGCAACGGTCGTGGCATCCACGCTCCCCTGAGTGACAACCGACGACCAGATGTCTAACTACCAGATCCGTTTAAATGCTGCTGCGGGGTGACCAACAGTGAGGAGGGTGGCCCTACAAGGGACCGAGTACAGAAAGACCAGGCCTTGTCACACTGCCACGGAAAGACGGAACCACCTGAGGATGTCATCCTGAGCTCACATCGGGAGATTGAGTCACCGTTCCGAAGTGACCAATCCACGCCGCTGACGCATACAGACGAGGACCCGCATCGACTCTTCGGAGTGTCAACACTTACCTAGATCGGCGACAGCTAACACTGGGGCGCTGAAGAGGCACACCCTCGAACTCTTTTATCCGTCTACCAATGAAGTCCGTTGGGGACGGAGGGATGCGACCTCGACCCCGGATGCGTCAACGGGGTGGACAACGACGGAACAACCGAACCATTCTGCTGCTGTGAGCCTACCCAGGAAACCGGCACAGGGCTTGTCACCCTGTTGTCGGGGAGATGATGCCAGGCGCAGGGAACGTCACCCTGTCGTTTGGTATCGCTCCATAACTGGGTCAACGATGAAGAAGCGCCTTCACAGCGACTGGATGACCTCATTTCTTCATCCAGTCAGCGACCAGACCTTCAGCCGCCTTGACTTGGACTACCGGAGCCACGGTCTGCGCTAGAGCCTAATCATCTTGGACTACCCTACTAGAACATAATCATCTTGGATTAACTACCAGTACCACAATCATCTTGGATTTAAACAACTTGGACATACGCATCGAGTAATGTAATCATCTTGGACCATAATCTTCACGGGATTCTACAAACTCCAATCTACACCATTCTACAAGACACCGACAACACAACACTTCATCTCAGCGAATAATCGACGGTGCGAAAGCACGTGAGCTCGCCCATATGGTTTACCGGTGGCGAGGGTAAATAAACGGAATCATCATCATCACTATCTATCTATCTATCCGGTTGTAAACAAGTGCGTGGCCGATCGACTCGGGAAAGTCCTACCTTCGGTTTCGAGTTTGTTTTATCGCAAAAAACACTGTTAATACCAAATTAACATAAGCATACAAAGTATAATGTTAGAATGTGTAGCAGCATTGCTACCCATACGTAAAAATTGAATTTTTCAAATATCTTTTATTTCATACGATGTAATGCTGCTTTAACGTCGGGTATATGTAACATTAGTTAAATAAGCTTTTATGTCCAGACAAAAATAGTTTATATTGGACCTTGTCATTGTAGATAGGAGAAGAAGCTGGGACACCTGTGTCTTATGGACACGTTCTTTATTACTTTGTACATTGATAACCCTCATGATTTGTGAATAGCGCCATATTTTTCAATTTTCAATGTATTAATCTAATGATCAGATCACTTCTGTTCACACTATATAATTATTATTGAATGCATATTATTAGGTGACTTATAGGCCCACGGGGCCGGGTGCATATTCTTGTTGTTTAATGTTTGTTGAAATGTGCACATGTCACTTTAATAAAAACGTACTTACTTACTTATATCATCATAGCACAAGCAGACCAGCTAATTTTAAACAGGAAGCTAACCACACCGGCGTAGGAAGAATTTTAAACAGGAAGCTAACCACACCGGCGTAGGAAGAATTTTAAACAGGAAGCTAACCACACCGGCGTAGGAAGAATTTTAAACAGGAAGCTAACCACACCGGCGTAGGAAGAATTTTAAACAGGAAGCTAACCACACCGGCGTAGGAAGAATTTTAAAAGATATAGCATGAGTAAATGCAGTATCAAAGTAAAATAGTGTGTGTTATTTGTTATAAATCACCAGTTGCCATGCACAATACATTACGCTACAACGGAGTTAACTATACATTAACTTAAAAGCACACAATGATATACAACATTATACATTTTAAAACGAAATCAAGAACAAACTAAAACGCCGCTTATATCACAATCTGTATAAAGCGCATATAAAACGCCCTGAGACTAACCCCCTCCCCCGTCGCTCGCACTTAGCATTAGGATCCTGCTACGGATAAGCTCCATAAACTCCTTATTGTATTCAACTTTAAGCGCTGTTCAAAACGTGAGCGGTTTAGAACCTGCACTATTTCTTAACGTTCAAAGTGTTTGGTGCGTACTGTAGGCAGCACGTTAACATATGTGTTGAATAACATATTGTATTTCCAAAATTAACTAATCATGTAAATATGGAGGTGATGCATGGTACACACATTTGAAGTATTCAATTGCTAATGTGCATATTCCACTAAGATGCAATGTAAACATGCTGGGGTCTTTATTGCAAGATCTGAACTCACACGAAACTTGTTATTTGTTCCATACAAGAATGGCAATTGGAATCGAACACAAAACTTGTAGCTCAGCACGCCTCATTTTCTATACATAAATTATGTATTGCTTTTAATCAAGTAGACAGACTTCCCAACATGGAGAAAATTAAACTTGTTTGATTCTCTTGAAGCACCAATTTTAAACTACTCAGCAGAATTATGGGGCTACCACGATGCACCCGATATTGAATTAATACTTTTAAAAGTGTGCAGAAAAATGCGTAAAAGTGCTCAACAAACCTAAATGCATTATATGGAGAACTTGGTTGTTTTCCCATGTCGATACGCAGGCAACTATTAATGGTAGCATACTGGTTAACATTATTAACCTTACCATAAGATTCCTTACTTTATAAAACTGTTAAAAACTGATGTTGAAAACAGAAATCATTACAACAAAATGAACTGGGCTTATCAGCTAAAGAATATTATCATTACGTGAGGACTGTCATATTTGTGGTAAAACCAATCAAGAATGCTTATTAATTACAATACTATACAATCACGCATATTAGACATATATTATCAACGCTTGTGTACTGGTATCAATAACTCTGGACATCTCGTGGCAGATTTATCTTTGAAATCTACCTAGATCTTTTTAATGAAAAAAATACAGAACTTCTCTTACACGATTTACAACATCCTCACATGATTTAGCTATTGAGCTCGGACGTTATGTACAGCCAACATATACCACGAGACAAAAATGAGCATCACTTCATATTAATCTGTCCACATTATTCAACTCGAAATTCATTAAAAGATATTACCGTACTTGGCCGACAATACAGAATTTATCAATCTTTTGTCATGCAAATAAAACAAAATCAACATAGATTTTTTCCAAGTTGCAAATAAACAACACAACTAACACGGTTTTACATCATATATTTGAATACTAATAACTTACAAGTTTGCTCTTTTGAAAAATGCTATGTCACTGCCAGTGTCTACTGTTTAATTGCTATAAACATGTGTAGCTGTTTAATGCAATAAACTTATTGTATTATATTGTATAGTCTATTCAGAGATTTTCCCGTCAAGCATCAATGGATGGTGATCTAATTGATATACTCGTTGACATAATCATTGTCACAGGAAACGTGTCCATGTACACATTTATATTTAAATAGGATTGATGGGACAGTTATACATGTATACAAGCTGACGGGCATGCGAACATATCAATCCCTGGGTCTCTACAATAAAATGCGCACATGCCCTGGCAAATGAAGATAATCTCAATAAGCTATAAGCTTTCGATTTAATCCATTTTCGTTTTGTATACACTATATATGTACTGTACATTATGAACGAATAAATATGTTTTAAACCAAATATGCAGGTTGAGTTAGAACACATGTCTTAGTTAAAACATAGATACTAGTTATTGTTGTATTGAACCGACATTGCTGAAACGTCTCGGTATGGTTAACATTTGTGCCAAGACATTATAAGATGTTCCTATCCAGTGTGTCTATTTAGCAACATGTTGCTCCTTTTTGTTTTAAGCAATTCAATAGCAATTCCCTGTTGGTTTTATTCCGAATGTCTATTCAGCATCAGTCTCATCATTGTTCCATAATTATGTTATATCCGACACCACCTCGTTCCTTGTGTTCTATTCAAATTATGTTATCTGCAGCGACTTCTTGTGGGGGGGGGGGGGTGAACAAACATTATATATAGGCTGTCTGTTCAGCATCAGGGTCATATTTCTTTTGTCTTATCCAATATGTGTGTTCAGCAACAGCATCCTGTTCCTCTTTGCTTTGCCCTACCTGTCTAAACATTTCAGTAGCAATTTCCTGTTTCTATTGATTTATCCATGTTCTATGTTCAACAACTACATGTACTTCCTGTTTCTTTTGTTAAATCCATGTTGTCTGTTTAGCAGCTACTTCCGGATGCTTTTGTGTGTCTGTTCGTAACACCGTCCTGTTTCCTTTGTGTTATTCCGTTTGTTCAGCAGCTCCCTTCGTCTGTTCTTACCAGTGGATCTGTTTAACAGCAACGCCGTCCGGTTTTCGTCTTTCATTCAAATCGGGTTAACAGCAAATTCCTGTTTCATGTGTGCTATGTTGTCTGCATGTTCGGTAGCACCCAAGTTTAAACATACACATGAATGGCCACATATATACGCTTCCATCCGCGCCAACGAGAGTGTTAAAACTTGCTTTGCAATCGTTGTAAAACAAATAAAGTTTTTAAAAAACCCAAAAATAGTTGAATCACAAATACTATAAGAACAAATTGATACTTACAGCACATTCAAACGTAATGCAGGCGACGGGATTGGACTGGAAGCCAATGGCTTATTACAATATTGTCCCGAGAACATAAGATTATTTGTAATAAGACTAATAATGCATTGCCAGTACTCAAGCATGCACCGCAACCATAGCCACTCACGACCGAGCGATGTACAGGGAATACAGCTAAAACTATGAAAACATAATTACGATTAAAGAAATAATCTAACACAGATTTGATGTAAACAGGGGACGTTGGGCGAATCGGCATAGCATACATTAAACATCACACCGGATCCATCATTGCGAAATACCAGAACCACACATAATAAACGTTATTGTCAGATTGGAGTAAGAAACATTATTTATCAACCGTAATAGCTTCTTCTCAGCAACCATATTGTACTGTGGAACATCCTCACGCTGCCATTTGCCAGGCCACCTGGAAGGTTTCCAATCGGTACTGGCCAACCAACGATCCCACTAAATACGATAGACGTTTTTATCCAGGTTTTATACGTACATGGAGAAAGTTTTATAGGTCAATTCTGACATCTACGTGTGCATATATAATTTACAACATTGCGAGTATACTTTTGACAGAGTTAGACAATCACTGGAGATGATGACAAGCTATCTGAGGAGTTGGTTGATGGGTTAGGGACGGTGGTGTACGTATATAACTACGAACGATGTGTTTCAGAGCATGCACTATTATTGCAATATTACCTTCTCGTTTCTTTGATCTATGCTATATGTTTGGTCAATAAGAATCTCCCTGCTTCATTTCGTTTGTTCTATCCAGCCTTTTACTGTCATTGTATTTTCAGCAGAACCTTCCTGTTATTTTGCGTGTTGTGTCTGTTGAGCAAGATCCACCCGCCCATTTCTTTCTGTTCAGCAGCAACGTCCTGTTCCTTTTGTTCTATTTAGTCTCCATGACCAGTATAGAAACTTCATTCTTTTGTTTTATTCTATCTGTCTGTTCAGTTATATTTCGGGTTTTACGCCTGCATCAGCACCATTTCGGGCTATATCGCCGGGGGGGTGGGCAGTTTACCTAACAACACCTTTCCTGGGCAGGCTCCAACGGTTAACCAGTACTTGGGTGCACCAACCTCCGTAAGAAACTGCCAACTTTTTTATATAATTGAGACACGGCCTGAGCGGGGCTCGAACCCGTGACCATCAGTGATGATAGGTTACAGTGGTATACAAGTCAGCGACCGTAACCACTCGACCACGGAGGCGGACCTGTCTGTTTCTACGTTTATTTATCGTCGCTACCGGTTGCCCATATGAGCGACGCCTCCTGAAGAGATAAGTTATTTTAGATTTTGGAGGATAGTGCATGATACAGACAGAGACCCATTCCAGAATCTCCTGGTTCTTTTACGTGCACAGTGTAAAGCACCGACACTAGACCTCGGTTTATCGTCCCATCTGAAAGACTGTTAATTTTATTAGGGTCAGACGGGGGATCGAACATGTCTGTTCAGATACAAGTATTTATATTTCTATTCTTCGGTGCAAGTCCCGACCTTCTTTACAGACAATGTGTTCCAGTCATTCAATCCAAGAAGCATGCTTAAAATAGAAAGAAGCAATATTCCTTTCTTTTACCAGCCTATCTTTACAACTGCACATTCCTATTCATGTTCCATGGTTAAATCTCTCTAGATAAATCAGCGTGTTCAGTTCCAAGATTCCATTCCTGTTCTTAGTTCAGATCTGTCTCTTCATCTTCAGATCATTTGTTTAGTCTGCATTCCAGGATGTAGCTAGGCTAGTTCTGCAATCCTATCCTTTAATCTACTTGTTTTCTTCTATGCTGCAGCTCCGTGTGTTCTGGTCTTGGTCTTTCATTAGATGCAAGTTTCTGTTTTTCTTTCTATGATTCAGTCTTCTCTTTAATATTTGTTACTGTTGGCTCACTTGTGGTAATGGATCAGAAAAACTTGTGTGACAAAAGGACAATAAGGCATAGTCAACATGTTCATCCGAATTACTTCGTCCCATCAATCAATTGTAGCAATGTTTCACGATATGATCTGTAGTATCCTTCCAGGAACCAGGTTTTTTTCAAATGAAGGGTTAAACAAGGTAATTGTGAGAATCATGAACCAATATTTGGGGAAGGCTGTCGAAGTTTGTTCAAATTGGATCACTGACTAAACTATAAAACTAGATCACTATGTTACTTAGAAAGAAACCTTTCCAAAATCTTTGTCCCAAGAAGCTGCTAGGAATGTCGCCAACTTTGGTCAGTGGCATCGTTGCTACAATATCTACTTTGTTTGATCGAGCAGTATCACTGCGGTCACTATGTACTAGTTTTAACTAATTACAATGAAACAACATTTTCTCAAGAACAAATTTGGTGTGTAACATCCATACTACATTCTTGGGCAATTCCTTTAAATGTGGTAAACTGCCAACAATAACTAGGTCACTGGGTAAATGTGTCCAGTAGCACCATGACAACAATAGCTAACAGGTCTGCAGACCAAGGGTCAGTGGGTTATTAATATATATAGTCGTTGGGCACCAGAAATCATTAATATTATTACGAGTGATATATAGTCTCGGGGCACCGAAAAGCATTAATATTGTTACGATAGTGATATACATGTATATAATTATATAACACTTACGTAACAATATTAATATAGTCTATATATATATATGAGAGTCTTTGGGCACCGAAAATCATTAATATTATTACGATAGTGATACATAGAGTTTTGGGGCATCTATACTTATTAATATTATTACGATATTGATATATAAAGTATTGGGGTGCCAAACATTATTAATAATATCACTATATAGATATATATATATATATATATATATATATAGGGAGAGTTTTGGTGCATCTAAAATCATTAATACTATTATAACATTGATACAATATAAAGTCTGGGGTGCCAAACTTTATTAATGATATTGCGATATTGATATATATATAGAGTATTGGGGCACGTAAAACCATTAATATAACAATATTTTATTACGATATTTTATTACCAGCACTTCTTTCTTTGTTAACGTATTTTATATAGGGAGTGTTGGTGCATGTTCGGATCATTAGCCGGCCCCAAACGAAACCATGCGAGTCCTTTACGTAGTGTGTTTATGCCCTCTTTTTAACCTGCTGACTGATATTTGCAATAGATATGCGTAGATGTTTACTAATTTGAAGAACGACCCTATTCTATTCTACGAGTATATTCTGAACATTCAAGAATCTTTATTCTGTTGAGACACTAGTAGCCGTCGATTTTCAAGAATCTCTTATTATTATGACAAGAGTTCTGCTAAGTAACGTCACAATACCTGTAAATAGCCACCGATCCTTGTCTGCAAATATTATAATACACCCATATTCAAGCTGGGTTTTTTTAGTTTGCCAAAATCTAACCAGATTATTTCAAAAGTCAACCTGTAATATAATCTACTATGTAGCACAACCTAATGCGTGGGGTTTAAAGGAGCAAGGTCAGACACTGTTTACAAACCAGTCTACCCTACAATTATTGTGAATGAGATGACTGCAGCAGATGTGGCCCAATTCAAGTACCATAAATACCCAGTCAAACTACCTCACAATATTTTCAACAATAGGTTAAAGGTATATAAAGAAGGGCATCTATGGCCAAGTTATTGCGGTTCACATGCCCCTCATCACTGTTGGTTCGAATCCCACTGGGATTCTTTGATGTGACGAAGCTATCTAGGTGGCCAGCAGAATGTCGGTGGTTCTATTTTATTGATTTGTTTAACAAATGAAATTTAGTAATTTCTTGATTGGCCTGCATCAGATATTGGATTTTGCACTATGGTTATTGTCGAACTGCCTGTACATTGCCAAGCAGAGCAAACGGTGATCATTGATCACATAATTATAAGATTAAGCATATGCAACAAAAATGCAGCAGCTGTCCTTTATTGCACATATTTTACTAAATTACAATCTTTTGTTTGTTTGTTCGGGATTTACGGCTTCATCAGTACTATGTCGCCGACCGGCAGTTTACCTAACACCTTTTCTGGGCAGGCTCCAGCAGTTAACAGTACTTGGTGTCCCAACCTCCGTAAGAAACTGCCAACTTTTTCATATAAATAGACATGGATGGCCTGAGCGGGGCTCGAACCCGTGACCATCAGTGAAAACCACTCGACCACGGAAGTGGACTCAATTACAATCTTATACATGACAAATAAACAGAGAATCTCTAATACCATATATTCTATCTTCAGGATCAGTATGAGCCAATGAACATCCAAACTTACAAAATTAACATTTTTATTCCAATGTGGTAAAGAAATATAGAATATAGAATATTGCTCTTATCTATTTTGTAAAACATATCGAATAGATCTTTGATGCACAAGTTCTCAAAATCGAAGATAAAAAGTTACATCATTATACAATTTGTACATTGACCAGAGATATATTCCCTGGTTAACTGAGCACTAACTGTGAAAGGCCCGGAGTTCGAGCCCCGCTGGAGCCGTTACAATTGGCATTTAAATTCCACACTTCTCACTCCCTCGTGGCGATGGATTCCATCAGGAATGAGGTCGCGAGAGTGATTAATATAATCATCATTAATATAAGTTGTAAGAACTTGTTTCCCAATCAAGCTAAAATAAATTTGTATAAACATTAAGCACTTGCTATTCACATCCATTTCTGGTTCTGGTGGGGAGAGTGTTACAAACGACAGTTGCATTACATTATTACCAGTACCAGGTCTTGGTGCCCCGATTTCCTGTCATTTTTGCACAATCTAGACTCATCCTATTCAACTGAATACAACAATATTGTCTTTACTGTGACATTCGATACAATGAAACTACAAATCACCTTCAGTTACACGTAGTTCAATGGGTCTTTGAGTTCTATTGCATCAAATGTGAAGTAATCGACAGTTTATTTCATTTATCGGTTTGCACAAATGCTACTATAAATATTTGTAATAAATGTGTCCTTAAAAAGAATAAATACGGTAATTGAAAAAAAAAAAAATGTCAACAGGTACTTTAGTCAAGGTAAAAACTGATAAAAATAACTGGGTTAAACAGTCTCACTATCTCTACATTAATCTTCTAAAAATATTCTATGTTACAAACAACACAAAAGCCGCAGGTACAAAAACAGAATTGATTATTTCTCACTTCCGGCTTTAAAAAGATTTGTTGGGGCGAAGGAAGATAATGGGCATGATAACACACGTGAACATAACATAGGTGGAACTGATGGATGCTCCCCGAAATAGTATTACCGCTATCCTCTATTATGTGCAATAGAGAGTATAGTATCTCAAGGTTTAATATGTCTGTGCAGTTTGAAATAGATTCAACGTGGTGACATTGGTTCTTGTGCATTACAATATTTGTGTAGCACAAAGGACTAGTTTATCATTGACCTCTAAGTGTGACCTTCACCTTGAATTGATTGATGTATATTTCATTCTATCTCAATGTCCTGACGTATGATATTCAGGTTATTGCTGAAAACAAGTTTAATGAAATCATGTACAGTACTCCTCAAGTTATTGTTGAAACAAGTTTAACGACATTATGTACGGATCTCCTCAAGTTATTGCTGAAAACAAGTTTAATGAAATCATGTACGGTACTCCTCAAGTTATTGTTGAAACAAGTTTAACGACATTATGTACGGATCTCCTCAAGTTATTGCTGAAAACAAGTTTAGTAGATGAATGGCCAGACAGACAACCGTAAACCGGCAACCGTATGCCAATCCTATAGTCCCTGAACCGTTGAATGGCAGGGAAGCTTATCTATCTATTCTACCAGCTGCACTAGGAGGGAGGGGTGTGTGGGAGAGGGAGGGTGTGAGGGGGAGGGAGTGTGTGAGGGGGAGGGAGAGAGGAGGGGGTAGCACTTCTTCTTCCTAAATTTATTGTCTCACAACTGCAACAAAAGACATGAAAATAATAAGTGTAAGTTGAATGGTGAGACATAATTTATACAAATTTATTTTAGCTCGATTGCGAAACAAGTTCTTATAAACTTATATTAATCACTTTTGAGACCTCATTCCTGATGGAATCCAACGCCACAAGGGAGAGAGAAGAGACAACGTGGAAATTAAATGCCTTGCCTAAGGGCACAATCGTAACTCTCCAGTGAGGTTCGAACTCCCGACCTTTCGCACATGAAGCGAACGCCACTGTGCTATCACGACATCCATGACATAAACTATGAAAGGGTAGTGATACCATTTGTAGCCACTCTTCTGGTGCTCCGCATATACATTGTACTATATAAGCCGTTGTGTTTCTTGTAGACGGATCGATAGTCCAGTGGTAACACGCTGTGCTGGTACTCCAAGGATCGCAGGTTCGATCTCCCATCTGACCCTAATAAAATTAACGGTCTTTCAGATGGGACGTTAAACCGAGGTCTTGTGTCGGTGCTTTACACTGTGCATGTAAAAGAACCAGAGGAGACTCTGGAATTGATCTCTGTCTGTATCATTGCACTATCCTCCAACAATCTAAAATGACTAATCTCTTCAGGAGGCGTCGCTCATATGGGCAACCGGTAGCGACGATAAATAAACATAAAACACACACACATTCGCATCAGGAGTTATAACAAATACTTTTATTAATTTTTATGACATGATATGTCAGATAAAATTTCACGAAACTTCCTTACTAAAGACTACAAACTACTATAACTTCACCAAAAACAAGTTAGGTAAAAGAATATTAGAAAATGAGCATAAAGGTAACTGAAAGGATTTGTATGTTGATGAATCAATAAATAAGGGTGCAAATTACTATTATATATAAATACACTTTCATAAGATATAACATTTTGGATAAAAATTAGTTTCATCTAAAAATCCGATGAATACATCAATAGATTTTATGGAATATCTCTTAATTACTGACAAAATAAAACTGTATTTAACAAAACAAGAGACCAACTACAAAACATGCGCATATACCGTACAGGTTAGAGAAAATCACAACCATAATTATAAGGCAAAGAACACTAATTTACACGTCTACTCTTTATGTTTGACAGGGGTGTATATATTTGGGAAAGACATGCATGAAGAACAAGAACCTTGTGTGGAGGTCTAGATAGGCACGTGGGCAGGACTGCTACTACCCTAGCCAGATCTGCCCATGTTTACAGATATACCGATTTCATGAAATTCCAACTGGTAGATATACAGTTATTTCTGAAACAAGATTTGACCTCAAAGTGTGTCCGTGACATCTGAGCTACTATCGACAATATTTTTACAGCATATAATATGATCGAGTTAAACAATTGTGTGAAGTTCATGAAGTTCTCAAAATACATTTGGAATTACAGACATAATGATATAGCATAAGGTCTAGTTCTGCTCAATATTGTACACAGTTTCCTTAAATTTCCTCCAGTACGTAGAAAGTTGCAATTGCAAGAAACTATTGAGAACAGACAGTTGAAGCGGCAATGATTTTCTTGCTCCCTGAAAGTTTCTGGGACAATAACAATAGTACACATAATTATAATAATAAAAATTTATTGTGTTTCTAAAGTCAGATTGGTACATAAAAAACCCCTAACCAAAGTAAAATTTAACTATCTGTACAAAAGCGATTCCAGGAACAATAATCAGCAATAGGTGATTCATCAAAAACAAATGTACACTTTCAGAAATAAAACCAGCGACCTTAAAGCGGCATATATCGACCTTAAAGCGGCATATATCGACCTTAAAGCGGCATATATAGTATGAATTAAAAATATAAATAACAAAATTGTATGTACAATTAGCAATGCTGCTACACATTTTTCAATTGAAATGTGAAAATAAATTATTTTCAGAAAGTGCGTTTTTTAGCAATATAACAAACTGAAAGTGAAAGTATGACTTTCCTGAATAGGTTCACCACGTCCTGCATACATTAGGAATGCATCGGTCTCTATCGGCAATCAGAACAAAAATCTTAGACAGCTGTTTCAACATACACCGTTGTGTCCTTTGTGTGCATTAACCCTTTCCCTCATAGAAGCACCTCTCGACGCCATTACCAATATGACATACATTGACAATGTAGTAGCCAAACCAATGTTCATTAACTCTTTCCCTCATAGAAGCACCTCTCGACGCCATTACCAATACGACATACATTGACAATGTAGTAGCCAAACCAATGTTCATTAACACTTTCCCTCATAGAAGCACCCCTCGACGCCATTACCAATACAACATACATTGACAATGTTTTAGCCAAACCAATGTTCATTAACCCTTTCCCTCATAGAAGCACCTCTCGACGCCATTACCAATACGACATACATTGACAATGTAGTAACCAAACCAATGTTCATTAACCCTTTACCTCATAGAAGCACCTCTCGACGCCATTACCAATACGACATACATTGACAATGTAGTAGCCAAACCAATGTTCATTAACTCTTTCCCTCATAGAAGCACCTCTCGACGCCATTACCAATACGACATACATTGACAATGTAGTAGCCAAACCAATGTTCATTAACCCTTTCCCTCATAGAAGCACCTCTCGACGCCATTACCAATACGACATACATTGACAATGTAGTAGCCAAACCAATGTTCATTAACCCTTTCCCTCATAGAAGCACCTCTCGATGCCATTACCAATACAATATACATTGACAATGTAGTAGCCAAACCAATGTTCATTAACCCTTTCCCTCATAGAAGCACCTCTCGACGCCATTACCAATATGACATACATTGACAATGTAGTAACCAAACCAATGTTCATTAACCCTTTCCCTCATAGAAGCACCTCTCGACGCTATTACCAATACAATATACATTGACAATGTAGTAGCCAAACCAATGTTCATTAACCCTTTCCCTCATAGAAGCACCTCTCGACGCCATTACCAATATGACATACATTGACAATGTAGTAACCAAACCAATGTTCATTAACCCTTTCCCTCATAGAAGCACCTCTCGACGCCATTACCAATACGACATACATTGACAATGTAGTCGCCAAACCAATGTTCATTAACCCTTTCCCTCATAGAAGCACCTCACAACGCCATTACCAATATGACATACATTGACAATGTAGTAGCCAAACCAATGTTCATTAACCCTTTCCCTCATAAAAGCACCTCTCGATGCCATTACTAATACAATATACATTGACAATGTAGTCGCCAAACCAATGTTCATTAACCCTTTCCCTCATAGAAGCACCTCTCGACGCCATTACCAATATGACATACATTGACAATGTAGTAGCCAAACCAATGTTCATTAACCCTTTCCCTCATAGAAGCACCTCTCGATGCCATTACCAATACAATATACATTGACAATGTAGTAGCTAAACCAATGTTCATTAAGAATTATTTACATACGTTTGTTGATTAACAAATCGAGTATACGACAATGTTATATTTATTTGATTTTTTATCGTTTCTGTGGTATATGAGGATTTTTTAAAACACACATCAAGTCATTGGAAATTATATTTGTTAAATGTCTGGTACTTTTAACCAGAAAACGTACCTTATTCCGATACAGTGTTGCTTCAAGAAAAAAACCTCCAACAGTTTTTGATTGACATTATCTCTGTTATGATAAGAGGATATAAAATCGATGTATTAACCCTTTCAACACCAAGTAACTGACATGGACTGGTCCATGATATTTTTAGACCAATAAATTAATAACAAAATTACATTTGGATCAGTTCATTTATCAAAATGGGTAATTTTTTTCTCTAAAAATAGTTATATTACTTGAAAAAAGTGCAGATCCTGATGAGACGGCTCGTCACGAGCCGGCTCATCTGGATCTACACTTTTTTGTTAGCCAATTTAGAGCTCTGTGGTGTTGAAAGGGTTAATGTACTATTCAAATTATATTTCACCGAATGAACATAAAAAGCTAGCATTATCAGGAGTAGTGAGAATACTAGCTTTCTATGTTCATAAGTGAAACATTGTAGTGTGAATGTATCTAGCAACTACCGGTGCACTACCACTAACTGTATGCTGTGTTCAGGTGAGCTCAAATGTATCCAGCAACTACCGGTGCACTACACTAACTGTATGCTGTGTTCAGGTGAGCTAACATGTATCTAGCAACTACCGGTGCACTACCACTAACTGTATGCTGTGTTCAGGTGAGCTAACATGTATCTAGCAACTACCGGTGCACTACCACTAACTTTATGCTGTGTTCAGGTGAGCTCAAATGTATCTAGCAACTACCGGTGCACTACCACTAACTGTATGCTGTGTTCAGGTGAGCTAACATGTATCTAGCAACTACCGGTGCACTACACTAACTGTATGCTGTGTTCAGGTGAGCTAACATGTATCTAGCAACTACCGGTGCACTACCACTAACTGTATGCTGTGTTCAGGTGAGCTCAAATGTATCTAGCAACTACCGGTGCACTACCACTAACTGTATGCTGTGTTCAGGTGAGCTAACATGTATCTAGCAACTACCGGTACACTACCACTAACTGTATGCTGTGTTCAGGTGAGCTAACATGTATCTAGCAACTACCGGTACACTACCACTAACTGTATGCTGTGTTCAGGTGAGCTAAAAATGTTTTAAAATGAGCATAAAAAGTCCTACAACAATTGTATCAGATCACAACAGTTTGGCTACATAACACGTGGAACCGGTCTGGGACTAGAGCACAGGAATCCTGTCTAGACACATGTTCCATGTCAAATTCCAGTATATGTTTTAACCCTTACTGTGCTGGAAACGAGTATATTCGATTTTGCAAATAGCATAGAGCCAGATCACTTGTAAGTATAACATAAGATTTTGATCAGACATGTTACTGCTGCTGTTACTATTTCTACTGTGCAGCAAGGATTATGATAGTGTAGATACAGTCAAACCTGTGTTAGTGGTCATCTCTATTAAGCAACCAACCTGTATTAAGCAGCCAGTTTCAAGATTCCCAATCTGTTGTTTTGTTATACATTTGACCTCTATTAAGTAGCCATCTGTGCTAAGCAGCCACTTTCTGTGATTCCCTTGACTGGCTGCTTAATACAGGTTTGACTGTATTTTGATTATAAAAATGAAAGCAGAATTATGAAATCCTTGAAAAGATTTTGCAGTATGAAGCTAATAAAAATATTTTTTTATTTTATATATTCATGATTTTGTACACTTGACTTCCATAAAAAAAATAGAAATATAAAGAAAATGGAGAAACAAAATTCACGCACCGAGATTCGAACCTCGGTCCTCTGTAACTGTAGGCCATTGCTGTAACCACTAGGCCACGTAGGCATTGTACAGAAACTTATATAGATTTTTATACATATAATATCAGGTGCACACGCAGCCTTTCATCTGAATATTTAGACTACTTAAAGACGCCATTTTGTCTGTCGATTCGAAATTTTAAATCCGATTTTAGGCTATTTCCAATGGTGTTTATACTGTACTGTAAAATTGAATTTGTTGATTTTATTCCAGTGTCAGTGAATGTTAATCTGGCTTATAAGAACGCTTTCAAAGGTTAAGAGTCGTACCGGAAAATAAATTGTGGGAGAATAATTAAGAGGCTCTTAACCATTCTCCCACAATTCAACTTCCCTTCTCCCACAATTCAACTTCCATTCTCCCACAATTCAACTTCTCTTCTCCCACAATTCAACTTCCCTTCTCCCACAATTCAACTTCCCTTCTCCCACAATTCAACTTCCATTCTCCCACAATTCAACTTGAGTACGAGGATTTTAAATTTAGATAACAAACCGACACCTTCATCTCAACTCGCGCTACCGTAAAGCTCACTATCTTCTGATAAATAAGAAGTTTTAGAGAGGAAAGATCACCGTATAGTCATGACGTGAAGTTTATCATACCATCTGTGAACATAGTTAGCATTATGACGTCATGACTGGTTTCTTAAAGCAGCATTACATCGTAATAAAGGATGTTTTGGGTAGCGTGGATCGAACCTGCGACCCCTGGATTATAGGTCCAGCGTTTTAACCACAGGACCACAGATGCACCGCATGTGTCTGAATGATCACATGTTAATGTATATAGTGTACCATATACACGTATACATTATGGTGCGACTGTGTTTGTGAACGATTATTTGTAAAGTTATTTAAAGCAGCATTACATAATAAAGGATGTTTTGGGTAAAATATAAATACTAGTGTGTGTGTGTGTGTGTGTGCGTGTGCGTGTGGTTACAAAAATCGAAATAGTTGCTCAGAAACGATAAAATTCCAATAAATTTAAACCGTCGTATACGCGAATTTGTTTATCAACAAACGAAATGTAAACACGCACAGCACGCATGCGTGAAACAACAGAGGATGTAGAAAACAACGTATATATTTTGAACATGAAAGACTATCTATCTATCTATCTATCCGTAACATAAGCATACAAAGTATAATGTTAGAATGTGTAGCAGCATTGCTACCCATACGTAAAAATTGAATTTTTCAAATATCTTTTATTTCATACAATGTAATGCTGCTTTAACCCTTTCAACCCCACAGGCCTCTAAATAGGCTTATGAAAAGTGTAGATCCAGATGAGCCGGCTCGTGACGAGCCGTCTCATCAGGATCTGCACTTTTTTGCCAGTAATAATTATTACTATTTTTAGATAAAATTACCCATTTTGATAAATGAACTGGTCCAAAGGTAATTTTCTTATTAATTTATTGGTCTGAAAATATCATGGACCAGTCCATGTCAGATACTTGGGGTTGAATGAGTTAAGCACTGACAAATAAAGCAAAGTTTATTACGCAGGCCGTTTTGGACAATTATTGCGCATGACTGTAGGATGACATGTGAGAGTATCAGTGAATAATGTTCAGCATAGAGGAAGTGCTATCCAGTGCCATCATTCCAACTCATCATTTCTAACTAGACTACAGTCAAACCTGTGTTAGTGGTCACCTCTATGAAGCAGCCAACCTGCATTAAGCAGCCAGTTTCCAGATTCCCAATATGTTGTTTTGCTATATATTCGACCTCTATTAAGCAGCCACCTGTGCTAAGCAGCCACATTTTGTGAGTCCCTTGGCTGGCTGTTTCAAACAGGTTTGACTGTATATGACACATTTCCGTAAATGTTGTAGGGTGCGACTTCATAGATGGTACAATTATGTACTCTTAAAGTGGTCCTCAATGAGAGCCAGATATTGTGTTTACAGTCAAACCTGTGTTAGTGGTCACCTCTATCAAGCAGCCAACCTGTATTAAGCAGTCAGTTGCCATATTGCCAATATGTTGTTTTGTTATATATTTGACCTCTATTAAGCAGCCACCTGTGTTAAGCAGCCACTTTCTGTGATTCCCTTGGCTGGCTGCTTAACACAGGTTTGACTGTAGTTGCTATCTAACATTTCTGCTGACTTTTACGATTCAAACATATACTCCATCAGCACAACAGTAGACTATTCAGGCTGAGTAATCCTGCTCCTCGGATAAGCTTTAACTTCCTTTTCACATGAGGTCAATGAAATATCTTGGCAGTGCAGTAGATGGTGGTGGTCCGAGCGTGAGTCATCACAGAGATGTAATAGTACAATGTCATATGGAATGTTGTGAATCACCCTGTACATGAAACCTGGAATATAGAAATAATGGTACAATGTCATATGGAATGTCTGTGTTCCACCCTGTACATGAAACCTGGAATATAGAAATAATGGTACAATGTCATATGGAATGTTGTGAATCACCCTGTACATCAAACCTGGAATATAGAAATAATGGTACAATGTCATATGGAATGTCTGTGTTCCACCCTGTACATGAAACCTGGAATATAGAAATAATGGTACAATGTCATATGGAATGTTGTGAATCACCCTGTACATCAAACCTGGAATATAGAAATAATGGTACAATGTCATATGGAATGTCTGTGTTCCACCCTGTACATCAAACCTGGAATATAGAAATAATGGTACAATGTCATATGGAATGTCTGTGTTCCACCCTGTACATCAAACCTGGAATATAGAAATAATGGTACAATGTCATATGGAATGTCTGTGTTCCACCCTGTACATGAAACCTGGAATATAGAAATAATGGTACAATGTCATATGGAATGTCTGTGTTCCACCCTGTACATGAAACCTGGAACATAGAAATAATGGTACAATGTCATATGGAATGTTGTGAATCACCCTGTACATCAAACCTGGAATATAGAAATAATGGTACAATGTCATATGGAATGTCTGTGTTCCACCCTGTACATGAAACCTGGAATATAGAAATAATGGTACAATGTCATATGGAATGTTGTGAATCACCCTGTACATCAAACCTGGAATATAGAAATAATGGTACAATGTCATATGGAATGTCTGTGTTCCACCCTGTACATCAAACCTGGAATATAGAAATAATGGTACAATGTCATATGGAATGTCTGTGTTCCACCCTGTACATCAAACCTGGAATATAGAAATAATGGTACAATGTCATATGGAATGTCTGTGTTCCACCCTGTACATGAAACCTGGAATATAGAAATAATGGTACAATGTCATATGGAATGTTGTGAATCACCCTGTACATGAAACCTGGAATATAGAAATAATGGTACAATGTCATATGGAATGTCTGTGTTCCACCCTGTACATCAAACCTGGAATATAGAAATAATGGTACAATGTCATATGGAATGTCTGTGTTCCACCCTGTACATGAAACCTGGAATATAGAAATAATGGTACAATGTCATATGGAATGTCTGTGTTCCACCCTGTACATGAAACCTGGAATATAGAAATAATGGTACAATGTCATATGGAATGTCTGTGTTCCACCCTGTACATGAAACCTGGAATATAGAAATAATGGTACAATGTCATATGGAATGTCTGTGTTCCACCCTGTACATGAAACCTGGAATATAGAAATAATGGTACAATGTCATATGGAATGTCTGTGTTCCACCCTGTACATGAAACCTGGAATATAGAAATAATGGTACAATGTCATATGGAATGTCTGTGTTCCACCCTGTACATGAAACCTGGAATATAGAAATAATGGTACAATGTCATATGGAATGTCTGTGTTCCACCCTGTACATGAAACCTGGAATATAGAAATAATGGTACAATGTCATATGGAATGTCTGTGTTCCACCCTGTACATGAAACCTGGAATATAGAAATAATGGTACAATGTCATATGGATTGTCTGTGTTCCACCCTGTACATGAAACCTGGAATATAGAAATAATGGTACAATGTCATATGGAATGTCTGTGTTCCACCCTGTACATGAAACCTGGAATATAGAAATAATGGTACAATGTCATATGGAATGTCTGTGTTCCACCCTGTACATGAAACCTGGAATATAGAAATAATGGTACAATGTCATATGGAATGTCTGTGTTCCACCCTGTACATGAAACCTGGAATATAGAAATAATGGTACAATGTCATATGGAATGTCTGTGTTCCACCTACCCTGTACATGAAACCTGGAATATAGAAATAATGGTACAATGTCATATGGAATGTCTGTGTTCCACCCTGTACATGAAACCTGGAATATAGAAATAATGGTACAATGTCATATGGAATGTCTGTGTTCCACCCTGTACATGAAACCTGGAATATAGAAATAATGGTACAATGTCATATGGAATGTCTGTGTTCCACCCTGTACATGAAACCTGGAATATAGAAATAAGGTACAATGTCATATGGAATGTCTGTGTTCCACCCTGTACATGAAACCTGGAATATAGAAATAATGGTACAATGTCATATGGAATGTCTGTGTTCCACCCTGTACATGAAACCTGGAATATAGAAATAATGGTATAATGTCATATGGAATGTCGTGAATCACCCTGTACATCAAACCTGGAATATAGAAATAATGGTACAATGTCATATGGAATGTTCGTGAATCACCCTGTACATCAAACCTGGAATATAGAAATAATGGTACAATGTCATATGGAATGTCTGTGTTCCACCCTGTACATGAAACCTGGAATATAGAAATAATGGTACAATGTCATATGGAATGTCTGTGTTCCACCCTGTACATGAAACCTGGAATATAGAAATAATGGTACAATGTCATATGGAATGTCTGTGTTCCACCCTGTACATGAAACCTGGAATATAGAAATAATGGTACAATGTCATATGGAATGTCTGTGTTCCACCCTGTACATGAAACCTGGAATATAGAAATAATGGTACAATGTCATATGGAATGTCTGTGTTCCACCCTGTACATGAAACCTGGAATATAGAAATAATGGTACAATGTCATATGGAATGTCTGTGTTCCACCCTGTACATGAAACCTGGAATATAGAAATAATGGTACAATGTCATATGGAATGTCTGTGTTCCACCCTGTACATGAAACCTGGAATATAGAAATAATGGTACAATGTCATATGGAATGTCTGTGTTCCACCCTGTACATGAAACCTGGAATATAGAAATAATGGTACAATGTCATATGGAATGTCTGTGTTCCACCCTGTACATGAAACCTGGAATATAGAAATAATGGTACAATGTCATATGGAATGTCTGTGTTCCACCCTGTACATGAAACCTGGAATATAGAAATAATGGTATAATGTCATATGGAATGTTAGTGAATCACCCTGTACATCAAACCTGGAATATAGAAATAATGGTACAATGTCATATGGAATGTTCGTGAATCACCCTGTACATCAAACCTGGAATATAGAAATAATGGTACAATGTCATATGGAATGTTCGTGAATCACCCTGTACATCAAACCTGGAATATAGAAATAATGGTACAATGTCATATGGAATGTCTGTGTTCCACCCTGTACATGAAACCTGGAATATAGAAATAATGGTACAATGTCATATGGAATGTCTGTGTTCCACCCTGTACATCAAACCTGGAATATAGAAATAATGGTACAATGTCATATGGAATGTTCGTGAATCATACAAGTTGGGATGTGGATACAACAGTCAGCCTGGCGCCATTTAATTAAAGTTTAAATCTTTTATCAAAATGCATTTACCTAGAATGTGTTGCACAGCAATATAATCTAATTCAGCGGTTGATTATAAATCATGATTAATGTCTTCTATTTTTCCATTATTCAATAATAAATTATTCAGATTTTAATTAAAATTTTGCAGATCTGCCCACAAATTATTATTTGTAACTTACATCCCATGAATATTTATTCTCGCCCCTCCCCCGGAAGCTTTATGATGGCGGAAGGAATTTGCGTGTTTGAGATGTAATGAAAAAGACATACAATATACAATGTAGCAGCAATCTAAATTTGGAGAAAAGTATCTGCACCGCCATCAAGCAAAACCAGGCCTAGCGGTTTGTCATGAGTAAGTTTGAATTGTGACATGCGCCGTGACGTGATTATGACGTACACATATTATGTGTTGTCGAAACTAACCAAGCCGTTCTGAGCGCTATGGACAATTTTCGGAATATTCTTTGTTTCTTGTCTACAAAATTAACAGTGTTAAACTTTATTTATTTTACAATGATTGCGAAGTAAGCTTTAACAACTTTAACAATCACTCTCGTTGGCGCGGATGAAAGCGTAAATGTGGTCATTCGTGTGGGAGGAAACCGGAGTACCCAGAGAAAACCCACCTGTCCAATCGGGCGACCACCGTACCATCTCACATACTTCCCGGTAACTTCTAGGTAAATGCATGTTGCATAGCAGTGTTTGTTAAGACTAATAAAACCATTGAACCAGAAAATATAAAAGTTAGCCCCAAGTGTGACCTTGACGCTATGGACCTGGGGCTTGTGTTACAGCCCGGACCAGGAAATAGTGTACAGTCTACATCTGTTATGTCGAATTTCGTCGGATCGAACAAAATACTTCGATACATAACCGAAGTTTGACATAATGGATATTGAGCATATTTCCTAAGATGATGTTTCTTGTAGATTGCAAGCCGTACCCGTCTTACATTTGTCCCGTAACGGATGTAGACTGTACCTATATTTCACCTTTAACCCATTCAACAACCAAGTAACTCACATGGACTGGTCCATGATATTCATAAACCAACAAAAAAAATGAATCAGAAAATCACATTTGGACAAGTTCATTTATCAAAATGGGTAATTATGTCTAAAAATAGTCATATCACTGGCAAAAAATGCAGATCCTGATGAGACGGCTCGTCACGAGCCGGCTCATCTGGATCTAGACTTTTTGTAAGCCTATTTAGAGGTCTGTGGTGTTGAAAGGGTTAACCTCCAAGCATGACCTTGAACGTGAAGCTACGGATCTGGGTCTTGTGTACAACACATTACCTATCTATGGCAAACATTTGTGACACATTATTTTTGACACACACACGCAAGGACATATTCACGAATGGGTAATTAGGTGGTTACCCCATTGCTCTCTCTCTCTCTTTGTTGTATATGCAAGAGCATTTATAGCCACATAAGAGCTAACAGATCTATTATTCTCCTAGCCACGTCAGTACACTCTCGTGTGCACGGATCAAAGGACAGACGGACAGTGTGAAAATGATATACACAAACGGAAACAGAGTTCTGATGCATAGAAGAGTTCTGATATAATATTTATAACATAATCCACATTTAACACTTGCTATAACGTGTTCCATGAATATTACATACAAGCAACAAGAAACATCACATTAAGTGATCAATGCCCCCCAAGATTTATAATGGCTGTAAAATTTGCATGTTTGAGATGTACTGGAAAGACATACAGTATAGCAACAATCTAAATTTGGAGAAATGTATCTGATCCGCTATCCAGCAAAACCAGGCATAACGGTTTGTCATGAGTTATCTGATCCGCTATCCAGCAAAACCAGGCATAACGGTTTGTCATGAGTTATCTGATCCGCTATCCAGCAAAACCAGGCATAACGGTTTGTCATGAGTTATCTGATCCGCTATCCAGCAAAACCAGGCATAACGGTTTGTCATGAGTTATCTGATCCGCTATCCAGCAAAACCAGGCATAACGGTT
>CM026390.1:43154824-43194945 GCA_014843695.1 Archivesica marissinica
CTGCCTGGAGGTTATAACTCCCCTGCCTGGAGGTTATAGCTCCCCTGCCTGGAGGTAATAGCTCCCCTACCTGGAGGTTATAGCTCCCCTGCATGGAGGTAATAGCTCCCCTGCCTAGAGGTTATAGCTCCACTGCCTGGATAGCTCCCCTGCCTGGAGGTTATAGCTCCCCTGCCTGGAGGTTATAGCTCCCCTGCCTGGAGGTTATAGCTCCCCTGCCTGGAGGTTATAGCTCCCCTGCCTGAAGGTTATAGCTCCCCTGCCCTGCCTGGAGGTTATAACTTCCTGCCTGGACGTTATAGCTCCCTGCCTGGAGGTTATAGCTCCCCTGCCCTGCCTGGAGGTTATAGCTCCCCTGCCTGGAGGTTATAGCTCCCCTGCCTGGAGGCTATAGCTCCAATGCCTGGAGGTTATAGCTCCCTGCCTGGAGGTTATAGCTCCCCTGCCTGGAGGTTATAGCTCCCCTGCCTGGAGGTTATAGCTCCCCTGCCTGGAGGTTATAGCTCCCCTGCCTGGAGGTAATAGCTCCCCTGCCTGGAGGTTATAGCTCCCCTGCCTGGAGGTTATAGCTCCCCTGCCTGGAGGTTATAGCTCCCCTGCCTAGAGGTTATAGCTCCCCTGCCTGGATAGCTCCCCTGCCTGGAGGTTATAACTCCCCTGCCTGGAGGTTATAACTCCCCTGCCTGGAGGTTATAGCTCCTCTGCCTGGAGGTTATAGTTCCCCTGCCTGGAGGTTATAGCTCCCCTGCCTGGAGGTTATAGCTCCCCTGCCTGGAGGTTATAACTCCCTGCCTGGAGGTTATAGCTCCCCTGCTTGGAGGTTATAGCTCGCCTGTCTGGAGGTTATAACTCCCCTGCCTGGAGGTTATAGTTCCCCTGCCTGGAGGTTCCCTGCCTGGAAGTTATAGCTCCTCTGCCTGAGGTTATAGCTCCCCTGCCTGGAGGTAATAGCTTCCTGCCTGGAGGTTATAGCTCCCCTGCCTGGAGGTTATAACTCCCTGCCTGGAGGTTATAGCTCCCCTGCCTGGAGGTAATAGCTCCCCTGCCTGGAGGTAATAGCTCCCCTGCCTGGAGGTTATAGCTCCCCTGCCTGAGGTTATAACTCCCCTGCCTGGAGGTAATAGCTCCCCTGCCTGGAGGTTATAGCTCCCCTGCCTGGAGGTTATAGCTCCCCTGCCTGGAGGTTATAGCACCCTGCCTGGAGGTTATAGCTCCCCTGCCTGGAGGTAATAGCTCCCCTGCCTGGAGGTTATAGCTCCCCTGCCTGGAGGTAATAGCTCCCCTGCCTGGAGGTTATAGCTCCCCTGCCTGGAGGTTATAACTTCCCTGCCTGGAGGTAATAGCTCCCATGCCTGGAGGTAATAGCTCCCCTGCCTGGATGTTATAGCTCCCCTGCCTGGAGGTAATAGCTCCCCTGCCTGGAGGTAATAGCTCCCCTGCCTGGAGGTTATAGCTCCCCTGCCTGGAGGTAATAGCTCCCCTGCCTGGAGGTAATAGCTCCCCTGCCTGGAGGTTATAGCTCCCCTGCCTGGAGGTTATAGCTCCCCTGCCTGGAGGTTATAGCTACCCTGCCTGGAGGTTATACTCCCTGCCTGGAGGTATAGCTCCCTGCCTGGAGGTTATAGCTCCCCTGCCTGGAGGTATAGCTCCCCTGCTTGCTGGAGGTAATAGCTCTCCTGCCTGGGGTTTTCCCCTGCCTGGAGGTTATAGCTCCCCTGCCTGGAGGTTATAGCTCCCCTGCCTGGAGGTTATAACTCCCTGCCTGGAGGTTATAGCTCCCCTGCTTGGAGGTTATACTCCCCTGCCTGGAGGTTTAGCTCGCCTGCCTGGAGGTTATAACTCCCCTGCCTGGAGGTTATAGCTCCCCTGCCTGGAGGTAATAGCTCCCCTGCCTGGAGGTAATAGCTCCCCTGCCTGGAGGTTATAGCTCCCTGCCTGGAGGTAATAGCTCCCCTGCCTGGAGGTTATAGCTCCCCTGCCTGGAGGTTATAGCTCCCCTGCCTGGAGGTTATAGCTCCCCTGCCTGGAGGTTATAACCCCCCTGCCTGGAGGTTATAGCTCCCCTGCCTGGAGGTAATAGCTCCCCTGCCTGGAGGTTATAGCTCCCCTGCCTGGAGGTAATAGCTCCCCTGCCTGGAGGTTATAGCTCCCCTGCCTGGAGGTTATAGCTCCCCTGCCTGGAGGTTATAGCTCCCTGCCTGGAGGTTATAAAACGTTTCTCAAATCTCAAACTCAAGTTAAAGGACTTGATTGGTTTATTCTCAGATTTATTCTCAGCTGAACCAATCAGAAGCTTAGGACTGAGCTTGAGATCTGAGAAAAGTTTTATAACCTTGAGCCTGATGACACGCCCTCCGGCTTACCTAGCCGACATGACACTCCCTCCGGCTTACCTAGCCAACATGACACTCCCACCGGTTTACCTAGCCGACATGACACTCCCTCCGGCTTACATAGCCAACATGACACTCCCTCCGGTTTACCTATCCTGATGGCACTCCCTCCGTCTTACCTAGCCAACATGACACTCCCTCCGGCTTACATAGCCAACATGACACTCCCTCCGGTTTACCTATCCTGATGGCACTTCCTCCGTCTTACCTAGCCAACATGACACTCCCTCCGGTTTACCTATCCTGATGGCACTACCTCCGTCTTACCTAGCCAACATGACACTCCCTCCGGCTTACATAGCCAACATGACACTCCCTCCGGTTTACCTATCCTGATGGCACTACCTCCGTCTTACCTAGCCAACATGACACTCCCTCCGGCTTACATAGCCAACATGACACTCCCTCCGGCTTGCCTAGCCGACATGACACTCCCTCAGGCTTACCTAGCCTGATGACACTCCGGCTTACCTAGCAAACATGACACTCCCTCAGGCTTACCTAGCCGACATGACACTCCCTCCGGCTTACCTAGCCAACATGATTTGCATTTATGTTGTTATAGTGTCATTGCTTATTGTTTCCAGTTACAGAACTTTGGGATTAAACATGTTCCTACATAGTTTTGAGTGATGTCAGAAAAGTCCAACTTGTGCAGACTTGGGCTGCTGCAATGCTATATCGATGCTTCAGAGGAAATTGCAGACGTGGGCTGCTGCAATGCTATATCGATGCTTCAGAGGAAATTGCAGACTTGGGCTGCTGCAATGCTATATCGATGCTTCAGAGGAAATTGCAGACTTGGGCTACTGCAATGCTATATCGATGCTTCAGAGGAAATTGCAGACTTGGGCTGCTGCAATGCTATTTCGATGCTTAAGAGGAAACTGCAGACTTGGGCTGCTGCAATGCTATATCGATGCTTCAGAGGAAATTGCAGATGTGGGCTGCTGCAATGCTATATCGATGCTTCAGAGGAAATTGCAGACGTGGGCTGCTGCAATGCTATATCGATGCTTCAGAGGAAATTGCAGACGTGGGCTGCTGCAATGCTATATCGATGCTTCAGAGGAAATTGCAGACTTGGGCTGCTGCAATGCTATATCGATGCTTCAGAGGAAATTGCAGACTTGGGCTACTGCAATGCTATATCGATGCTTCAGAGGAAATTGCAGACTTGGGCTGCTGCAATGCTATTTCGATGCTTAAGAGGAAACTGCAGACTTGGGCTGCTGCAATGCTATATCGATGCTTCAGAGGAAATTGCAGATGTGGGCTGCTGCAATGCTATATCGATGCTTCAGAGGAAATTGCAGACGTGGGCTGCTGCAATGCTATATCGATGCTTCAGAGGAAATTGCAGACTTGGGCTGCTGCAATGCTATATCGATGCTTCAGAGGAAATTGCAGACTTGGGCTGCTGCAATGCTATATCGATGCTTCAGAGGAAATTGCAGACTTGGGCTGCTGCAATGCTATATCGATGCTTCAGAGGAAATTGCAGATGTGGGCTGCTGCAATGCTATATCGATGCTTCAGAGGAAATTGCAGACATGGGCTGCTGCAATGCTATATCGATGCTTCAGAGGAAATTGCAGACGTGGGCTGCTGCAATGCTATATCGATGCTTCAGAGGAAATTGCAGACTTGAGCTGCTGCAATGCTATATCGATGCTTCAGAGGAAATTGCAGACTTGGGCTGCTGCAATGCTATATCAATGCTTCAGACGAAATTGCAGACGTGGGCTGCTGCAATGCTATATCGATGCTTCAGAGGAAATTGCAGACTTGGGCTGCTGCAATGCTATATCGATGCTTCAGAGGAAATTGCAGACTTGGGCTGCTGCAATGCTATATCGATGCTTCAGAGGAAATTGCAGACTTGGGCTGCTGCAATGCTATATCGATGCTTCAGAGGAAATTGCAGATGTGGGCTGCTGCAATGCTATATCGATGCTTCAGAGGAAATTGCAGACGTGGGCTGCTGCAATGCTATATCGATGCTTCAGAGGAAATTGCAGACGTGGGCTGCTGCAATGCTATATCGATGCTTCAGAGGAAATTGCAGACTTGAGCTGCTGCAATGCTATATCGATGCTTCAGAGGAAATTGCAGACTTGGGCTGCTGCAATGCTATATCGATGCTTCAGACGAAATTGTGAATCACAATATCAATTGGAGTAAATGGCTATGATCTATTTGCAATTTTTCTGTCTTCTGATTTCATTAATGAATCAGCTGCTTAGCACAAGTATGTTTATTACAGTGTCTATGAGTACATGTTTCTACCTACAGTGCTTTTCACTGCCACCAAAATGCAAAAACATTTCTCTTTTTGGGGGGGGGGGTGGAGGGTGTGAAAGTTGGGTCTTAGAATTGCATGCCAACATTGATCATATTGGTCTCTCCAGCTGTTATTGGTGGAAAAAGATCATGGGTGGTGCCTCTCCATGTACTGGTGCCTCGCCATGCACTATTTCAGGCGGGCAGCAGGGCACACTTCCACAAATTATGCAAAGTGGATAGCTTCCTCGACACCCAAAGTGGGATTAATGAATCGAAAGCTGTGAGGGGCAAGTGATTTGATGTCAAAGAACTTAACGACTCAGTGCAAGTGATTTGATGTCAAAGAACTTAACGACTCAGCAACTAGAGGCCCCTACAAAGCATAGAATGTTGGTAGTGCCTGAAGGTGGAATAACTGGAGAGGTAGTAAACAAATTAATCAGAGGCACACTGTCAAGACATAGTTCATGAACAGAAGAATAGTCTTGAATAGTTCATGAATGTCCTTGACCCTTTCCCTCATAGAGATTTAGGTTAATGTACTATAAATATCTCCATACAAACGACAGCCATTTAACCCTTTCCTTCATAGAGATTTAGGTTAATGTACTATAAATATCTCCATACAAACGACAGCCATTTAACCCTTTCCTTCATAGAGATTTAGGTTAATGTACTATTATATCTCCATACAACCGACAGCCATTTAACCCTTTCCTTCATAGAGATTTAGGTTAATGTACTATTATATCTCCATACAACCGACAGCCATTCAACCCTTTCCTTCATAGAGATTTAGGTTAATGTACTATTATATCTCCATACAACCGACAGCCATTTAACCCTTTCCTTCATAGAGATTTAGGTTAATATACTATTATATCTCCATACAAACAACAGCCATTTAACCCTTTCCTTCATAGAGATTTAGGTTAATATACTATTATATCTCCATACAAACGGCAACCATTTAGCCCTTTCCTTCATAGAGATTTAGGTTAATATAATATTATATCTCCATACAAACGACAGCCTATCCCACCTCCATAGATGTTACTGGGACTACATGAGATTCTGGCCTTTATTATAAACATTGGTTTGGCTATTACATTGTCAAAATATGTCGTATTGGTAATGGCGTCAAGAGGTGCTTCCATGAGGGAAAGGGTTAAGCTACTCATCAACTGTTCATCAACTATTTCATGTACACAGTCAAACCTGTCTTAGTTTATACAAATTTATTTTAGCTCGATTGCGAAACAAGTTCTTTCAACTTATATTAATCACTCTAGAGACCTCATTCCTGATGGAATCCATCGCCACGAGGGAGAGAGAAGAGGCAACGTGGAATTTAAATGCCTTGCCTAAGGGCACAATCGTAACGGCTCCAGCGGGGCTCGAACTCCGGACCTTTCTCACCTGAAGCGAACTCGCATCCACTGCGCTATCACGACTTCCACTAAGCAGCCAGCCAAGGGAATCACAGAAAGTGGCTGCTTAGTAGAGGTGGCTGCTTAGTAGAGGTGACTGCTTAGTAGAGGTGACTGCTTAATAATAGAGGGTAAATGTATATGAAAACAACATATTGGGAATCTGGAAACTGGCTGCTAAATAAAGGTTGGCTGCTTAATGGAGGTGACCACTAACACAGGTTTGACTGTATAATGGAGGTGACCACTAACACAGGTTTGACTGTATAATGGAGGTGACCACTAACACAGGTTTGACTGTTTAATGGAGGTGACCACTAACACAGGTTTGACTGTTTAATGGAGGTGACCACTAACACAGGTTTGACTGTTTAATGGAGGTGACCACTAACACAGGTTTGACTGTATAATGGAGGTGACCACTAACACAGGTTTGACTGTATAATGGAGGTGACCACTAACACAGGTTTGACTGTATAATGGAGGTGACCACTAACACAGGTTTGACTGTATAATGGAGGTGACCACTAACACAGGTTTGACTGTATTTGTTCTTGAACCATTCATGAACACACATTA
The DNA here is from genome assembly GCA_014843695.1 of Archivesica marissinica. Taxonomy (NCBI): domain Eukaryota; kingdom Metazoa; phylum Mollusca; class Bivalvia; order Venerida; family Vesicomyidae; genus Archivesica; species Archivesica marissinica. The sequence goes on from CM026390.1 coordinate 43,161,513, forward strand.
TATTGGTTTATGAATCTTTCCAAGAACTTTGTCAGATGTTCATGAATTATGCACATGTAGTTTACAAATATTCATGAATTTATGGAAGAATAACTCTTAGGAGAGGACAACCGTAAGCTGTATAGCTTTCTGTCAAATTCCTGGTTTCAATTGTCGTAAATAAATACATGATTGATAGTAAATATGTTTAAACTAAGAATGACTCTTGAACATTTGTCCTGGAACAGTTTAAAGCAACCAAGCCCAAGTCGGGGTTCGAACCCACGACTGCCTGATCCTCCATTACCTGGCAGCGAACACTCTACCGCGTCACTATAAAAGCTAGCTCTATAGCGAGACAGTATAAGTCTCCCTATATACAATTACAAGTTCATGAATAATTCTGAACTATTCATGACCTTCTCAACAGGGTATAATGGAACAATTCCAGAATATTTTTGATTGGCTCAAGAACAAATATTTCTTGAACTGTTCAATAACCACGAATCTGTCTTTGTGAATGAATTGTTCTTAAAAAATGTCTCATTTAACCCATTTCATTTTGGATACCATTTAAACAGTATTTGCAAAGAACATAGAGCCAGATCAACCGCCCCGGAACCTGCCGTCTGATCAGGCTCTATGCTGTTTGCTATTCAGATGATCTTGCTAAGACACTTGGCTATGTAGCAAACAACATAGATCCTGATCAGCACGCAGCGTCACTGGATCTATGTTGTTTGCAAAAGCCTTTAAATGTATCCAGAATGAAATGGGTTAAACTTCTTGAAATGTACTTGTAAATGTACCTGAACCGTTCTTGAAAAATGTCACTCATTTCTGACATCTCCTTGTCTAAGTAACTTTGTTTATAACCATAAATCTATATTTACATGTCATTATATAACTAGAAGGGAGATAAATACCTGACAATACCTAGAGGCAACATTTGTTAGATTTTTAATTCATCTCATGTTGAAATAACAGTAGTATTTTTAGTTTATACAAATTTAGTTTAGCTTGATTGTGAAACAAGTTCTTAAACTTATATTAATCACTCTCGTGACCTCATTTCTGATGAAATCCATCGCCACGAGGGAGAGAGAAGAGGCATGTGGAATTTAAATGCCCTGCCTAAGGGCACAATTGTAACGGCTCCAGTCGGGCTTGAACTCCGGGCATTTAGCACATGAAGCGAACGTGCTACCACTGAGCTATCACGACTGTAAACTGTAGTATTTTTATTTTATCCCATATATTATATAATGCAAAGTGACTGGCTATGGAAAAACTAATAATTTTGTGAATTTTTACAAAACCTTATTTTGCAATATTGACTATTGGCAAAGCAAAACAAATTGTGATTTATCACATCAAAGTGAGATAACTAGAGAACTTAATAAACATTTATTTATATATCTATCTATTTATATCCGGTCATAATTTTAAAGAAATTAACTGACAATATGCACTTTGTAAATTAGGTTCCTCAGATAGTCGAGACAGAGTGTATTGACTTTAAGTTTGAAAGATCTTTTGTAAACCAACTCAAACAGTATATTAGAAATTATGGTAAAATATTACCTGCTCACATAATAATTACAAATCTACAAGATGAGAATCTTTTAATGTGTTTCCTTTAGATCATCATGTCATGCCTGTAGCAATACAACATTCACTGGTGTGCCACGGTTCATTGCACAGAACATCGGTTCATTGCACAGAACATCGTAATGACCCACTGATCTTGTTATTTGACAGATGATTTCTGGCGGCTACCGACATAGTGTAGTACAGCAACTATAAGGACAACACTATCGGATCTCAGTTTACAGTCCAATCTGAAAGACTACAATATTATAATGCTAGGATGGGGTATCAAACTCGCAATTCCTTGATGTGCAGTCCCTACAAACTAGAATAATCCTTACCAATGACCCTAATCCCTACCAACTACCATACTCCCTAATGACTACCATAATCTCTAGCAACTACCACAATCCCTAGCAACTACCACAATCCCTACCAACTACCATACTCCCTAATGACTACCATAATCTCTAGCAACTACCACAATCCCTAGCAACTACCACAATCCCTACCAACTACCATACTCCCTAATGACTACCATAATCTCTAGCAACTATCACAATCTCTAGCAACTACCACAATCCCTACCAACTACCATACTCCCTAATGACTACCATAATCTCTAGCAACTACCACAATCCCTAGCAACTACCACAATCCCTACCAACTACCATACTCCCTAATGACTACCATAATCTCTAGCAACTACCACAATCCCTAGCAACTACCACAATCCCTACCAACTACCATACTCCCTAATGACTACCATAATCTCTAGCAACTACCACAATCCCTACCAACTACCATACTCCCTAATGACTACCATAATCTCTAGCAACTACCACAATCCCTACCAACTACCATACTCCCTAATGACTACCATAATCTCTAGCAACTACCACAATCCCTACCAACTACCATACTCCCTAATGACTACCATAATCTCTAGCAACTACCACAATCCCTACCAACTACCATACTCCCTAATGACTACCATAATCTCTAGCAACTACCACAATCCCTACCAACTACCATACTCCCTAATGACTACCATAATCTCTAGCAACTACCACAATCCCTACCAACTACCATACTCCCTAATGACTACCATAATCTCTAGCAACTACCACAATCCCTACCAACTACCATACTCCCTAATGACTACCATAATCTCTAGCAACTACCACAATCCCTACCAACTACCATACTCCCTAATGACTACCATAATCTCTAGCAACTACCACAATCCCTACCAACTACCATACTCCCTAATGACTACCATATTCTCTAGCAACTACAACAATTCCTACCAACTACCATACTCCCTAATGACTACCATAATCTCTAGCAACTACCACAATCCTTAGCAACTACCACAATCCTTAGCAACTACCACAATCCCTAGCAACTACCATAATCTCTAGCAACTACCACAATCCTTAGCATCTACCATAATCCTTATCAACTACCACAATCCTTAGCAACTACCATAATCCCTAGCAACTACAACAATCCCTAGCAACTACCATAATCTCTAGCAACTACCACAATCCTTAGCAACTACCATAATCCCTACCAACTACCACAATCCCTACCAACTACCACAATCCCTACTGACTAACATAATCCCTACCAACTAGCATAATCCCTACCAACTAGCATAAACCCTACCAACTAGCATAAACCCTACCAACTAGCATAAACCCTACCAACTAGCATAAACCCTACCAACTAGCATAATCCCTACCAACTAGCATAAACCCTACCAACTAGCATAATCCCTACCAACTAGCATAATCCCTACCAACTACCATAATCCCTACCAACTAGCATAATCCCTACCAACTAGCATAAACCCTACCAACTAGCATAAACCCTACCAACTAGCATAAACCCTACCAACTAGCATAATCCCTACCAACTAGCATAAACCCTACCAACTACCATAATCCCTACCAACTAGCATAAACCCTACCAACTAGCATAAACCCTACCAACTACCATAATCCCTACCAACTACCATAATCCCTACCAACTACCATAATCCCTACCAACTAGCATAATCCCTACCAACTACCATAATCCCTACCAACTAGCATAAACCCTACCAACTACCATAAACCCTACCAACTACCATAATCCCTACCAACTACCATAAACCCTACCAACTACCATAAACCCTACCAACTACCATAATCCCTACCAACTACCATAAACCCTACAAACTACCATAATCATTAGCAATTATCATAATCATTAGGAACTACAATGTACCATAGTCCATACAATTTACCAACCTTTACCAGCTACCACAATCTCTAGCAACAACCATAGTCCTTAAGCAACTACCATAATCCTTAGCAACTGCAATACACCCTAACAGCTGCCATAAGTCACTCATTGCTGTCAATGTCCGATATTACAGCTATACGTCACATATAATGATACTGCTGTATTGCAGACAATCATTTATTACTTCCATAATAACTTACTGCTAGCAACCCAATGCTGCCCGTAAGCAATGGCATGCCAGCTCGTACACATCATAATACGTTGATATATTCCGCAATCTCAGCTTTTTAACTTGTTTCTACATTATTTATTTCCCCTTGTTTCTACATTATTTCCCCTTGTTTCTACATTATTTCCTCTTGTTTCTACATTATTTCCCCTTGTCTCTACATTATTTCCTCTTGTTTCTACATTATTTCCCATTGTCTCTACATTATTTCCCCTTGTTTCTACATTATTTCTTCCTACATTATTTCCCCCTTGTTTCTACATTATTTCCCCTTGTTTCTACATTATTTCTCCCTACATTATTTCCCCTTGTTTCTACATTATTTCCCCTTGTTTCTACATTATTTCTCACTACATTTATTTCCCCTTGTTTCTACATTATTTCCCCTTGTGTCTACATTATTTATTTCCCCTTGTTTCTACATTATTTCCCCTTGTCTCTACATTATTTCCCCTTGTTTCTACATTATTTCCCCTTGTTTCTACATTATTTCTCCCTACATTTATTTCCCCTTGTTTTTACATTATTTCTTCCTACATTATTTCCCCTTGTTTCTACATTATTTCTTCCTACATTATTTCCCCTTGTTTCTACATTATTTCTTCCTACATTATTTCCCCTTGTTTCTACATTATTTCCCCTTGTCTCTACATTATTTCCCCTTGTTTCTACATTATTTCTCCCTACATTTATGTCCCCTTGTTTTTACATTATTTCTTCCTACATTATTTCCCCTTGTTTCTACATTATTTCCCCTTGTTTCTACATTATTTCTCCCTACATTTATTTCCCCTTGTTTTTACATTATTTCTTCCTACATTATTTCCCCTTGTTTCTACATTATTTCTTCCTACATTATTTCCCCTTGTTTCTACATTATTTCTTCCTACATTATTTCCCCTTGTTTCTACATTATTTCCCCTTGTTTCTACATTATTTCTCCCTACATTTATTTCCCCTTGTTTCTACATTATTTCTCCCTACATTATTTCCTCTTGTTTCTACATTTCCCCTTGATTTTACATTATTTCTCCCTACATTTATTTCCCCTTGTTTTTACATTATTTCTCCCTACATTATTTCCCCTTGTTTCTACATTATTTCCCCTTGTCTCTACATTATTTCCCCTTGTTTCTACATTATTTCCCCTTGTTTCTACATTATTTCTCCCTACATTTATTTCCCCTTGTTTCTACATTATTTCTCCCTACATTATTTCCTCTTGTTTCTACATTTCCCCTTGATTTTACATTATTTCTCCCTACATTTATTTCCCCTTGTTTTTACATTATTTCTCCCTACATTTATTTCCCCTTGTTTCTACATTATTTCTTCCTACATTATTTCCCCTTGTTTCTACATTATTTCTTCCTACATTATTTCCCCTTGTTTCTACATTATTTCTTCCTACATTATTTCCCCTTGTTTCTACATTATTTCCCCTTGTTTCTACATTATTTCTCCCTACATTATTTCCCCTTGTTTCTACATTATTTCCCCTTGTTTCTACATTATTTCCTCTTGTTTCTACATTATTTCCCCTTGTTTCTACATTATTTCCTCTTGTTTCTACATTATTTCCTCTTGTTTCTACATTATTTCCCCTTGTTTCTACATTATTTCCTCTTGTTTCTACATTATTTCCCCTTGTTTCTACATTATTTCCTCTTGTTTCTACATTATTTCCCCTTGATTTTACATTATTTCTCCCTACATTTATTTCCCCTTGTTTCTACATTATTTCCCCATTGTTTCTACATTATTTCTCCCTACATTATTTCCCCTTGTTTCTAAATTATTTCCCAATCAGATTCAGTAAAAAATAAAAAAGTTCCCCCAAATGATTATCCACATATCCACATTATATCCTTGTTCACTCACATGAAATTCCCCAAATTGATAGCTTCCTCCTACAGATCTTCATCTTCAATTGATATTATTTTAAATGCATCTATGACTATTCTAAAACTGTATAATTATATGGCAAGTGTGACCACTGCTGCTGGTACAAAAGTACACATGTACTACTATACTTGTCCATAAAGTAGATTTTACAAATGTCCTCCAGTTGTCCGTAATCTAGTTTTCACAAATGTACTCCAGTTTACAAATAACTTTCATATTAATAAATAAAATATTATTCCTATATGTGATGTTATATACATGTATAAATATATTATTATATGTAATTCCGTCCACTGATGCAATGAGGGCACAACCATTTTGTAGCTGGTTGTTGCCGGCTGTAGAGTACAGACAGAGTACACTATCATTCAGTATCCGCTCTTATTTTACAGCAATTTCCCAAAACAAACAAGTCTAATTGATTTTTATGTAATTTATCAGATCCTAGAGTTGATGTTAAACATCCTTGATTCTCTCTAGGGATTCCCTCATAAGTTCACCAATCAAACAAGGCATTCCCTCCATTTCGACCAATCACAGCACTAGGATACTTGTAGGCAGTAGTTCCCAGGGGTAATATTTCATGGTTGTTTGGGTCAAGAAGTAGCAAACTTGTGTGTGGACTTTTGACCTGATCTTGTGAGAAATATTAAAATTTCTCCTTTCAGTTTTATTGCTAGCAAAACATGTGGGAAGATAGTAACAGTGTATGAAGCATACAGCTCTGACTTTAAACAAAATAATAGGGGTTTTATAACTTTTAACCATACACTTTGTCATATAATAAAAGGTATCTTAAGGATACAGCTCGTAAAGTTAATCATAATATAAGTTTTGTGCCGACATTTGCCCACTCTAAAACATAACACTATTTTTGCTCGATATATTGGTGATGTCAGAATCGAAATATGCTTGTTTGGGTTTTAGGCCTTTATCAGCACCATTTTCGTCTATATCGCAGGCGGGAAGTTTAACTAACAACACCTCTCCTAGGCAGACTTCAGCGGTTAACCAATACTTGGTGCACCAACCTCCGTAAGAAACTGCCAACTTTTTCATTTAAACAGACACGGCCTGAGCGGGACTCGAACCCGTGACCATCAATGATGATAGGTTACAAGTCAGCAACCATAACCACTCGACTACAGAGGTGGTCCAGAATCGAAATAATATTTAGTGTTTGCGTTATTAAATGGCGAATAAACATGGTTTATCATTCAGAGCGCCAGAATTAACCGCTTAGGCCTACAGCATGCGTGGTTAACTCCTATGCGTCAGAACTCTGAACCATGTTATATTCGCCAATTAATAATTAAACGACAACTATTATTGTAGCTCTATTGGGAAGGAGATTCTTACAACTTTACAGTAAACCGCTCTAGAGACCTCCAACCTCATGGAATCCATCGCCACATAGGACAGAGAAGAGTCAAAGTGGAATTAAGTGTTTTGCATAACCCTGTGGTTCTCAGCGGCACTCAAAACTCACAACCCCTCAGATATGAGCCGGACACCACACCGACCATTATTATTACTACTGTCTCATCAGTTAAATATTTAAATAGTATCGCAGTGGCTGATCTAGAATAATATTTTATTTCAATATTTTTAGTAATGTTAATTTTGAAATAAATCACTAGCGGAAACCGGGGGTCGGGACACCGACACGTACTCAGGGGTAGGGACACCGAATGCCCTATCATACAGTATCACTTGGAGATTCATTAATCAACCAGCCATTGCAGTGGATTTTTCATTTATTTAATCATTTTACCTGACTTCAAATGTACCTTAAAAAAATGCACCCCACTAACATGGACCCCCACTGGAACAGTCCCTGTAAACAAGATGTGAAATTAAACTTTAATATTCATTCTATTTGGTGTCATATAACCTAGCAACTGTGGGAGCCACAACTATTATTATCCAAAATCTCATTCACACAATACATTTAGAATAATCGCTTAATATAAAAGATTAATATCCGTAATAAACAATTGTTGGAGCAATTATTTACCAAGTTTCATGAAAATCTGTTTGTAAGCCATACCATATAGCTTAAAATAATCGAGATATCCGCTCATAAAGCTTCATGAAAATCTATTTGTAAGCCATACCATATAGCTTAAAATAATCGAGATATCCGCTCATAAAGTTTCATGAAAATCTATTTGTAAGCCATACCATATAGCTTAAAATAATCGAGATATCCGCTCATAAAGCTTCATGAAAATCTATCTGTAAGCCATACCATATAGCTTAAAATAATCGAGATATCCGCTCATAAAGTTTCATGAAAATCTATTTGTAAGCCATACCATATAGCTTAAAATAATCGAGATATCCGCTCATAATGTTTCATGAAAATCTATCTGTAAGCCATACCATATAGCTTAAAATAATCGAGATATCCATCCGCTCATAAAGCTTCATGAAAATCTATCTGTAAGCTATACCATATAGCTTAAAATAATCGAGATATCCGCTCATAAAGTTTCATGAAAATCTATTTGTAAGCCATACCATATAGCTTAAAATAATCGAGATATCCGCTCATAAAATAATTTACGTATGACAAATTCAATATGCCAATGCTTTCCACATATTTTTGTCCAAATAAACTGCATATGAACACCCATCTATCCACGTTACTTTAATCTAAAAACTGTCACTGTTTTTCCCCCTCAAATTTATCCTTTCCATGGTCCACTAAGCTGTAGAAATACTGTTTATTTTAAGTTTCCACGGATACACTATACTTTCAAAAAGTCCCTTCACTGTTTTTTGTTGTATTTTACGTTTTTCAAAGTATCATTATGCTGTTACAGCAGAGAATGGTTGCCGCTGCACAACCTGTGACTGTGACATTATACAAACCAGATGATAGAAGCAGGCTGGTATTTCCTGTGTGCTCCATGTGAACCACAACTCAAGTTATAATGTCAAACAGACATCATCAACATTCTGCACACTCCAAAAAATGTTGAATGAAATTTGCTGCAACACATTACTTGCAGTCAGTAATTGAAAAAAACACTATTATTTTTTTTTCCTCTTACAGATTTGCACTTTTTTGGTTGATACTGATGACATAGCCTCTAGTGGGCAAGGTAGTTGACACATTATCTTATAACATTGTATATTCCAGGCCATAAGTCAACCTTTTTCTCATCCACATAATGTGATGAAATTAATAAATTTAATTTAACCATTTCCTTCATAGAGATTTAGGTTAATATACTATTATATCTCCATACCATACAAACGACAGCCATTTAGCTATCATGCAGTGGATAAGTAGTCGCCGTATCTATCCCACCTCCATAGATATTACTGGGACTACACAAGATTCTGGCCTGCATTATGAACATTGGTTTGGCTACTACATAGTCAATGTTTGTCGTATTGGTAAGGCGTCAAGAGGTGCTTCCAAGAGGGAAAGTGTTAACCATATTTTATTGCCTATATATACATGCATATAGTTACACATTAATAATACAACATAACAAAAGCAAATGGGTTGTGCAACAAGTTCTAACAACATTACATTGAGCCCGTCCCAGATGAAATTAATAAGTCGACTTATGGCCGAGAAATTTTAAAAAAAAGTTGAATATTACTTTATAGCATTTATAATGAATGGTACATAGTCAACCAGATATCTAAAATTGAGCCCAGTTTCATTTAAAAAAATGAGAGCGAACAAATCTATGTCTCAACATATATCATAAGCCAGCATACCCTCGACTTATGAAAGGATCCAGCTTGGCTCAAACTCTGGGCCTTTCGCAATGAAGTGAATGTGCTACCACTGCGCTATCACGACTGCCATAGTTCAAGATTCTAATGGATGAATATTCCACCATCATGGTAGACACCTCAAGCAGTGAAAGACACGATTTTGCTTTGCTTGAATACAAAAGGAACATTTTCCACCTTGATTTGTTGTTTAACTGTTTGCCAGCTAGCGGTGAATAATAACAGACAAATATTTCATGACAATTCATTAGAATTGTGTCGAAACGAACCAATTCTAATGGAATTCCAGGACATATTTTCCCGAGTACTCAGTAAAAAATAAGAAAAACATATTAACCCATTCAACCCCAAGTAACTCACATGGACTGGTGCATGATATTTTTAGACCAATAAATTAAAGAAAATTACCTTTGGACCAGTTCATTTATCAAAATGGGTAATTTTATCAAAAAATAGTAATAATTATTACTGGCAAAAAAGTGCAGATCCTGATGAGACGGCTCATCTGGATCTACACTTTTCATAAGCCTATTTAGAGGCCTGTGGTGTTGAAAGGGTTAATGAATTGTCGACTGCTACAATTATGCCCGTAGCCACACTGAGTTACACCGAGGCAGATGTCTCGGGTTAAAATTCCCAAAGCCAAAAAAATAAATATTAAAAATAAAATGCAAAAAATATCCCTTTGCTGTATAGATTTCTAAAGAGCTGAAAGGTCAGTACATAATTATACGTCTAAACTCATTAAATAAAAAAATCGTAGGAAATCGCTTCTATACCCCAACAATTTTAAGGGGGATCATGTCCCCAGATCCCATAGATTGCCTCAGTTGAAATTTGCCTCTGGCTACAGTACTGACGTTTATTTAAACTATTTATAGCCTTACATTTTACCCAGCATGCAAAGAGTTAATCAGCACCTGTAACAAGTGTACTTGTAGCCAAAATATTTATATTTCCTTACATTTCTTAAAATTTTGACCAAAAATTGTAAAATACTGGATAAATAAATAAAACCATCTTTTTTCAGACACAGAATATCTGATCACCAAGTTGACCGAAATTGCTGAACACCGTGTGCGTTTTTCTAATAAAAGGAGTTACCATAAATATACACGTGAATACCACAGCATCAGTGAAGCGTGCAGCTTGCCTTCTATTACAAACCGACAAGTCTGGTTCTCCCTGGATTAATTCTCATTCATGAAACTGTTTCAAGTTTATATAATATGCTAGTGTATGGTTGTTACATAGATCATGCTGGGATATTTATATAAACAGTACTTATGAATGGAAAGTGTGTAGGTGTATGGTCACATGATCTCTGCCATGGGAACTGCGTTAAGGAGCACATGCTTCCTGTTTCAATAAATAAAACTTTACACGTTTTTGCTCATATATGAAATTAATATTGTTCTAAATTTCAATTTAGCCTCAATTTAGTTTGGCCTGCAAATTGCATTTTCATTTATGCTCAATACTGTAGTTTATTTGGCAAATTGCATTTTCATTTATGCTCAATACCGTAGTTTATTTGGCAAATTGCATTTTCATTTATGTTCAATACTGTAGTTTATTTGGCAACTTGTATTTTCATTAATGCTCAATACTGTAGTTTATTTGGCAAATTGCATTTTCATTTATGTTCAATACTGTAGTTTATTTGGCAAATTGCATTTTCATTTATGTTCAATACTGTAGTTTATTTGGCAACTTGTATTTTCATTTATGCTCAATACTGTAGTTTAGTTGGCAAATTGCATTTTCATTTATGTTCAATACTGTAGTTTAGTTGGCAACTTGTATTTTCATTTATGCTCAATACTGTAGTTTAGTTGGCAAATTGCATTTTCATTTATGTTCAATACTGTAGTTTATTTGGCAACTTGTATTTTCATTTATGCTCAATACTGTAGTTTAGTTGGCAAATTGCATTTTTATTTATGTTCAATACTGTAGTTTATTTGGCAACTTGTATTTTCATTTATGCTCAATACTGTAGTTTAGTTGGCAAATTGCATTTTCATTTATGTTCAATACTGTAGTTTATTTGGCAACTTGTATTTTCATTTATGCTCAATACTGTAGTTTAGTTGGCAAATTGCATTTTCATTTATGTTCAATACTGTAGTTTATTTGGCAAATTGCATTTTCATTTATGTTCAATACTTTATAGTTTATGTCTGTAAATTGCATTTTTATCATTTATGTGGGTTTTGGATAAACATGGGTTTCACAGAGGGGAGGTGGGGGGGGGGGGGGTAATGTTATCAACTCTTTCAATAACATTTTCTTACATTATAAAAAAGACAAAGTAGACCATGTATCATTCAATTACATTATAAAAAAGACAAAGTAGACCATGTATCATTCAATTACATTATAAAAAAGACAAAGTAGACCATGTATCATTCAATTACATTATAAAAAAGACAAAGTAGACCATGTATCATTCAATTACATTATAAAAAAGACAAAGTAGACCATGTATCATTCAAACTTTGGAAGTGAGCCAAATATCTTAATTTGACCTTAGTGGTGACCTCATTCTTGTATATGTTTAATTAAAGAAATGACCAATTATAAGTAACCAAGCTTGAATAAGATTGGGACAAATATAAAGAGTTGACTACAGCATTTATAAGTTGTTTTTTTAAAGAGCAAATGGCAAATTATGATAAACCAATAACTAATTGGTCCTTGTTACCTAGTTTTTCGACTGAACCTGCCGACTGATAGGAACTAACTTTTATCGCGAAGTGTGTAACTTTGTGTACAAAAATACAAATTCAACCCCAAGTAACTGACATGGACTGGTGCATGATATTTTTAGACCAATAAATTAATAAGAAAATTACCTTTGGACCAGTTCATTTATCAAAATGGGTAATTTTATCTAAAAATAGTAATAATTATTACTGGCGAAAAGTGCAGATCCTGGATCTACACTTTTTGTAAGTCTATTTAGAGGCCTGTAGTATTGAAAGGGTTAAACAATGGGCTAACCTAATATTTTATAGCCATACTTTCTTGCCAATTTAATGTGAGCCCACAATAATATGCTGAGAAGAAATATTGAACTCACCCTGTTCATAGGATGCTCTCTCTACAAGCTTTGTGAACAGCCTGAAAAGACAAAACAAAAATCAAATATAATTATGGTCAAATGAAAAATATATTGTCTTCATCATAATAATGTACTAGCTACCCCCCCCCCCTCCCCCAATTGTAACAGTTTCCCTGTCGTATCACAATGAGTTACAAAATCTACCACCCGGTTGCAACAGTTTTCCCTGTCGTATCACAATGAGTTACAAAATCTACCACCCGGTTGCAACAGTTTTCCCTGTCGTATTACAATGAGCACCAAGAGCTACCACCCGGTTGCAACAGTTTTCCCTGTCGTATTACAATGAGCACCAAGAGCTACCACCCGGTTGTGACAGTTTTCCCTGTCGTATCACAATGAGCAACAAGAGCTACCCCCCGGTTGTGACAGTTTTCCCTGTCATATTACAATGAGCAACAAGAGCTACCCCCCCCCCCCCCCCGGTTGTGACAGTTTTCCCTGTCATATTACAATGAGCACCAAGAGCTACCCCCCCCCGGTTGTGACAGTTTTCCCTGTCGTATCACAATGAGCACCAAGAGCTACCCCCGGTTGTGACAGTTTTCCCTGTCGTATCACAATGAGCACCAAGAGCTACCCCCCGGTTGCAACAGTTTTCCCTGTCGTATCACAATGAGCACCAAGAGCTACCACCCGGTTATAACAGTTTTCCCTGTCGTATCACAATGAGCAACAAGAGCTACCACCCGGTTGCAACAGTTTTCCCTGTCATATTACAATGAGCAACAAGAGCTACCCCCCGGTTGTGACAGTTTTCCCTGTCGTATCACAATGAGCACCAAGAGCTACCCCCCGGTTGTGACAGTTTTCCCTGTCGTATCACAATGAGCACCAAGAGCTACCCCCCGGTTGTGACAGTTTTCCCTGTCGTATCACAATGAGCACCAAGAGCTACCCCCCCCGGTTGTGACAGTTTTCCCTGTCATATCACAATGAGCACCAAGAGCTACCACCCGGTTGCAACAGTTTTCCCTGTCATATTACAATGAGCACCAAGAGCTACCCCCCGGTTGTGACAGTTTTCCCTGTCGTATCACAATGAGCACCAAGAGCTACCACCCGGTTGTAACAGTTTTCCCTGTCGTATCACAATGAGCAACAAGAGCTACCATCCGGTTGTGACAGTTTTCCCTGTCATATTACAATGAGCAACAAGAGCTACGGAAGTGGAAGTCGTGATAGCGCAGTGGATGCGCGTTCGCTTCAGGTGCGAAAGGTCCGGAGTTCGAGCCCCACTGGAGCCGTTACGATTGTGCCCTTAGGCAAGGCATTTAAATTCCACGTTGCCTCTTCTCTCTCCCTCGTGGCGATGGTTTCCATCAGGAATGAGGTCTCGAGAGTGATTTATATAAGTTGAAATAACTTGTTTCGCAATCGAGCTAAAATAAATTTGTATAAACTAACAAGAGCTACCACCCGGTTGTGACAGTTTTCCCTGTCATATTACAATGAGCAACAAGAGCTACCACCCGGTTGTGACAGTTTTCCCTGTCGTATCACAATGCGTTACAAGAGCTACCACCCGGTTGTGACAGTTTTCCCTGTCGTATCACAATGCGTTACAAGAGCTACCATCCGGTTGTGACAGTTTTCCCTGTCATATTACAATGAGCAACAAGAGCTACCACCCGGTTGTGACAGTTTTCCCTGTCGTATCATAATGAGCACCAAGAGCTACCACCCGATTGCAACAGTTTTCCCTGTCGTATCACAATGCGTTACAAGAGCTACCACCCGGTTGTGACAGTTTTCCCTGTCGTATCACAATGCGTTACAAGAGCTACCACCCGGTTGTGACAGTTTTCCCTGTCGTATCACAATGCGTTACAAGAGCTACCACCCGGTTGTGACAGTTTTCCCTGTCGTATCACAATGAGCACCAAGAGCTACCACCCGGTTGCAACAGTTTTCCCTGTTGTATCACAATGAGTTACAAGAGCTACCACCCGGTTGCAACAGTTTTCCCTGTCGTATCACAATGAGCACCAAGAGCTACCACCCGGTTGCAACAGTTTTCCCTGTCGTATCACAATGAGCACCAAGAGCTACCACCCGGTTGCAACAGTTTTCCCTGTCGTATCACAATGAGCAACAAGAGCTACCACCCGGTTGCAACAGTTTTCCCTGTCGTATCACAATGAGCAACAAGAGCTACCACCCGGTTGCAACAGTTTTCCCTGTCGTATCACAATGAGCAACAAGAGCTACCCCCCAATTGCAACAGTTTTCCCTGTCATATTACAATGAGCACCAAGAGCTACCCCCCAATTGCAACAGTTTTCCCTGTCATATTACAATGAGCAACAAGAGCTACCCCCCAATTGCAACAGTTTTCCCTGTCGTATCACAATGAGCACCAAGAGCTACCCCCCGATTGCAACAGTTTTCCCTGTCGTATCACAATGAGCAACAAGAGCTACCCCCCAATTGCAACAGTTTTCCCTGTCATATTACAATGAGCAACAAGAGCTACCCCCAATTGCAACAGTTTTCCCTGTCGTATCACAATGAGCACCAAGAGCTACCCCCCGATTGCAACAGTTTTCCCTGTCGTATCACAATGAGCAACAAAAGATACCACCCGGTTGCAACAGTTTTCCCTGTCGTATCACAATGAGCACCAAGAGCTACCACCCGGTTTTAACAGTTTTCCCTGTCGTATCACAATGAGCACCAAGAGCTACCACCCAGTTATAACAGTTTTCCCTGTCGTATCACAATGAGCAACAAGAGCTACCACCCGGTTATAACAGTTTTCCCTGTCGTATCACAATGAGCACCAAGAGCTACCCCCCAATTGCAACAGTTTTCCCTGTCATATTACAATGCGTTACAAGAGCTACCACCTGGTTGTAACAGTTTTGCCTGTTGTATCACAATGAGCACCAAGAGCTACCCCCCAATTGCAACAGTTTTCCCTGTCATATTACAATGAGCAACAAGAGCTACCCCCCTCCCTAGGACTGGGACAAGTACCAGTGGGTCGAGGCCAATATCACGCATACACAGGTCCAAATATACTATACTAGGACTGGGACAAGTACCTGCAGGTCGAGTCCAATATCGCGCTAGCCAGGTTAAAATATACTACCTGTTTCACGATACTTATATGATACATAAAAAAGTGTGAAAAATGAGACAATTATAGTAACATGGCTTGGGTGACAACTTTTATGTCATAAATGAGTCAGTTTTTTTCCCCTTGAGGAAGTCATTGCCTTAGCATATATAGAATATAGAGATGACAGTTGTAAAGTGCTTGTTCTATTATAGTGTCACTCCTATTGAAAGAGCCAGCCATTTCTGACTTCTGAGACACCTCGTATATGAGAATCAGTACTTCCCGAATCCTATCCTTGTAGGCGAGGCGCCAGGCAATCGGTAACCATTATTTAACTAGCTGGCAGCTCACCAACCGGCCATATCAGAATGAATCCTGACGAGGTTCGAACCTTCGACCTCCCGCTCTGGACACGTTAACAACTAGGCCACGGAGATGTGTTTAACTGTTTGCATGCTGGTAGTGAAAGATAACGGTCTAATATGTCGTGCAATTTCATTACAAGTAGAAAGCAATATCATAACTTCTCAAACATTTACAGCTTCTGTAAATTAAGCAACAGTGTTTTCCAAATGGCATAGAGCTTCTCTAATTTAGTTTAAACTTTATTTATTTTACATCAATTGCGAAACAAGTTTTAACAACTTATATTAATCACTCTCGTTGGCGCAGATGAAAGTGAATGTAAATGTGGTCATTCGTGTGGGAGGAAACCGGAGTACCCGGAGAAAACCCACCTGTCCGATCTGACGACCACCGTACCATCTCACATACTTGGCGGTCTGAGGATCGAACCCGTGTTGCATTGGTGAGAAGCTAGCATGCTAACCACTGCGCTAATCTAATTTAAGCAACAGTGTTTTCCAAATGGCATAAATGGAAAAGGTACATGTGGGGTACAAGGTCCTCCCTCGAGTAAGTGGGTCCAACTATTCTAAACATCTGATTCCTACCTGACGTAACATAAAAGCAAATCCATGGATTTCACATGAACGAATCACGCACATATTATTTCCTCTTAAAAAACTCCTTTGACTGAAAACTAATAATTTAGCGAAGTTATAGAGAAACAACCGTTCAGCAAAATTTAAATACTAGAAAACGTTGAAGGATTTTGTATGCGCAGATTTCGTATCATCCATCAGGTCTCTCAAGTCATTAAGTAATCTATCTACATATTTCTATACACCAGAAACAAACATAGATAAATCTTACATACGATCGCGACACATCACTCCCCATAGGAGAACATAGCTAAATCGTCTTGCCGAGGAATTCCAAATATTCGTCATTCATGAATAAATTATTAAAGCGTAACATGGTAATATTATTATCGGTAAAACAGTTTATGTTCACAAATAAATATTATCGCTCATAAAAAGCCATAGTACACACACAGAGTATTTATAAGTAATCGTGGAATGCTACCCTACACATCTGTCATCAAATACATCGGAATGCTATGGATCATTGCAAATGTTCAATACAAAAAAATCATCCTCCATCAGCAAATTACCATTCGATACTTTGTAACTATTTATACAAACAAAACATTTATCTTATTTTATATCCTTAATTATTTATAGAAATACAATATGCCTAAGGTCTTTCTTCATGAAAGATATTAAACAAAACCTCCAGTCTGCATCACTAATCTTCCATAACGCTAATATTTTGATGACAAGTGGTTAAATATTTTGCAGTGCATACATTCATTAACCCATTTGACCCATTATTTTGATTCTGGATACCGTTTAAACAGTATTTGCAAAGAACATAAGAGCCAGATCAGCTGCCATAGAACCTGCTGTCTGATCAGGACCTATACTGTTTGCTATTCAGATGATCTAGCTAAGACACTTGGCTATGTAGCAAACAACATAGATCCTGACCAGCATGCAGCGTCACGCTGAGGCTGATCTATGTTTATATATAACGCAACAAAACCTTCGATGGCTTCAACACAGAACGATGGAAATTCTTTTGAACCAGATATTTCATTTGTATGCCAGAAATTACAATAATTGCGTGTGATTGAAAGCATTATTGGATTCCTGACATAGCTAGACTGCAATTCTCAGTCATAACTTTAGCCTTAGCAACTAAAAACTGTCATTAGTTTTATACATGTACCGTACGTACACAAACAAATATGTATTTCTGGCAAGAACATTACGTCCAGCACCAAACAAGGCTTACCAGGAGTATACGTGCATCATTTATGATATATCTACTGAAGAATTGATTCAATTAATTAACCCATTTCATTCTGGATACATTTAAAGGTTTTTGCAAACAACATAGATCCAGATCAACCGCAGCGTGACGCTGCATGCTGATCAGGATCTATGTTGTTTGCTACATAGCCAAGTGTCTTAGCTAGATCATCTGAATAGCATACAGCATAGAGCATGATCAGACGGCAGGTTCCGGGCGGTTGATCTGGCTCTATGTTCTTTGCAAATACTGTTTGAACGGTATCCAGAATGAAATGGGTTAAGTGACATTGGTCGCAGTAACCTGAAATATTGGTGGTGTCCCTCAACAAAACTATTCATATTGCACGATTACAGTTGTTTCTATGAGCCTAGTTGTGAGGTCACTCTTTAAATATCATGCACGACCAGTCCATGTCAGTTACTTGGTGTTGAATGGGTTAAGCATGATGCATGCTATGACAGTATGACACAGCTTGTTCGACATGTATCTCAAGCACATTTTTGGATGTGTTTGCAATAAATTCAACATGTCTATATTTGGCAGTAGAGATAATACAAATAAAATCCAACCAATTGATCCTGGGTCCGGAGTTCTAGTGTTTACAAGGATTTTGAACATTGTATCCAGTGAGGTATTGATCCAGCTTTTTATTGAAAATGGTAGATTTTCAAACCAAACATTCATAAACTTAATCAGAACAAAATCAGCTCAAAATAGAATTGAGAGAATGTTTACAACAAATTTCTCTACTTTCTATCACAGATATGGCAGATTATCGAAACAAATGTAATCTCTACCCAAGTTTAATCAACATTAGGTTCAAAATACATTTGCTGCTTATCGAAATTAACAAATGGTTCATTAAACTGTAACTTGTGACCAAATTTGAAACAAATCGACAAAACACAACAACAGTTGCAACCATGTTTAGAAAATTAAAACATTTTCTCTAATTTTCTTGGAATGTGTGCCACACACTTGCTAGGATATTCTAATGAATTGATTGTCCGATTAGCGCATTGGTTAGCGCGCACTTCTCACCAATGTAACCCGGGTTCGATCCTCAGACCGGGAAGTATGTGAGATCGTACGGTAGTCGCCAGATTGGACAGGTGGGTTTTCTCCGGGTACTCCGGTTTCCTCCCACACAAATGAGCACATCTATGCTTTCATCTGCGCCAACGAAAGTGATTAATATAAGTTGTTAGAATTTGCTTCGCAATCGTACACAATTTTGAAGACCTGCCCACAAAAATATGTGTAAATTGTCTCCCTTTATTGATCTTTATTCACAAAGTCATAAATAATGTTGTGACTGGATGCTTGCTATTGTTAACACTAGGATTAATTTGCAACTTAATTATCGTTTTATTTTCTCCATCTGAAACACATCAGGATACTTCAATAAATTGCTATCAAACATCATTAAGCCTATTTTATTTCACAATCACATGACCAGCACATGAATTTGTCTTTTTATAGCTACTATTTGCCTGCCACACCTGAACATTCATGAAATAGTTTCCCAGGTCCTGGTTTAATGACAGCGATAGCTATTGACCGCATTTTCACTAGAGCACAGTCTACCTAAGTGATAATAAAACATTACCGCAAATATAACCATAAAATATTTAAACTCTACACAGAGACTAAAACTGAATTAAACAGTTTTGTATAAATTGATAATACAATTTTTTTTTGGAATGAATGGAATTTACTGGTTAAGATCAATTTACAATATAATTAATGCCTTATATAAAATATTGATTAGATGGTTTTGAACAGCAGTTTATATCAATTTTTGCATTCAAATTTCATTCATAAAACTCCCAGCTATACATTTCAGATTGGGAGAACTTTTCTTTTTTTCCCTCATACTGCTGTTTTAATAGGTTGGGCTCAAGACAATTCTAGACTTTTACCAGTGTGCTGTTGGTACAGTGTCAGGGTCTTGCACTGCCTTGTTGTATGTACAGCATCTGGTCTTTCACTGCCTTGTTGTCTGTATAGCATCTGGTCTTTCACTGCATTGTTATCTGTATAGCATCTGCTCTTTCATTGCCTTGTTGTCTGTATAGCATCTGCTCTTTCATTGCCTTGTTGTCTGTATAGCATCTGCTCTTTCATTGCCTTGTTGTCTGTATAGCATATGCTCTTTCATTGCCTTGTATATACAGCATCAGCTCTTTCATTGCCTTGCTGTATGTACAACATATGTTCTTTCATTGCCTTGTTGTATGTACAACATCTGGTCTTTCAATGCCTTGTTGTATATACAACATCTGGTCTTTCAATGCCTTGTTGTATATACAACATCTGTTCTTTCACTGCCTTGTTGTATGTATAACATCTGTTCTTTCATTGCCTTGTTGTAGGTACAACATCTGGTCTTTCAATGCCTTGTTGTATATACAACATCTGGTATTTCACTGCCTTGTTGTATGTATAACATCTGTTCTTTCATTGCCTTGTTGTATATACAGCATCTGTTCTTTCATTGCCTTGTATGTACAGCATCTGTTCTTGCATTGCCTTGTTGAAAATACAGCATCTGTTCTTTCATTGCCTTGTATGTACAGCATCTGTTCTTTCATTGCCTTGTTGTATGTACAGCATCTGTTATTTCATTGCCTTGTTGTATGTACAACATCTGTTCTTTCATTGCCTTGTATATACAGCATCTGTTCTTTCACTGCCTTGTTGTATGTACAGCATCTGGTCTGTCACTGCCTTGTTGTATATACAGCATCTGTTCTTTCATTGCCTTGTTGTCTGTACAGCATCTGGTCTTTCATTGCATTGCTGTATGTACAGCATCTGTTCTTTCATTGCATTGTTGTATGTACAGCATCTGTTCTTTCATTGCCTTGTTGTATATACAGCATCTGTTCTTTCATTGCCTTGTTGTATGTACAGCATCTGTTCTTTCATTGCCTTGTTGTATGTACAGCATCTGTTATTTCATTGCCTTGTTGTATGTACAACATCTGTTCTTTCATTGCCTTGTTGTATATACAGCATCTGTTCTTTCACTGCTTTGTTGTATGTACAGCATCTGTTCTTTCACTGCCTTGTTGTATGTACAGCATCTGTTCTTTCATTGCCTTGTTGTATGTACAACATCTGTTCTTTCATTGCCTTGTTGTATATACAGCATCTGTTCTTTCACTGCTTTGTTGTATGTACAGCATCTGTTCTTTCACTGCCTTGTTGTATGTACAGCATCTGTTCTTTCATTGCCTTGTTGTATGTACAACATCTGTTCTTTCATTGCCTTGTTGTATATACAGCATCTGTTCTTTCACTGCTTTGTTGTATGTACAGCATCTGTTCTTTCACTGCCTTGTTGTATGTACAGCATCCTGTATAGCATCTGGTCTTTCATTGCCTTGTTGTCTGAATAGCATCTGTTCTTTCATTGCCTTGTTGTCTGTATAGCATCTGGTCTTTCATTGCCTTGTTGTATATACAGCATCAGCTCTTTCATTGCCTTGTTGTATATACAGCATCTGTTCTTTCATTGCCTTGTTGTATGTACAGCATCAGCTCTTTCATTGCCTTGTTGTATATACAGCATCAGCTCTTTCATTGCCTTGTTGTATGTACACCATCTGTTCTTTCATTGCCTTGTATGTACAGCATCTGTTCTTTCATTGCCTTGTTGTATGTACAGCATCTGTTATTTCATTGCCTTGTTGTATGTACAACATCTGTTCTTTCATTGCCTTGTATATACAGCATCTGTTCTTTCACTGCCTTGTTGTATGTACAGCATCTGGTCTTTCACTGCCTTGTTGTATATACAGCATCTGTTCTTTCATTGCCTTGTTGTCTGTACAGCATCTGGTCTTTCATTGCATTGCTGTATGTACAGCATCTGTTCTTTCATTGCATTGTTGTATGTACAGCATCTGTTCTTTCATTGCCTTGTTGTATATACAGCATCTGTTCTTTCATTGCCTTGTTGTATGTACAGCATCTGTTCTTTCATTGCCTTGTTGTATGTACAGCATCTGTTATTTCATTGCCTTGTTGTATGTACAACATCTGTTCTTTCATTGCCTTGTTGTATATACAGCATCTGTTCTTTCACTGCTTTGTTGTATGTACAGCATCTGTTCTTTCACTGCCTTGTTGTATGTACAGCATCTGTTCTTTCATTGCCTTGTTGCCTGTATAGCATCTGGTCTTTCATTGCCTTGTTGTCTGAATAGCATCTGTTCTTTCATTGCCTTGTTGTCTGTATAGCATATGGTCTTTCATTGCCTTGTTGTATATACAGCATCAGCTCTTTCATTGCCTTGTTGTATATACAGCATCTGTTCTTTCATTGCCTTGTTGTATGTACAGCATCTGTTATTTCATTGCCTTGTTGTATGTACAACATCTGTTCTTTCATTGCCTTGTTGTATATACAGCATCTGTTCTTTCACTGCTTTGTTGTATGTACAGCATCTGTTCTTTCACTGCCTTGTTGTATGTACAGCATCTGTTCTTACATTGCCTTGTTGTCTGTATAGCATCTGGTCTTTCATTGCCTTGTTGTCTGAATAGCATCTGTTCTTTCATTGCCTTGTTGTCTGTATAGCATCTGGTCTTTCATTGCCTTGTTGTATATACAGCATCAGCTCTTTCATTGCCTTGTTGTATATACAGCATCTGTTCTTTCATTGCCTTGTTGTATGTACAGCATCAGCTCTTTCATTGCCTTGTTGTATATACAGCATCAGCTCTTTCATTGCCTTGTTGTATGTACACCATCTGTTCTTTCATTGCCTGGTTGTATGTACAGCATCTGGTCTTTCACTGCCTTGTTGTCTGTATATCATCTGTTCTTTCACTGCCTTGTTGTCTGTATATCATCTGGTCTTTCACTGCCTTGTTGTATATACAGCATCTGTTCTTTCATTGCATTGTTGTATGTACAGCATCTGTTATTTCATTGCCTTGTTGTATGTACAACATCTGTTCTTTCATTGCCTTGTTGTATATACAGCATCTGTTCTTTCATTGCCTTGTTGTATATACAGCATCTGCTCTTTCATTGCCTTGTTGTATGTACAGCATCAGCTCTTTCATTGCCTTGTTGTATGTACAGCATCTGTTCTTTCATTGCCTTGTTGTATGTACAGCATCTGTTCTTTCACTGCCTTGTTGTATGTACAGCATCTGTTCTTTCATTGCCTTGTTGTATATACAACATCTGTTCTTTCATTGCCTTGTTGTATGTACAACATCTGTTCTTTCATTGCCTTGTTGTATATACAGCATCTGTTCTTTCATTGCCTTGTTGTATGTACAGCATCTGTTCTTTCACTGCCTTGTTGTATGTACAGCATCTGTTCTTTCACTGCCTTGTTGTATGTACAGCATCTGTTCTTTCATTGCCTTGTTGTATATACAGCATCTGCTCTTTCATTGCCTTGTTGTATGTACAGCATCTGCTCTTTCATTGCCTTGTTGTATGTATAGCATCAGCTCTTTCATTGCCTTGTTGTATGTACAGCATCTGTTCTTTCATTGCCTTGTTGTATGTATAGCATCTGGTCTTTCACTGCCTTGTTGTCTGTACAGCATCTGGTCTTTCATTGCCTTGTTGTCAGTATAGCATCTGGTCTTTCACTGCCTTGTTGTATATACAGCATCTGTTCTTTCATTGCCTTGTTGTCTGTACAGCATCTGGTCTTTCATTGCATTGCTGTATGTACAGCATCTGTTCTTTCATTGCATTGTTGTATGTACAGCATCTGTTCTTTCATTGCCTTGTTGTATATACAGCATCTGTTCTTTCATTGCCTTGTTGTATGTACAGCATCTGTTCTTTCATTGCCTTGTTGTATGTACAGCATCTGTTATTTCATTGCCTTGTTGTATGTACAACATCTGTTCTTTCATTGCCTTGTTGTATATACAGCATCTGTTCTTTCACTGCTTTGTTGTATGTACAGCATCTGTTCTTTCACTGCCTTGTTGTATGTACAGCATCTGTTCTTTCATTGCCTTGTTGCCTGTATAGCATCTGGTCTTTCATTGCCTTGTTGTCTGAATAGCATCTGTTCTTTCATTGCCTTGTTGTATATACAGCATCTGTTCTTTCATTGCCTTGTTGTATGTACAGCATCTGTTATTTCATTGCCTTGTTGTATGTACAACATCTGTTCTTTCATTGCCTTGTTGTATATACAGCATCTGTTCTTTCACTGCTTTGTTGTATGTACAGCATCTGTTCTTTCACTGCCTTGTTGTATGTACAGCATCTGTTCTTACATTGCCTTGTTGTCTGTATAGCATCTGGTCTTTCATTGCCTTGTTGTCTGAATAGCATCTGTTCTTTCATTGCCTTGTTGTCTGTATAGCATCTGGTCTTTCATTGCCTTGTTGTATATACAGCATCAGCTCTTTCATTGCCTTGTTGTATATACAGCATCTGTTCTTTCATTGCCTTGTTGTATGTACAGCATCAGCTCTTTCATTGCCTTGTTGTATATACAGCATCAGCTCTTTCATTGCCTTGTTGTATGTACACCATCTGTTCTTTCATTGCCTGGTTGTATGTACAGCATCTGGTCTTTCACTGCCTTGTTGTCTGTATATCATCTGTTCTTTCACTGCCTTGTTGTCTGTATATCATCTGGTCTTTCACTGCCTTGTTGTATATACAGCATCTGTTCTTTCATTGCATTGTTGTATGTACAGCATCTGTTATTTCATTGCCTTGTTGTATGTACAACATCTGTTCTTTCATTGCCTTGTTGTATATACAGCATCTGTTCTTTCATTGCCTTGTTGTATATACAGCATCTGCTCTTTCATTGCCTTGTTGTATGTACAGCATCAGCTCTTTCATTGCCTTGTTGTATGTACAGCATCTGTTCTTTCATTGCCTTGTTGTATGTACAGCATCTGTTCTTTCACTGCCTTGTTGTATGTACAGCATCTGTTCTTTCATTGCCTTGTTGTATATACAACATCTGTTCTTTCATTGCCTTGTTGTATGTACAACATCTGTTCTTTCATTGCCTTGTTGTATATACAGCATCTGTTCTTTCATTGCCTTGTTGTATGTACAGCATCTGTTCTTTCACTGCCTTGTTGTATGTACAGCATCTGTTCTTTCACTGCCTTGTTGTATGTACAGCATCTGTTCTTTCATTGCCTTGTTGTATATACAGCATCTGCTCTTTCATTGCCTTGTTGTATGTACAGCATCTGCTCTTTCATTGCCTTGTTGTATGTATAGCATCAGCTCTTTCATTGCCTTGTTGTATGTACAGCATCTGTTCTTTCATTGCCTTGTTGTATGTATAGCATCTGGTCTTTCACTGCCTTGTTGTCTGTACAGCATCTGGTCTTTCATTGCCTTGTTGTCAGTATAGCATCTGGTCTTTCACTGCCTTGTTGTCTGTACAGCATCTGTTCTTTCATTGCCTTGTTGTCTGTATAGCATCTGGTCTTTCATTGCCTTGTTGTATATACAGCATCAGCTCTTTCATTGCCTTGTTGTATATACAGTATCTGCTCTTTCATTGCCTTGTTGTATATACAGCATCTGTTCTTTCATTGCCTTGTTGTATGTACAGCATCAGCTCTTTCATTGCCTTGTTGTATATACAGCATCAGCTCTTTCATTGCCTTGTTGTATGTACAACATCTGTTCTTTCATTGCCTGGTTGTATGTACAGCATCTGGTCTTTCACTGCCTTGTTGTCTGTATATCATCTGTTCTTTCACTGCCTTGTTGTCTGTATATCATCTGGTCTTTCACTGCCTTGTTGTATATACAGCATCTGTTCTTTCATTGCCTTGTTGTATGTACAGCATCTGTTATTTCATTGCCTTGTTGTATGTACAACATCTGTTCTTTCATTGCCTTGTATATACAGCATCTGTTCTTTCATTGCCTTGTTGTATATACAGCATCTGCTCTTTCATTGCCTTGTTGTATGTACAGCATCAGCTCTTTCATTGCCTTGTTGTATGTACAGCATATGTTCTTTCATTGCATTGTTGTATGTACAGCATCTGTTCTTTCACTGCCTTGATGTATGTACAGCATCTGTTCTTTCATTGCCTTGTTGTTTATACAACATCTGTTCTTTCATTGCCTTGTTGTATGTACAACATCTGTTCTTTCATTGCCTTGTTGTATATACAGCATCTGTTCTTTCATTGCCTTGTTGTATGTACAGCATCTGTTCTTTCACTGCCTTGTTGTATGTACAGCATCTGTTCTTTCACTGCCTTGTTGTATGTACAGCATCTGTTCTTTCATTGCCTTGTTGTATATACAGCATCTGCTCTTTCATTGCCTTGTTGTATGTACAGCATCTGTTCTTTCATTGCCTTGTTGTATATACAGCATCAGCTCTTTCATTGCCTTGTTGTATATACAGCATCTGTTCTTTCATTGCCTTGTTGTATGTACAGCATCTGCTCTTTCATTGCCTTGTTGTATGTATAGCATCAGCTCTTTCATTGCCTTGTTGTATGTACAGCATCTGTTCTTTCATTGCCTTGTTGTATGTATAGCATCTGGTCTTTCACTGCCTTGTTGTCTGTACAGCATCTGTTCTTTCATTGCCTTGTTGTCTGTATAGCATCTGGTCTTTCATTGCCTTGTTGTATATACAGCATCAGCTCTTTCATTGCCTTATTGTATATACAGTATCTGCTCTTTCATTGCCTTGTTGTAT
The DNA here is from genome assembly GCA_014843695.1 of Archivesica marissinica. NCBI lineage: Eukaryota > Metazoa > Mollusca > Bivalvia > Venerida > Vesicomyidae > Archivesica > Archivesica marissinica. The sequence continues at coordinate 43,188,371 of CM026390.1, forward strand.
ATACAGCATCTGTTCTTTCATTGCCTTGTTGTATATACAGCATCAGCTCTTTCATTGCCTTGTTGTATATACAGTATCTGCTCTTTCATTGCCTTGTTGTATGTACAGCATCAGCTCTTTCATTGCCTTGTTGTATATACAGCATCAGCTCTTTCATTGCCTTGTTGTATGTACAACATATGTTCTTTCATTGCCTTGTTGTATGTACAGCATCTGTTCTTTCATTGCCTTGCTGTCTGTATAGCATCTGGTCTTTCACTGCCTTGCTGTCTGTATAGCATCTGGTCTTTCACTGCCTTGTTGTCTGTATAGCATCTGGACTTTCACTGCATTGCTGTCTGTACAGCATCTGGTCTTTCACTGCCTTGCTGTATGTACAGCATCTGGTCTTTCACTGCCTTGTGTCTGTATAGCATCTGGTCTTTCACTGCCTTGCTGTCTGTACAGCGGGGTACGGACGATTGCCCCTTAGGACAATTACCACCTGGACAATTGCCCCTAGGACAATAGCCCCTTAGAAAAATAGAAAGATAGGACAATTGCCCCTAAATTTTAGTAAATGTAAAACCAAATTGAAGTGACAAACTAGCACAAAAAAAATCAAAATAGGCAAAGCACATTACAGTGACAAGTTTAAAAGCACATTACAGTGACAAGTTTAAAAGCACATTACAGTGACAAGCTTAAAAGCTAGCACAACATGCACAAGTAATTCAAAATTATAACATTAAAAGTATTAATTTTACATTTAATACAAGTACATATAATTAATAACAGTTTAGCATAACCAATTTAGCATTTAGTCCAGCATATTAAACCATGGGATATCATCCCTTCTGCTCAACAAATTTGGTATATCCACAGGGATATTACATAGACACAACTACATGTATGTGATAAAACATGTGCACAGTTCATTTTGAGCGTTGCTTCCATCTGATGGAATGCCCAATGCCATGGAGGTGTTCTTGCAAGGTTTTCCTCCCTTCAGTGAAGTCCAGACATATGTTAACAGAAGTAGGAGATGTGTGAACACTTTGGATACACATACTCCTTACACCTTGGAGGATAAAAGAGCTCAACTTGATCTAATTAACAACTATTCTTTTTTAATATTACTATCCATTAAGATGATTAAAGGTACTGGTTACAAAGGCAATCAACACCTCCTCTAATTTGCAATAACAGTTGCCCAATCCTACCACAAAATTGAGGGGCAATTGTCCTAAGGGGCAGTTGTCCTAGGTGGCAATTGTCCTAAGGGGCAATTGTCCTAGGGGGCTATCGTCCTAAGGGGCAATTGTCCTACACTCCTGTACAGCATCTGCTCTTTCACTGCCTTGTGTCTGTATAGCATCTGCTCTTTCACTGCCTTGCTGTCTGAATAGCATCTGGTCTTTCACTGCCTTGTGTCTGTATAGCATCTGGTCTTTCACTGCCTTGTGTCTGTATAGCATCTGGTCTTTCACTGCCTTGCTGTCTGTATAGCATCTGGTCTTTCACTGCCTTGTGTCTGTATAGCATCTGCTCTTTCACTGCCTTGTGTCTGAACAGCATATGGTCTTTCACTGCCTTGTGTCTGTCTAGCATCTGGTCTTTCACTGCCTTGCTGTCTATGCAGTATCTCCTCTTTCATTGCCTTGTTATATGTACAGCATCGGGTCGTTTACTGCCATGTTGTACACATCATCTGTTCTTTTTACCACCTTGTATGTACACCATCCAGACTTTCACCGTCTTTTACTTCCTTGTTGTCTATTACTTTCGGCGGTCGTCTTGGATGACAAAATGACAACATTAGAGCAATCGCCTCGTCGGTACATTCAATTTAATATATTACATGAACGTATTCGCTAATTTGTAGGGATGGCAATGAATAGCGATTTTGGTATTCGAATATTCGGTCGGGAAGGTGTTCGAATATTCGATAGAATTCAATCAAACCCTCAAAATCACTCAAACTCTTATAAAAATTGTGCAACGGTCATTTTCTTCCTGTAAGGCCATGCAAATATGACGACGACTCATTCAGTTGTTATCGGCCACTGTACATTCATGGGCGTTTTCACAAATGAAACCATTGTCACTTGAACTGCTTTCCGTTGAAAGGTGTTTGTTTTTCAAATGATTATTCAGATTGATGTTGTACCCGAATATGTTAAATCCAATTTTCATAGATTATACCTAACAGTTTTCTTATTCTTAGCGTGATTAAAGTCTTTCTAAACGTGTGACTGAGCGGGTGACATTTTTGTGGGCAATATTTGTTTATTATTTAAGTCGGTTGCCCATTTGAGTGATGGACAGTTTACCTAACAGCAACTTTCCTGGGCAGGCTCCAGATGTTAACCAGTACTTGGTGCACAAACCTCCATAAGAAATTATCAATTTATTCATATAAATGAGACACGGCCTGAGCGTGGCTCGAACCCGTAACCATCATAAAAATCGTACTTTAAATAGTACTTTTTGGTAATATTGAGCAGTTAATTAAAATGATAAGATACGTGGGGGTGGATGTTGTTGCAAAGTGTCTGTAATATTTCATTCTCCGTCTAAACAGTTTTGACATCATAATTAAACACTACCTACCTCAGCACCTACTGTAATTATCCGATTACATGGCAGAATGTCAATTAACACCTGCCATGGATGAGAACACAACATGGTTTATTCACACATCCTGGGGCAATTTCTTTTGTATTGGAAGGTTTTATGATGGTTTCAAAAGAAAACAAAGTATCTGATTTTATGACAGTTTATTTTCATCTTTGCATATTGACATGATTTTAGCAATTTTGTAATCCCCCACCTACCCATGTATCATGACCATAAATGGTGGCTACTGAGAAGAAGACGTTTGAAAATGTTCAAGGGCGACGACGGACAGACACATTGCAGTAACAATACCGCACATGAGCGTTACTCAGGTGAGTTAATAAAAAGACCATATAAATACTTCCTCCGTATTAGAACCTAATGTACGACATCTGATAAAAGTAAGTTCTGAATGTGTTTTACGTTTATATATGTATATGAGGATAGTGCAATGATACAGACAGAGACCCATTACAGAGTCTCCTCTGGTTCTTTTATGTGCATGGTGTAAAGTACCGACACGAGACCTCGGTTTAAAGTCTCATCTGAAAGACTGTTAATTTTATTAGGGTCAGATGGGGGGATCGAATATGCGATCCCTGGATTACCAGTCCAGTGTGCTACCACTGGACAACAGATCCGTCTGTGTTGCTCCACTATCTGAATAACAAGCAGCATAGAGCCAGATCAGACGGCAAGTTCTGTGTCGTCTGATCTGGCTCTATGCTGTTTGCAAAAGTGACTTTAGTTGTGATTGGCAGTATAAGGGTTAATCTGATTTCATGAAGTCGAAATTTAGATCAAACTTTCTTAAATTCTGGCACAACTACAATGCTGAATGAAATAAGATATCTGTAGTCACAAGAACTGACCATAAGTACCCAGTCACGAAAAACCTGAATACAAGAACTGACAACAAGCAACCAGTCACGGAAAATAATATCGTAACATGAGGACCGGCTACAAGCAACCAGTCATTAATAAACTAAACACCTGCAACCAGACGCGAAAAACCTTAATACAAGAACTGACTACAAGCATCCAGTTATGAAAAACCTTAATACAAGAACTGACCACAAGCATCCAGTCACGAAAAACCTTAATACAAGAACTGACCACAAGCATCCAGTCACGAAAAACCTTAATACAAGAACTGACCACAAGCATCCAGTCACGAAAAACCTTAATACAAGAACTAACCACAAGCATCCAGTCACGAAAACCTTAATACAAGAACTAACCACAAGCATCCAGTCACGAAAAACCTTAATACAAGAACTAACCACAAGCATCCAGTCACGAAAAACCTCACGAGAACCACAAGTTTTGTTCGGTGAAAGTCCTGTCCAGCAAATCAGGTACTTCTGTCTGATGTAGCGATGGAGCGAATATCAACATTGCATGACAAATAATTCTTTTTTTCAGTTTCTTTTTTTCATCACGCTACTTTTATATCATTATATTAATATTGGAATGGTTTTCTGGGAAAAAATCAGAAAATTTGTAAAGATTTCCGTCACCTAATGGTTATTGTCACACAAGTATAGGTTATTGATCACGTATAAAGGTTATATGCAAAATAAATGGAGCATTTGGACTGGTAATCCAGGGATCGCAGGTTCGATCCCCCGTCTGACCATAATAAAATTAACAGTCTTTCTGATGGGACGTTAACCAAGGTCTCGTGTCGGTGCTTTACATCGTGCACGTAAAAGAACCAGAGGAGACTCTGGAATGGGTCTTTGTCTGTATCACTGCACTATCCTCCAAAATCTAAAATGACTAATCTCTTCAGGAGGCATCGCTCATATGGGTAGCGACGATAAATAAACGTAAAAAACAAGTGGAGCATTAGTGCATAATAACAGAACTTATTTTGCATGTATAATAACTAGGGATGGCAACGAATACTCGACAAACGTCCGAATACTTTTACAGTATTCGAATATTCGGCAGAAATGTTTTGCAAAATTTAAATAAACTGTCATAAAATCAGATACGTCGTTGTTGTTTTCTTTTCAATATATCATAAAACCTTACAAAGTTACAATACAAAAGAAATCACCTGAGGAGGTGTGAATAAACCATGTTGTGATCGCAACAATGGCAACACTTGCCATGAAATTGAATAATTACAGTAGGTTCTAAGGTAGGTATTGTTTGAATTTTATTGTTTAATTTATAAACATGTTAATCTATATTACTGATTGAACCAATTCAATATTGCAAATTGTTGCTGCTGAGTAAATATCGGGGGGGGGGGGGGGGGGGTCTTTGATATGATTTTAAAATTGTTTTGCCGAGAAAATACCTTTGAAATATTACTGAAAGTTTGCAGCAACATTCATGCCATATGTATTTAAAATGTTTAATTAACTGCTCAATATTACCCAAAAGTACTATTTAAAGTATGATTTATTTTATGGTGTCCTCATTAAATGCTTAATTTATGATATATCGACAAAAATTGAACTTTCTAGTGTTTGAGACAAACGAAAAGGAACAGTCTGATGAGTTAAAGAGCTATCTGCTCGAGAAAATGGATCGCCATGTGAAACCCCTTGAGTGGTGGCGGAAAAATGAAATGAAATTACCCACTGTCGCTCACGTCGCTCGTAGACTACTGTCAGTGCCAGCAACGTCAGTCCCATCCGAACGCATCTTCTCCGCAATTGGTCTACTTATCAACAAGCTAAGGAACATAGATTATCCACTTCTCTTGTTGACAACATTATTTTTTTGAACAAGAACAACGTTCAAAAAGGTTGTGACATTGAGTTTTAATGTGCACGCATGGTGAGATCGTACGGTACTACCCGTTGACATATATGGACATATATATTGTATGTGTGAAATTTAGTACACATTGAAATGTTTCCAAGTAATTGAATTTGATTAAAGTTTAGCATGTTCTTATATAGAATTCTTCATTTATTATATATAGTAGCATAGGTATTAATTTGGTGTACTAACTTAAGTCTCATAGGGAATGGTAGCGTGTACAGTGGACGATAACAATAACTGATTGAGTCGTCGCCAAATTTACAGGAAGAAGATATGACGTAGGGCATAAAACAGAAAGTAGATTAATTGTGAAAATTTATGTGTTTGAGATATTTTGAGTTTTTCACAGAATTATACCAAATATTCTAATATTCGAATATCTTCCCGACCGAATAATCGAATATCTAAATCGCTATTCATTGCCATCCCTAATAATAACCTAATATAATTATGATCAATAAGAAACTTATAGTTTGCCCCTCCCACAATTACATCATTACTTTGATCTTGATGCTCACCACCTGACGGCAGCCATAGTGCATGCGCAGCGTGTAGAATGTACGCACACACCTTCGCTTATTGACAATTTGTTACATCATGCCTATGGTCTGCACAGATCTACATGCATAGATGTAGTAGTACATTGAGCTAAACTATTCGAGTTGCACATGCGTATTCTGTCTGCAACTAGTTGCACATGCGTATTCTGTCTGCAACTAGTTGCACATGCGTATTCTGTCTGCAACTAGTTGCACATGCGTATTCTGTCTGCAACTCGGTAGGCGGAGCATCCAATATCCAAGATAGACATGCCATTAATACGTTACCATATTGGGTTCATAAACAACAAACGTCGCAATATGTAAATAATTTCGCAGTTTATAAACGAAATAGAGGCTTTTGATTGACTGACAAACATGGGCAAACTGTAATTTTGTTCACTGATCTATTTCTATAATCTATCGAAAACGAGCTGTAAAATGAAATCCATTTAAGAATATGAGTTCTGGGACTGAAGTCACAAACAAGGATCAAGGAATTATATTTAGTTTAAACTTTATTTATTTTACAACGATTGCGAAGCAAGTTCTAACAACTTATATTAATCACTCTCATTGGCGGGGATGAAAGCGTATATATATGGTCATTTGTGTGGGAGGAAACCGGAGTACCCAGAGAAAATCCACCTGTCC
>CM026390.1:43195945-43219368 GCA_014843695.1 Archivesica marissinica
AAAAGTGCTTGGGGGGGCCTTCCGCACTTCATGCTTGAAGGTTGCAATTTGACAGTAGCCGTTTGTGCGACTGAAATCCACAAACACGTCAAATACTACACGTGCAACTGTCTATAGCCTGTTTCTTGTTGTATCTGAACATATATATGGTGTCTTTCTCCATATTTTCAGAGGGTTTAGCTGTTGGAGTTGGCTTTGGAGCTATTGGAAAATCTCCAACTGCCACTTTTGAAAATGCCAGGTAAGACAAAATATCCAGGTGTTGTACCCTTGCATAGGCTGTTTTATGACACTGTATGTGACGTTAAACCCCAAAACCAAACACACAAAGTAATTCAGATGGGACGTTAAACCGAGGTCTTGTGTCGGTGCTTTACACCGTGCACGTAAAAGAACCAGAGGAGACTCTGGAATGGGCCTCTGTCTGTATCATTGCACTATCCTCCAAAATTTAAAATGACTAATCTCTTCAGGAGGCGTCGCTCATATGGGTAACTGGTAGCGACGATAAATAAAGGTAAAACACACACACAAAGTAATTGTTCCCAGTTGTATGATGATACACTACTGGTGTAATGACATAAATATTTGTGTGGATCATTGTTGTTGTTAGTTTCTCCATAAACCATCATACAAAGTAACGCAGACAATGCGAAATTCGACAGCGATTTCGTCTTTCGCCAATGAAAAGTGTCCATGTCCGCCGTGTATTTTTATATTTGGTAGCGTTTTATACCACAAAATAATTCAATGTAAGTGCGATTTTTATTGGTCGTAGCAATTTGAACCAATCAACGAGCAGAAAACATCTAGCGCAGCTTGTAGGTCCATTTCAAAATCTGCTTTGTAGCCCATAAAATCCAAGAAAAAACGTAATATTTATATATTATATTTCAATTGGTAACTAAATATATTTTAGGAAAATCACTTTTTTCATAGTAATTCCGACTGTTCATGTTATGAATGAAAATGCTGATGCAGGCGTAAAACCCGAACAAACAAACAATCTTGAAGGCATTTTTGTTTATTACAGAAATTTAGCAATAGGTATCGGTATACAGAATTTTCCAGAAGGCTTAGCTGTTAGTTTACCATTGAAAGGATCAGGAATGTCTACATTTAAATGTTTTTGGTAAGTTTTTCTTCTACTGGCAGTGCAAAACAGCAATGCTATGTATTTTATATAATACACACTTTGTTTTACCCCCCATAGTCGTCCTCCCCTTAGAAACAGTTTATAATACCTGTTACTCCCCCACCCCTTATGCACAGTATTTATGCACCCATAGTATTTCCCATTTATGCACAATCTATTACACCCCATAGTCATCCCCATTGTACACAGCTTATTGTACCCCCATAGTCCCCCATATACACAGTTTATTGTACCCCCATAGTCATCCCCATTGTACACAGCTTATTGTACCCCCATAGTCCCCCATATACACAGTTTATTGTACCCCCATAGTCATCCCCATTGTACACAGCTTATTGTACCCCATAGTCATCCCCATTGTACACAGCTTATTGTACCCCCATAGTCATCCCCATTGTACACAGCTTATTGTACCCCATAGTCCCAATATACACAGTTTATTGTACCCCATAGTCATCCCCATTGTACACAGCTTATGTACCCCAGTCCCCCATATACAGTACCCCCAGTCATCCCCCTTGTACACAGCTTATTGTACCCCATAGTCCCCCATATACACAGTTTATTGTACCCCCATAGTCATCCCCATTGTAACGCTTATTGTACCCCCATAGTCCCCCATATACACAGTTATTGTACCCCCTAGTCATCCCCATTGTACACAGCTTATTGTACCCCCATAGTCCCCCATATACACAGTTTATTGTACCCATAGTCTCCCCCCATATACACAGTTTATTGTACCCCATAGTATCCCCCCATATACACAGTTTATGCACCCCCATAGCCCCCCCCATATGCATAATTTATTGTGCCCTCATAATCTTCTCCTTATACAGTTTGTACCCCCATAGCCCCCCCCATATGCATAATTTATTGTGCCCTCATAATCTTCTCCCTATACAGTTTATTGTACCCCCATAGCCCCCCCATATGCATAATTTATTGTGCCCTCATAATCTTCTCCCTATACAGTTTATTGTACCCCCATGCCCCCCCCCCCCATATGCATAATTTATTGTGCCCTCATAATCTTCTCCCTTATACAGTTTATTGTACCCCCATAGTCTCCCCCCTTATACAGTTTATTGTACCCCCATAGTCTCCCCCCTTATACAGTTTTATTGTACCCCCATAGTCTCCCCCCTTATACAGTTTATGTACCCCCATAGTCTCCCCCCTTATACAGTTTATTGTACCCCCATAGCCCCCCCCCCCCATATGCATAATTTATGTGCCCTCATAATCTTCTCCCTTATACAGTTATTGTACCCCCATAGCCCCCCCATATGCATAATTTATTGTGCCCTCATAATCTTCTCCCTTATACAGTTTATTGTACCCCCATAGCCCCCCCCCCCATATGCTAATTTATTGTGCCCTCATAATCTTCTCCCTTATACAGTTTATTGTACCCCCCTAGTCTCCCCCCTTATACAGTTTATTGTACCCCCATAGTCTCCCCTTATAAGTTTTATTGTACCCCCATAGTCTCCCCCCTTATACAGTTTATTGTACCCCCATAGCCCCCAAACAACTGGGGGTCCATCCTGTATTCCACAACAGACGAAGAGAAGGCTGGCGAAGTACAGACTTGTCTGCAACCAGCTAAATCCTTTAACCCATACTGTGCTGGAAACAAGTGTATTTGTTTTTTCCACAGAACGTGCCATCTGATCAGACTCTATGCTGTTTGCTATTGGGATAGTGGAGCTAAACACCTGGCTTCATAGCAAACAATATAGAGCCTGATTAGACGTGGATCTGGATCTATGTTGTGTGCACATTCCTTCCAATTTATTCAGCATTTTATGATTTAATGGCAGAGGATATCAGTAGTTTTGTTGTGGTAGGATTGGAAGGAAGCAAATGGACATTCTTATCCTAGTCGGAAACAACATTGCTGCTATCCAGACATGATAGCACATGAATGAATTTGATACCCAGTGTTCGAGATTCCGAAAGACTGACTTCATTCAAATTGACTGTTGTGAACCTCTACACTTCAAATAACAAGCCTCTGTTTCCTAGAGACCATCTCCACTGATGACAAGAATATGTTCAATGCTGAACATTCCAAATCTCCACTGATGACACGAATATGTTCAATGCTGAACATTCCAAATCTCCACTGATGACACGAATATGTTCAATGCTGAACATTCCAAATCTCCACTGATGACACGAATATGTTCAATGCTGAACATTCAAATCTCCACTGATGACACGAATATGTTCAATGCTGAACATTCCAAATCTCCACTGATGACACGAATATGTTCAATGCTGAACATTCCAAATCTCCACTGATGACACGAATATGTTCAATGCTGAACATTCCAAACTCCACTGATGACACGAATATGTTCAATGCTGAACATTCCAAACTCCACTGATGACACGAATATGTTCAATGCTGAACATTCCAAAACTCCACTGATGACACGAATATGTTCAATGCTGAACATTCCAAATCTCCACTGATGACACGAATATGTTCAATGCTGAACATTCCAAACTCCACTGATGACACGAATATGTTCAATGCTGAACATTCCAAACTCCACTGATGACACGAATATGTTCAATGTGAACATCTGAACATTCCAAATCTCCACTGATGACACGAATATGTTCAATGCTGAACATTCCAAATCTCCACTGATGACACGAATATGTTCAATGCTGAACATCCAAATCTCCACTGATGACACGAATATGTTCAATGCTGAACATTCCAAACTCCACTGATGACACGAATATGTTCAATGCTGAACATTCCAAATCTCCACTGATGACACGAATATGTTCAATGCTGAACATTCCAAATCTCCACTGATGACACGAATATGTTCAATGCTGAACATTCCAAATCTCCACTGATGACACGAATATGTTCAATGCTGAACATTCCAAATCTCCACTGATGACACGAATATGTTCAATGCTGAACATTCCAAACTCCACTGATGACACGAATATGTTCAATGCTGAACATTCCAAAACTCCACTGATGACACGAATATGTTCAATGCTGAACATTCCAAATCTCCACTGATGACACGAATATGTTCAATGCTGAACATTCCAAATCTCCACTGATGACACGAATATGTTCAATGCTGAACATTCCAAATCTCCACTGATGACACGAATATGTTCAATGCTGAACATTCCAAATCTCCACTGATGACACGAATATGTTCAATGCTGAACATTCCAAATCTCCACTGATGACACGAATATGTTCAATGCTGAACATTCCAAATCTCCACTGATGACACGAATATGTTCAATGCTGAACATTCCAAATCTCCACTGATGACACGAATATGTTCAATGCTGAACATTCCAAATCTCCACTGATGACACGAATATGTTCAATGCTGAACATTCCAAATCTCCACTGATGACACGAATATGTTCAATGCTGAACATTCCAAATCTCCACTGATGACACGAATATGTTCAATGCGGAACATTCCAAATCTCCACTGATGACACGAATATGTTCAATGCTGAACATTCCAAAGACCCATATGTGTATGACAGATATCCATTCAGCTACGGATGCCATGAAGTATGGAAGACCTGTAACTCTCATTCTGAAATAACAAGCGCTGTACAGGAGGCAGCTGTCCTAACTACAGGACAGGGACTGGAACATTCATGCAGGCCATATCCTTATTTCAAGACTCAACAGAGGTTGGCCCACAGAAGTGTTTATCACTGACGCTCAGTCCTTTTTCCAACTTCGATTGTGAGGATGTCAACCAGACTTCAGAACACATCCTTCAACAGTACCCCTCATGTGATGCCCAGAGCAAACACTGCTGGCATAGAAAACCTCCATTTCAAATTTAGTTTATACAAATTTATTTTTGCTCGATTTCAAAACAAGTTCTTACAACTTAGTTTAATCGCTCTCGAAACCTCATTCCCGATGGGGAAACCATCACCATGAAGGAGAGAGAAGAGGTAATATGGAATTTAAGTTCCTTGCCTAAAGACACAATCATAACGGCTACAACTGTGAGCATATTCTGGGCCTCTCACCTGAAGTGAACATGCTATCACTGTGCAATCACGACTTCCACAATGCTGTGATAGAACAATGCAAAGTTAGCCAGGCACTAGAGTTAGCCAGGGTAATGCAATAGTTAGCCAGCACTAGAATGTCACATTGCAATGGATCCCAGCCCACTGTGTGGTTCCTGGAATTGAGCATGCTGACCAGCTGGCTATGGCAGGAACAGGAGCAACCAGGAATAAGTATCAGCTACAGGGAAAAGGTCAACAGTCATAACGACACTGATGAAACCAAGACTGATGACTACTACCTAGACAAGAGAAGGGATATGGTGCCCACCGTAATCGAGAGGTTGTGAGTTCAAGCCACATCAGAGCCACGAGGCAAGATACTTAAATCCACATTGCCTCTTGTCTTTCATTGTGATGGATTTCTTCAGGAATCTGGTCTCATGCGCAATAAAACTCATGTTGTAAGAACTCGTTTGGCAATGAAGCTAAAAGAAATGTATCCCCAGTGACCCTAATATCGGTGAATACTAATGAGTGGGGATATCGGAATAAATCCAAATGAACTGCACATGTTCATTTTGTTCTTACTATCTTATTATTGACAATTTCCGTCGGATTTCTGCAACTGTCTATAGCAAAAACTAGCTGAAATATCATTTCTACGGGTAAATTTACCGTAATTTATTCAAAACTTGTTTTTTCCTTTTACACTCGTAAGTTCTTGTTCATGTTATTTAGGTGAATTTCAAAGAATTTGTTATCTATCGGATGTCACATGATTGCCTTATATATATATGGCATTTATTGCTATTGGTATGACCTTGTGAGGCGAAATTTACATTGTCATCGGTATCATGTGCTATCACTTTCACTTTGTTTTTGAATTAGTTATGATTTATTTCTTACTAACTAATATTGCATACAATAAAATAAATATGATTATGCTTAATTGAGAGTGAACATTATTTGCACAGCCTCGTTTTGGAACAAAATACACAGGGTATTGCTTATGTCACCGGTTACCGGTATACCCAGGATATATAAACTACAAGCGATGGTTGGTTACCACCTTCTTAACCCTTTGCATGTTAGCAGCAGATCACTTTTGCAAACAGCATAGAGCCAGATCAGACTCTATAGCATATAATTATGTGGTCATTTGTGTCGAATGAAACACCAGTACCAGGATAAAACCCACCTGTCCGATTTGGTGAACACGTACCATCTCACATACTTTCCAGTCCGATGATTGAACCAGGGTTTGCATTGATGAGGAGCGAACTTGCTAACCACTGCGCTAATCGGACAGCCAGGTATTGTCTGGTAAACAGAATAGTAGAGGCAATAGCTTTGCCCTAACTGTTGTAGGACTTGCAGAGGAAGACATGGAGTTCCTCAATTAGAATCTGTCTATTCATTTAACTGTGCACACATTTGTTAAATTGATTTCCTTGTAGGTATGGTCAGCTAAGTGGTATAGTGGAACCAATAGCTGGTCTATTTGGCGCTCTAGCTGTTGTGATAGCGGAACCCATCCTGCCATACGCTCTAGCCTTTGCTGCCGGGGCCATGATCTATGTTGTTATTGATGACATTATTCCAGAGGCTCAGATGTGGTACGGTGTTTTAAATATTTTTATATTGAGGTTGGATGGTCGCATGATTACGGTCATTATGGTTCTGGTTATTCACTTTGAATTACTTGCCACTCACTGCTGTAGGTTGTGGTAAATTCTTTCGTATTTGTAAGCTATGCAGCGGGCTTGTTTCTACTTGAGCACCCATCCATGACCATGTCTGTATAAATGTGCGAGGTTAAGTAACTGTTGTTTGACAGATGGATCTGTAGTCCACGTTGGACTGGTAATCCAGGGATCTCAGGTTCGATCCCTCGTCTGACCCTAATAAAATTAACCCTTTCCCTCCTAGAAGCATCTTGACGCCATTACCAATAAGACATACATTGACAATGTAGTAGCCAAACCAATGTTCATTAACCCTTTCCCTCATAGAAGCACCTCTTGACGCCATTACCAATAAGACATACATTGATAATGTAGTAGCCAAACCAATGTTCATAATAAAGACCAGAATCTCATGTAGTCTCAGTAATCTATGGAGGTGGGATAGATATGGCGACTACTTACCCACTGTATGATAGCTAAATATCTGTCGTTTGTACGAGATATAATAATATATATTAACCTAAATCTCTATGAAGGAAATGGTTAACAGTCTTTCAGATTGGACTTTAAACCGAGGTCTCGTGTCGGTGCAGTACACCATACACGCAAAAGAACCAGAGGAGACTCTGGAAAGGGTCTGTCTGTATCACTGCACTATCCTCCAAAAATCTAAAATGACAAATCTCTTCAGGAGGCGTCGCTCATATGGGAAACCGGTAGCGACGATAAATAAACGTAAAACATACACACACTGTTGTTTGAATGTATTAAAATTGTGCCTCCAATTAGAGAGGAGAACTTTTCTCATATAGACAGGAAACTTGGCGGAGTTAACACACTTTCTCTCTGATATACCTTATACATCTCCGTAGCATACCTAAAACCTCTCCCTTATATACCATAACCTTCTCCCATGTATATCTTAAAGACCTTAGACTTCTCCCTTGTATACCTTTAACTTCTACCTTGAAACCTTAAACTTCTACCTTATATAACTTCTCCCATGTATACCTTAAACTTTGCCTTGTATACCTTAGACTTCTGTCGTGTATACCTTTATCTTCTACCTTATACAACTTCCCCCTAATATACCTTAGACTTCTGCCTTGTATACCTTTAACTTCTGCCTTGTATACCTTTAACTTCTGCCTTGTATACCTTTAACTTCTGCCTTGTATACCTTTAACTTCTGCCTTGTATACCTTTAACTTCTGCCTTATATACCTTAAACTTCTGCCTTGTATACCTTTAACTTCTGCCTTGTATACCTTTAACTTCTGCCTTGTATACCTTTAACTTCTGCCTTATATACCTTAAACTTCTGCCTTGTATACCTTTAACTTCTGCCTTATATACCTTAAACTTCTGCCTTGTATACCTTTAACTTCTGCCTTATATACCTTAAACTTCTGCCTTGTATACCTTAAACTTCTGCCTTATATACCTTTAACTTCTGCCTTATATACCTTAAACTTCTGCCTTGTATACCTTTAACTTCTGCCTTATATACCTTAAACTTCTGCCTTGTATACCTTTAACTTCTGCCTTATATACCTTAAACTTCTGCCTTGTATACCTTTAACTTCTGCCTTATATACCTTAAACTTCTGCCTTGTATACCTTAAACTTCTGCCTTATATACCTTTAACTTCTGCCTTATATACCTTTAATTCTGCTTAAACTTCTGCCTTGTATACCTTTAATTTCTGCCTTGTATACCTTAAACTTCTGCCTTGTATACCTTAAACTTCTGCCTTGTATACCTTTAACTTCTGCCTTGTATACCTTAGACTTCTGCCTTGTATACCTTAAACGTCTGCCTTGTATACCTTAAACGTCTGCCTTGTATACCTTAGACTTCTGCCTTGTATACCTTAAACGTCTGCCTTGTATACCTTAAACTTCTGCCTTGTATACCTTAGACTTCTGCCTTGTATACCTTAGACTTCTGCCTTGTATACCTTAGACTTCTGCCTTGTATACCTTAAACGTCTGCCTTGTATACCTTAAACGTCTGCCTTGTATACCTTAGACTTCTCCCTTATATACCTTAGACTTCTGCCTTGTATACCTTAGACTTCTGCCTTGTATACCTTTAACTGACTGTATCAAGAACGTGCACTATCAATAATTGTATGTAACAAGGAGAATTGAATCAGGGGAGGTCACCTGTACACAACACAGTTTATTTTTGTAGTGATTGTCTCCCTTTTGTATTAACGTGAATGAGGAAGCAGTGTGAATTCCATGTTTGTCAGGTGCTGAGTGCAAAAACTTCATAAACAATAATTTTGTGAAATGTAATACCCTAATTTGTGTCATGTTTTTATGGCGTTTGAAGGTTAATATTACGTTTCACACACTTGTTGAGACATTCATAATATACGGGTACATTTTTTATGCGTTTACCTGTATATTTATCTTGAATGTCTTCACTCTTTCCCATAGAGATATTTAAGCTAATATAATACTGCATCTCCATACATACAATATATAATACTGCATCTCCATACATACAATATATAGTACTGCATCTCCATACATACAATATATAATACTGCATCTCCATACATACAATATATAGTACTGCATCTCCATACATACAATATATACTGCTGCATCTCCATACATACAATATATACTGCTGCATCTCCATACATACAATATATACTGCTGCATCTCCATACATACAATATATAGTACTGCATCTCCATACATACAATATATACTGCTGCATCTCCATACATACAATATATAGTACTGCATCTCCATACATACAATATATACTGCTGCATCTCCATACATACAATATATACTGCTGCATCTCCATACATACAATATATACTGCTGCATCTCCATACATACAATATATAGTACTGCATCTCCATACATACAATATATACTGCTGCATCTCCATACATACAATATATAGTACTGCATCTCCATACATACAATATATAGTGCTGCATCTCCATACATACAATATATAGTACTGCATCTCCATACATACAATATATAGTACTGCATCTCCATACATACAATATATACTGCTGCATCTCCATACATACAATATATAGTACTGCATCTCCATACATACAATATATAGTACTGCATCTCCATACATACAATAAACATTAAGCTATGAATCAGCGGACACACAGACAGTATATCAATCGTCACCTTCATAGATATTACTGGGACTACATGAGATTCTTCCTTTTATTTATCGTCGCTACCGGTTGCCCATATCAGTGACGCCTCCTGAAGAGATTGGTCATTTTAGATGTTTGGAGGATAGTGCAATGATACAGACAGATACCCATTCCAGAGTCTCCTCTAATTTTTGGCGTGCATGGTGTAAAGCACCAACACGAGACCCCGGTTTAAAGTCTAATCCAAAAGACTTATGATATAAGTCAGATTTTAGTATGGTATAGTGGAGGATCAAACCTGCGATCCCTGGATTATAAGACCAGCGTGTTAAGCACTGGTGCACTAATCTGGTACTTACTCGGACTTGCTTGTTTGGCTACTACATTGTCATTGTCTGTGGGAATGGATACTTGTGGCTAGAGGCGCTTCAGTTTCAGTTTAATCATATTTTATTGCATTCTTTATATTCAGTGTACAATACCACTGAAATACAGTCAAACCTGTCTTAAGCAACCAGCCAAGGGAATCTCAGAAAGTGGCTGCTTAGCACAGGTGGCTGCTTAATAGAGGTCAAATGAATAATAAAACAACGTATGGGGAATCTGGAAACTGGCTGCTTAATACAGGTTGACTGCTTAATAGAGGTGACCACTAACGCAGGTTTGACTGTATACAAAACATATTACGGATGAATTAAATAAGATATATGGTACATGTACAAACATTATCAGTATGTATATATATGGATAAGCAAAATGGTTGGGCCACAAGAAGGGAGGAAGCGCCTCTAGCCTGTAAGCTCTAATGTTGCCATGACTTGTGTTTTGTAATGTACCTGCCAAACAAAAGAGTTGTGTTAGTGTACAATACAAAGTACCTTCAATATAATGTAATCTATGTATACAGGGGGTATTATCCAGAATATACATTAATCTTTTGTAGGTTTGTTTTTAATTGTCTTGGGGGAATATGATTGATGATATGTTGTAAATTCATAGGCAATTGGACACTTCAGACATTACCCCATTCAGAGAGATAAGGAAGACTACCAAATGGATTAACGATAACTTTTCAAACCCTCGCTTCATACAAAACAACAATTACATAACCTTCTATAAATAACTATTTAATACAGCATATCCGAGGTATTTATTTATCTATATACCTCAAAGGTTAGAAAATAGAAAGAACCTGTTTTAACCCTTTCAACACCACAGACCTCTAAATATGCTTACAAAAAGTGTAGATCCAGATGAGCCGGCTCGTGACGAGCCGTCTCATCAGGATCTGCACTTTTTGCCAGTGATATGACTATTTTTAGACATAATTACCCATTTTGATAAATGAACTTGTCCAAATGTGATTTTCTGATTCATTTATTGGTTTATGAATATCATGGACCAGTCCATGTGAGTTACTTTGTGTTGAATAGGTTAACACATACAAGTAACTGACATTACTTCCAATGCAATCTTGTATTAATTATAAACCGATCCATTTTAGATCAAATAAATGAAGTTCACAGCGTTTTGTATTCTTAGAATAAGTACATAATATATTTCTGTTGATTTACAGGAATTATTTACAGTATTGGTCATTTTCCGAAATTACAGTCTACATCTGTTATGTCAAAGTCGGTTATGTCAAATTCTCCGGTTTTCTCGAACTCTGATCAAAGTCCTGTTTCAGACACTATCATTTTATATCGCATTTTGTTAAGTCAAACTTCGGTTATGTCGAAGTATTTTGTTCGGTCCGACGGAATTCGACATAACGGATGTAGACTGTACTTTGTTTTTATATTATGTATTCTATTCTATTCCCAAATAGTTGCCACAGTAACTGAGTATTTCAACTAATAAACAAATGTCGTATACGCAGTTTGTTGACATAGCAAAATACTGTAATTAAAATAATGTAATTTGTGTCAACATCCATGTGTATTGCAACGCATGTATCCTGAATAACAACATTTATTGTACAGATTTACCGTTACATCTCACATTTGTGCATGTGCAAATTCATTTTTTAGGGTAATCTTATTTAAATTATCTTTAAGCGACAGTTTAGCGTGTTTAGTATAAACTCCAATAATAAACAGACATGGGAGCAGGAGCGTAGCTGACCGTTATATGAAATCCTACTTTCACCTGTTACAGTTTGTAGACTGCATAAACACTGTTTATTGATTGAAAGTTAGTGTTGGAATTATTTCAGAACAATTTGTATTTGCAATGCCTACATAAAAATGCATTTTGGGGATTTTAGCAGTGTACTGTCACTTTAAACCTTGGTTGACCGATTAGCGCAGTGGTTAGCGCGCTCGCTTCTCACCAATGCGACCCGGGTTCAATCCTCGGACCGGGAAGTATGTGAGATGGTACGGTGGTCGCCAGATCAGACAGGTGGGTTTTCTCCGGGTACTCTGGTTTCCTCCCACACGAATGACCACAATTACGCCTTCATCCGAGCCAACTAGAGTGATTAATATAAGTTGTTAAAACTTGCTTCGCAATCGTTGTATAATAAATAAAGATAAAAAAACTAATAAAAAAACCGTGAAACCTTAGAAAAAGCATGAAATTCATTCATCCCATAAAATCTTGCATCAGCAAATCTACTAAATGTCATTATTTTCCACTGAAGACGGACATGTATGCATCTCTTTGATCATATTTACTGAAAGTTACTTCATCCCTGCAGACCTATTTCAAAGACACACAATATTGATAGCTATTTTTATGAAAGACTGACATGTATACATTTCCTAGGGGTGTTACAAGCAAACAAATTAGCTGCTTGTTAATCAATACAGTAAATAGTTAATACGGATACTACACTGGTTTTTAATTACATGAATTGATTGAAGAGTTGGCAACTTCTGTGTCAAGTTAGTTCACGAGTACCTAAATTTTAGGACACTTAAAGATATATTCCTGTACAAACTAATTATCACCATTTCTAAATTGTGTGTGTGTGTTTTACGTTTATTTATCGTCGCTACCGGTTGCCCATATGAGCGACGCCTCCTGAAGAGATTAGTCATTTGAGATTTTGGAGGATAATGCAATGATACGGACAGAGACCCATTCCAGAGTCTCCTCTGGTTCTTTTACGTTTACACAAGACCTCGGTTTAAAGTCCCATCTGAAAGACTGTTAATTTTATTAGGGTCAGACGGGTGATTGAACCTGCGATCCCTGGATTACCAGTCCAACATGTTAACCACTGGACTACAGATCCGTCTAAATAAGTTACTATTATACAATTATAGTCTTTACAAAATCACTATTGCACGAGTTTGGAACAAAAAATCCATTATTTTTAACATTTTTGATGTGGTTGAACATAGTTGAAAAATATATAATCTTAGACTATTTTCATTACACTCGTAGCTCCAATTCTTTGTAGCTCCATTTCTCCGTAACTCCAATTCTTCGTAGCTCCAATTCTCCGTAACTCCAATTCTTCGTAGCTCCAATTCTCCGTAACAAATCATAACAGCAATGAAATTAAAGTGCGTACACCAGTTTTAACATGTTTTATTAACCCTTTCCCTCATAGAAGCACCATGCCATTACCAATTGACAATATTGGGCCAAACCAATGTTCATAATGAAGGCCAGAATCTTGTGTAGTCCCAGTAATATCTTTGGAGGTGGGATAGATATGGCGACTACTTATCCACTGTATGATAGCCATGCTGGAGCCGTTATGATTGTGCCCTTAGGCAAGGCATTTAAATTCCACATTGCCTCTTCTCTCTCCCTCATGGCGATGGTTTCCATCAGGAATGAGGTCTCGAGAGTGATTAATATAAGTTGAAAGAACATTTTCTCAATCGAGCTAAAATAAATTTGTATAAGCTACCAAGTGCAGGTTTATTACTGTACGTAACACTAAGTGCAGGTTTATTACTGTACGTAACACCAAGTGCAGGTTTATTACTGTATGTAACACCAAGTGCAGTTTATTACTGTACGTAACACCAAGTACAGGTTTATTACTGTACGTAACACCAAGTGCAGGTTTATTACTGTATGTAACACCAAGTGCAGGTTTATTACTGTATGTAGCACCAAGTGCAGGTTTATTACTGTACATAACACCAAGAGCAGGTTTATTACTGTACGTAACACCAAGTGCAGGTTTATTACTGTACGTAACACCAAGTGCAGGTTTATTACTGTATGTAACACCAAGTACAGGTTTATTACTGTACATAGCACCAAGTGCAGGTTTATTACTATACATAGCACCAAGTGCAGGTTTATTACTGTACATAACACCAAGTGCAGGTTTATTACTGTATGTAACACCAAGTGCAGGTTTATTGCTGTACGTAACACCAAGTGCAGGTTTATTACTGTATGTAACACCAAGTGCAGGTTTATTACTGTACATAACACCAAGTGCAGGTTTATTACTGTACGTAACACCAAGTGCAGGTTTATTACTGTATGTAACACCAAGTGCAGGTTTATTACTGTATGTAACACCAAGTGCAGGTTTATTACTGTATGTAACACCAAGTGCAGGTTTATTACTGTACGTAACACCAAGTGCAGGTTTATTATTGTATGTAACACCAAGTACAGGTTTATTACTGTACATAGCACCAAGTGCAGGTTTATTACTGTACGTAACACCAAGTGCAGGTTTATTACTGTACGTAACACCAAGTGCAGGTTTATTACTGTATGTAACACCAAATGCAGGTTTATTATTGTATGTAACACTAAGTGCAGGTTTATTACTGTACCTAACACCAAGTGCAGGTTTATTACTGTACGTAACACCAAGTGCAGGTTTATTACTGTATGTAACACCAAGTGCAGGTTTATTACTGTATGTAACACCAAGTGCAGGTTTATTACTGTACATAATACCAAGTGCAGGTTTATTACTGTATGTAACACCAAGTACAGGTTTATTACTGTACATAACACCAAGTGCAGGTTTATTACTGTACGTAGCACCAAGTGCAGGTTTATTACTGTACGTAGCACCAAGTGCAGGTTTATTACTGTACGTAACACCAAGTGCAGGTTTATTACTGTACGTAACACCAAGTGCAGTTTATTACTGTACATAACACCAAGTACAGGTTTATTACTGTACGTAACACCAAGTGCAGGTTTATTACTGTACGTAACACCAAGTGCAGGTTTATTACTGTATGTAGCACCAAGTGCAGGTTTATTACTGTATGTAACACCAAGTGCAGGTTTATTACTATACGTAACACCAAGTGCAGGTTTATTACTGTACATAACACCAAGTACAGGTTTATTACTGTATGTAACACCAAGTACAGGTTTATTACTGTACGTAACACCAAGTACAGATTTATTACTGTACGTAACACCAAGTGCAGGTTTATTACTGTACCTAACACCATGTACAGGTTTATTACTGTACGTAACACCAAGTGCAGGTTTATTACTGTACGTAACACCAAGTGCAGGTTTATTACTGTACGTAACACCAAGTGCAGGTTTATTACTGTACGTAACACCAAGTGCAGGTTTATTACTGTATGTAACACCAAGTGCAGGTTTATTACTGTACGTAACACCAAGTGCAGGTTTATTACTGTACGTAACACCAAGTGCAGGTTTATTACTGTACGTAACACCAAGTGCAGGTTTATTACTGTATGTAACACCAAGTACAGGTTTATTACTGTACATAGCACCAAGTGCAGGTTTATTACTGTACGTAACACCAAGTGCAGGTTTATTACTGTACGTAACACCAAGTGCAGGTTTATTACTGTATGTAACACCAAATGCAGGTTTATTACTGTATGTAACACCAAGTGCAGGTTTATTACTGTACCTAACACCAAGTGCAGGTTTATTACTGTACGTAACACCAAGTGCAGGTTTATTACTGTATGTAACACCAAGTGCAGGTTTATTACTGTATGTAACACCAAGTGCAGGTTTATTACTGTACATAATACCAAGTGCAGGTTTATTACTGTATGTAACACCAAGTACAGGTTTATTACTGTACATAACACCAAGTGCAGGTTTATTACTGTACGTAGCACCAAGTGCAGGTTTATTACTGTACGTAACACCAAGTGCAGGTTTATTACTGTACGTAACACCAAGTGCAGGTTTATTACTGTACGTAACACCAAGTACAGGTTTATTACTGTACGTAACACCAAGTGCAGGTTTATTACTGTACGTAACACCAAGTGCAGGTTTATTACTGTATGTAGCACCAAGTGCAGGTTTATTACTGTATGTAACACCAAGTGCAGGTTTATTACTATACGTAACACCAAGTGCAGGTTTATTACTGTACATAACACCAAGTACAGGTTTATTACTGTATGTAACACCAAGTACAGGTTTATTACTGTACGTAACACCAAGTACAGATTTATTACTGTACGTAACACCAAGTGCAGGTTTATTACTGTACCTAACACCATGTACAGGTTTATTACTGTACGTAACACCAAGTACAGGTTTATTACTGTACGTAACACCAAGTGCAGGTTTATTACTGTACGTAACACCAAGTGCAGGTTTATTACTGTACGTAACACCAAGTGCAGGTTTATTACTGTACGTAACACCAAGTACAGGTTTATTACTGTACATAACACCAAGTGCAGGTTTATTACTGTACATAGCACCAAGTGCAGGTTTATTACTGTACATAACACCAAGTGCAGGTTTATTACTGTATGTAACACCAAGTGCAGGTTTATTACTGTACGTAACACCAAGTGCAGGTTTATTACTGTATGTAACACCAAGTGCAGGTTTATTACTGTATGTAACACCAAGTGCAGGTTTATTACTGTACGTAACACCAAGTGCAGGTTTATTACTGTATGTAACACCAAGTACAGGTTTATTACTGTACATAACACCAAGTACAGGTTTATTACTGTATGTAGCACCAAGTGCAGGTTTATTACTGTACCTAACACCAAGTGCAGGTTTATTACTGTACGTAGCACCAAGTGCAGGTTTATTACTGTACATAACACCAAGTGCAGGTTTATTACTGTACGTAGCACCAAGTACAGGTTTATTACTGTACGTAACACCAAGTGCAGGTTTATTACTGTACGTAACACCAAGTGCAGGTTTATTACTGTATGTAACACCAAGTGCAGGTTTATTACTGTACATAACACCAAGTGCAGGTTTATTACTGTACGTAACACCAAGTGCAGGTTTATTACTGTACGTAACACCAAGTGCAGGTTTATTACTGTATGTAACACCAAGTACAGGTTTATTACTGTACATAGCACCAAGTGCAGGTTTATTACTGTACATAGCACCAAGTGCAGGTTTATTACTGTACATAACACCAAGTGCAGGTTTATTACTGTATGTAACACCAAGTGCAGGTTTATTACTGTACGTAACACCAAGTGCAGGTTTATTACTGTATGTAACACCAAGTGCAGGTTTATTACTGTACATAACACCAAGTGCAGGTTTATTACTGTATGTAACACCAAGTGCAGGTTTATTACTGTACCTAACACCAAGTGCAGGTTTATTACTGTACGTAGCACCAAGTGCAGGTTTATTACTGTACATAACACCAAGTGCAGGTTTATTACTGTACGTAGCACCAAGTGCAGGTTTATTACTGTACGTAACACCAAGTGCAGGTTTATTACTGTATGTAACACCAAGTGCAGGTTTATTACTGTACGTAACACCAAGTGCAGGTTTATTACTGTATGTAACACCAAGTGCAGGTTTATTACTGTACATAACACCAAGTGCAGGTTTATTACTGTATGTAACACCAAGTGCAGGTTTATTACTGTACGTAACACCAAGTGCAGGTTTATTACTGTACGTAACACCAAGTGCAGGTTTATTACTGTACGTAACACCAAGTGCAGGTTTATTACTGTACGTAACACCAAGTGCAGGTTTATTACTGTACGTAACACCAAGTGCAGGTTTATTACTGTATGTAACACCAAGTGCAGGTTTATTACTGTACGTAACACCAAGTGCAGGTTTATTACTGTATGTAACACCAAGTGCAGGTTTATTACTGTACGTAACACCAAGTGCAGGTTTATTACTGTATGTAACACCAAGTGCAGGTTTATTACTGTACGTAACACCAAGTGCAGGTTTATTACTGTACGTAACACCAAGTGCAGGTTTATTACTGTACATAACACCAAGTGCAGGTTTATTACTGTACGTAACACCAAGTGCAGGTTTATTACTGTACGTAACACCAAGTGCAGGTTTATTACTGTACGTAACACCAAGTGCAGGTTTATTACTGTACGTAACACCAAGTGCAGGTTTATTACTGTACGTAACACCAAGTGCAGGTTTATTACTGTATGTAACACCAAGTGCAGGTTTATTACTGTACGTAACACCAAGTGCAGGTTTATTACTGTACATAACACCAAGTGCAGGTTTATTACTGTACGTAACACCAAGTACAGGTTTATTACTGTATGTAACACCAAGTGCAGGTTTATTACTGTACGTAACACCAAGTGCAGGTTTATTACTGTACGTAACACCAAGTGCAGGTTTATTACTGTACATAACACCAAGTGCAGGTTTATTACTGTATGTAACACCAAGTGCAGGTTTATTACTGTACGTAACACCAAGTGCAGGTTTATTACTGTATGTAACACCAAGTGCAGGTTTATTACTGTACGTAACACCAAGTGCAGGTTTATTACTGTATGTAACACCAAGTGCAGGTTTATTACTGTACGTAACACCAAGTGCAGGTTTATTACTGTACGTAACACCAAGTGCAGGTTTATTACTGTACATAACACCAAGTGCAGGTT
The DNA here is from genome assembly GCA_014843695.1 of Archivesica marissinica. Classification (NCBI taxonomy): domain Eukaryota; kingdom Metazoa; phylum Mollusca; class Bivalvia; order Venerida; family Vesicomyidae; genus Archivesica; species Archivesica marissinica. The sequence goes on from CM026390.1 coordinate 43,214,811, forward strand.
TATTACTGTACGTAACACCAAGTGCAGGTTTATTACTGTACGTAACACCAAGTGCAGGTTTATTACTGTACGTAACACCAAGTGCAGGTTTATTACTGTACGTAACACCAAGTGCAGGTTTATTACTGTACGTAACACCAAGTGCAGGTTTATTACTGTACGTAACACCAAGTGCAGGTTTATTACTGTACGTAACACCAAGTACAGGTTTATTACTGTACGTAACACCAAGTGCAGGTTTATTACTGTACGTAACACCAAGTGCAGGTTTATTACTGTACGTAACACCAAGTGCAGGTTTATTACTGTATGTAACACCAAGGCAGGTTTATTACTGTACGTAACACCAAGTGCAGGTTTATTACTGTAGTAACACCAAGTGCAGGTTTATTACTGTACGTAACACCAAGTGCAGGTTTATTACTGTACGTAACACCAAGTGCAGGTTTATTACTGTATGTAACACCAAGTGCAGGTTTATTACTGTATGTAACACCAAGTGCAGGTTTATTACTGTACGTAACACCAAGTGCAGGTTTATTACTGTACGTAACACCAAGTGCAGGTTTATTACTGTATGTAACACCAAGTACAGGTTTATTACTGTACATAACACCAAGTGCAGGTTTATTACTGTACGTAACACCAAGTGCAGGTTTATTACTGTACGTAACACCAAGTGCAGGTTTATTACTGTATGTAACACCAATGCAGGTTTATTACTGTATGTAACACCAAGTGCAGGTTTATTACTGTACGTAACACCAAGTGCAGGTTTATTACTGTACGTAACACCAAGTGCAGGTTTATTACTGTATGTAACACCAAGTGCAGGTTTATTACTGTATGTAACACCAAGTGCAGGTTTATTACTGTACGTAACACCAAGTGCAGGTTTATTACTGTACGTAACACCAAGTGCAGGTTTATTACTGTACGTAACACCAAGTGCAGGTTTATTACTGTACGTAGCACCAAGTGCAGGTTTATTACTGTACGTAACACCAAGTACAGGTTTATTACTGTATGTAACATCAATTGCAGGTTTATTACTGTACGTAACACCAAGTGCAGGTTTATTACTGTATGTAACACCAAGTACAGGTTTACTACTGTATGTAACATCAATGGCAGGTTTATTACTGTACGTAACATCAATGGCAGGTTTATTACTGTACATAACACCAAGTACAGGTTTATACTGTATACACCAAGTCAGTTTATTACTGTACGTAACACCAAGTACAGGTTTATTACTGTACGTAACACCAAGTGCAGGTTTATTACTGTACGTAACACCAAGTGCAGGTTTATTACTGTACGTAACACCAAGTACAGGTTTATTACTGTACGTAACACCAAGTGCAGGTTTATTACTGTACGTAACACCAAGTGCAGGTTTATTACTGTACGTAACACCAAGTGCAGGTTTATTACTGTACGTAACACCAAGTGCAGGTTTATTACTGTACATAACACCAAGTGCAGGTTTATTACTGTACGTAACACCAAGTGCAGGTTTATTACTGTACGTAACACCAAGTGCAGGTTTATTACTGTATGTAACACCAAGTGCAGGTTTATTACTGTACGTAACACCAAGTGCAGGTTTATTACTGTATGTAACACCAAGTGCAGGTTTATTACTGTACGTAACACCAAGTGCAGGTTTATTACTGTATGTAACACCAAGTGCAGGTTTATTACTGTACGTAACACCAAGTGCAGGTTTATTACTGTACGTAACACCAAGTGCAGGTTTATTACTGTACGTAACACCAAGTGCAGGTTTATTACTGTACGTAACACCAAGTGCAGGTTTATTACTGTACGTAACACCAAGTGCAGGTTTATTACTGTATGTAACACCAAGTGCAGGTTTATTACTGTACGTAACACCAAGTGCAGGTTTATTACTGTACGTAACACCAAGTGCAGGTTTATTACTGTACGTAACACCAAGTGCAGGTTTATTACTGTACGTAACACCAAGTGCAGGTTTATTACTGTACGTAACACCAAGTGCAGGTTTATTACTGTACGTAACACCAAGTGCAGGTTTATTACTGTACGTAACACCAAGTGCAGGTTTATTACTGTACGTAACACCAAGTGCAGGTTTATTACTGTACGTAACACCAAGTGCAGGTTTATTACTGTACGTAACACCAAGTGCAGGTTTATTACTGTACGTAACACCAAGTGCAGGTTTATTACTGTATGTAACACCAAGTGCAGTTTATTACTGTACGTAACACCAAGTGCAGGTTTATTACTGTACGTAACACCAAGTGCAGGTTTATTACTGTACGTAACACCAAGTGCAGGTTTATTACTGTACGTAACACCAAGTGCAGGTTTATTACTGTACGTAACACCAAGTACAGGTTTATTACTGTACGTAACACCAAGTGCAGGTTTATTACTGTACGTAACACCAAGTGCAGGTTTATTACTGTACGTAACACCAAGTGCAGGTTTATTACTGTACGTAACACCAAGTGCAGGTTTATTACTGTACGTAACACCAAGTGCAGGTTTATTACTGTACGTAACACCAAGTGCAGGTTTATTACTGTACGTAACACCAAGTGCAGGTTTATTACTGTACGTAACACCAAGTGCAGGTTTATTACTGTACGTAACACCAAGTGCAGGTTTATTACTGTACGTAACACCAAGACAGGTTTATTACTGTATGTAACACCAAGTGCAGGTTTATTACTGTACGTAACACCAAGTACAGGTTTATTACTGTACGTAACACCAAGTGCAGGTTTATTACTGTACGTAACACCAAGTACAGGTTTATTACTGTACGTAACACCAAGTGCAGGTTTATTACTGTACGTAACACCAAGTACAGGTTTATTACTGTACGTAACACCAAGTACAGGTTTATTACTGTACATAACACCAAGTGCAGGTTTATTACTGTACGTAACACCAAGTGCAGGTTTATTACTGTATGTAACACCAAGTGCAGGTTTATTACTGTACGTAACACCAAGTGCAGGTTTATTACTGTACGTAACACCAAGTACAGGTTTATTACTGTACGTAACACCAAGTGCAGGTTTATTACTGTACGTAACACCAAGTACAGGTTTATTACTGTACGTAACACCAAGTACAGGTTTATTACTGTACGTAACACCAAGTGCAGGTTTATTACTGTACGTAACACCAAGTGCAGGTTTATTACTGTACGTAACACCAAGTGCAGGTTTATTACTGTACGTAACACCAAGTACAGGTTTATTACTGTACGTAACACCAAGTGCAGGTTTATTACTGTACATAACACCAAGTGCAGGTTTATTACTGTACGTAACACCAAGTGCAGGTTTATTACTGTATGTAACACCAAGTGCAGGTTTATTACTGTACGTAACACCAAGTGCAGGTTTATTACTGTATGTAACACCAAGTGCAGGTTTATTACTGTACATAACACCAAGTGCAGGTTTATTACTGTACGTAACACCAAGTGCAGGTTTATTACTGTACGTAACACCAAGTGCAGGTTTATTACTGTACGTAACACCAAGTGCAGGTTTATTACTGTACGTAACACCAAGTGCAGGTTTATTACTGTACGTAACACCAAGTGCAGGTTTATTACTGTACGTAACACCAAGTACAGGTTTATTACTGTACATAACACCAAGTGCAGGTTTATTACTGTACGTAACACCAAGTGCAGGTTTATTACTGTACGTAACACCAAGTGCAGGTTTATTACTGTACGTAACACCAAGTGCAGGTTTATTACTGTATGTAACACCAAGTGCAGGTTTATTACTGTACATAACACCAAGTGCAGGTTTATTACTGTACGTAACACCAAGTGCAGGTTTATTACTGTACGTAACACCAAGTGCAGGTTTATTACTGTACGTAACACCAAGTGCAGGTTTATTACTGTACGTAACACCAAGTACAGGTTTATTACTGTATGTAACACCAAGTGCAGGTTTATTACTGTACGTAACACCAAGTGCAGGTTTATTACTGTACGTAACACCAAGTGCAGGTTTATTACTGTACGTAACACCAAGTGCAGGTTTATTACTGTACGTAACACCAAGTGCAGGTTTATTACTGTACGTAACACCAAGTACAGGTTTATTACTGTACGTAACACCAAGTGCAGGTTTATTACTGTACGTAACACCAAGTGCAGGTTTATTACTGTATGTAACACCAAGTGCAGGTTTATTACTGTATGTAACACCAAGTGCAGGTTTATTACTGTACGTAACACCAAGTGCAGGTTTATTACTGTATGTAACACCAAGTGCAGGTTTATTACTGTACGTAACACCAAGTGCAGGTTTATTACTGTACGTAACACCAAGTGCAGGTTTATTACTGTACGTAACACCAAGTGCAGGTTTATTACTGTACGTAACACCAAGTGCAGGTTTATTACTGTACGTAACACCAAGTGCAGGTTTATTACTGTACATAACACCAAGTGCAGGTTTATTACTGTACGTAACACCAAGTGCAGGTTTATTACTGTATGTAACACCAAGTGCAGGTTTATTACTGT
>CM026390.1:43220368-43252718 GCA_014843695.1 Archivesica marissinica
CAAGCAACTTGTCACAAAGATAATGTTACATATGTGTGTACGTCATAAACGTGTCGGATTAGGACCAAGCAACTTGTCACAAAGATAATGTTACATATGTGTGTACGTCATAAACGTGTCGGATTAGGACCAAGCAACTTGTCACAAAGATAATGTTACATATGTGTGTACGTCATAAACGTGTCGTCGGATTAGGACCAAGCAACTTGTCACAAAGATAATGTTACATATGTGTGTACGTCATAAACGTGTCGGATTAGGACCAAGCAACTTGTCACAAAGATAATGTTACATATGTGTGTACGTCATAAACGTGTCGTCGGATCAGGACCAAGCAACTTGTCACAAAGATAATGTTACATATGTGTGTACGTCATAAACGTGTCGGATTAGGACCAAGCAACTTGTCACAAAGATAATGTTACATATGTGTGTACGTCATAAACGTGTCGGATTAGGACCAAGCAACTTGTCACACAGATAATGTTACATATGTGTGTACGTCATAAACGTGTCGGATTAGGACCAAGCAACTTGTCACAAAGATAATGTTACATATGTGTGTACGTCATAAACGTGTCGGATTAGGACCAAGCAACTTGTCACAAAGATAATGTTACATATGTGTGTACGTCATAAACGTGTCGGATTAGGACCAAGCAACTTGTCACAAAGATAATGTTACATATGTGTGTACGTCATAAACGTGTCGTCGGATCAGGACCAAGCAACTTGTCACAAAGATAATGTTACATATGTGTGTACGTCATAAACGTGTCGGATTAGGACCAAGCAACTTGTCACAAAGATAATGTTACATATGTGTGTACGTCATAAACGTGTCGTCGGATCAGGACCAAGCAACTTGTCACAAAGATAATGTTACATATGTGTGTACGTCATAAACGTGTCGGATTAGGACCAAGCAACTTGTCACAAAGATACTGTTACATATGTGTGTACGTCATAAACGTGTCGGATTAGGACCAAGCAACTTGTCACAAAGATAATGTTACATATGTGTGTACGTCATAAACGTGTCGGATTAGGACCAAGCAACTTATCACAAAGATAATGTTACATATGTGTGTACGTCATAAACGTGTCGGATTAGGACCAAGCATCTTGTCACAAAGATAATGTTACATATGTGTGTACGTCATAAACGTGTCGGATTAGGACCAAGCAACTTGTCACAAAGATAATGTTACATATGTGTGTACGTCATAAACGTGTCGGATTAGGACCAAGCAACTTGTCACAAAGATAATGTTACATATGTGTGTACGTCAGAAACGTGTCGTCGGATCAGGACCAAGCAACTTGTCACAAAGATAATGTTACATATGTGTGTACGTCATAAACGTGTCGGATTAGGACCAAGCAACTTGTCACAAAGATAATGTTACATATGTGTGTACGTCATAAACGTGTCGTCGGATTAGGACCAAGCAACTTGTCACAAAGATAATGTTACATATGTGTGTACGTCATAAACGTGTCGTCGGATTAGGACCAAGCAACTTGTCACAAAGATAATGTTACATATGTGTGTACGTCATAAACGTGTCGGATTAGGACCAAGCAACTTGTCACAAAGATAATGTTACATATGTGTGTACGTCATAAACGTGTCGGATTAGGACCAACCAACTTGTTACAAAGATAATGTCGTGGGCATTCTTGGTCAATGGTTCTAAGTCAAAATGCACCCATTGACTGCCCAATCTGTGTTGGAACTGCGCATGTGCAGATCCAACCAGCTCTAGTTAAAATACGATTCTGGAGGCATTGTGCTTATTCCAGAATCCTGAACAGATTAAATAAATAAAAATTAAACTGTTCGTAAAATTTAAATTGTGAATTTGATCTTTTTAATTATAGCCCGACCCGCCCCGCTACATCACGTCAAGCGAGTTCCCCAAAGTACAACACTACAACAAACACACGTACAAACACAAAATAAAAGTACACTCGCACGCACGCACGCACGCACGCACGCACGCACGCACGCACGCACGCACGCACGCACGCACGCACGCACGCACGCACGCACGCACGCACGCACGCACGCACGCACGCACGCACGCACGCACGCACGCACGCACGCACGCACGCACGCACGCACGCACGCACGCACGCACGCACGCACGCACGCACGCACGCACGCACGCACGCACGCACCGCACGCACGCACGCACGCACACACGCACACACACACCACACACACACACACACACACACACACACACACACACACACACACACACACACACAAGAACCAGAGGAGACTCTGTATCATTGCACTATTCTCCTAAGATCTAAAATGACTAATCACTTCAGGATGAGTCGTTCATATGGGAAACTGGTAGCGACGATAAATAAACGTAAAAAAGAGAAAAAAACAAGAGTTTTTTATTTGCTTTTTTATACGCATGGTGGGGATTCGGGTATGGTTCGCTACGATTGTGAACGGAAACTGTGCTTAACGTATAGTGTATGGACACGTATATTTGGTGATCGTTCGTATACACGTGAGAACGGCACGGTACCTGGAGAAAAGTGACCTGTCCAACAGCGATCACCGTACCATTTCACATACTTCCCGGCCCGATGACGATGTTCGATTAGTGAGAAGCGATGGCGCTAACACTAGGATATTCGACAGTTATTAAAGACATTACATTGAACTGTAATGCTCAAATTAAGTTAATTAACAGAACTATAGTGCCATATGAAACGACGGGGAATCCGAATATTCAGAAATATGTATTCGAAATTGGCAGTATACCTTGCAACATTACGTGTACTTGATCAACAGTGACGTCATGGCTAAATGTTCTCAGATGCTTCTTTGGAATCGCAGCCGATATTTCCCCTACGCTGTGAGCATAATGCGCAGACATAACCGTATCAATTGTTTAATATTACTAACCGACTTACTCTACCACTAAATCATTAATCTTCTGTGTTTACGCAGATACACTGCTCCGAGGTTATAACACTTTTCTCAGACATCAAACTCGAGCTCTAGTGATTTGATTGGTTGATTCTGATATGTAAGATTGAGTGAACCAATCAGACGCCTGTAGTTCATGTGTGGTATATTCTGGCAAATTCATAAATGTCTTACATTATACTGCAGTTTTATGACCGTACATCAGTTTGTTTACTAATTCTAATTGATTGCTTTAGAATTACAAGATAAAGAACTGCGACACGCCTTTAGATCTTGCGGTCTGGAATTGGTTTACTGATTCAATAAAATCACTCCGCGATCTAGGTTAAACATGCGCTTGTTAGTAAATTAGTTCAACTTTAATATAGCTGTAGCTATAGCAATATATCTTTACACCATTTATTACTTTTTTTAAAATAAGATTTTATACTAATTATCGCCTTTTGTGTGTTTTACGTTTATTTATCGTCGCTACCGGTTGCCCATATGAGCGACGCATCCTGAAGAGATTAGTCATTTTAGATGTTTGGAGGATATTACATGATACAGACAGAGACCCATTCCATAATCTCCTCTGGTTATTTTATGTGCACGGTGTAAAACACCGACACGAGACCTCGGTTAAAAGTACCATCTGAAAGACTGTTAATATCGCCCTGTTTTCGTACCACACCTGTTTTCGAATGACATCATCTATGTCAGTAACAGGCACTTGGGTTAAATGGTAGACGCTAAAACTGCTAATCTGGAAATTGAGCAAAAACAGATACATATTCGCATTTTATTACGATGTAAATGTTGATGTTTCCATTAATCTCATTCACTTGTAGGCCTTACCCTAAACACCCGCTTAGCCGTGGTACATGTATATACAAATACATATTTGTTTATTTCTGTAATGGGTAAACTTTAATGATTGACTTTGCAAGGTCAGAAGTCAGTCATGTGAAAATATCGGAAACACAGTTTTTGCAATATACATGAGATTTCATTGGTTGTCCGAAGTAAAGTTTTTGATGCCATGTTGAATTAACATGTGAGTGAAATTGTAGTTTTATTTTAAAAGATATTATGCAATCTGAGATTAGTCAAGCGTATTAAGTGAAGGTCCCCGTCATGGGTTGACATTAATGGAACATACATACATAATTTGATCTGCTATAAAAGAGACTGACTAGAAGTTATTCACCGACATACCTTAGACGTCGACATTTATGACGTAATCCACACGGCAGCTTGAGGATACAAGTATACAAATTTAAGTACCGTCACGAGTTTGCACCTATAAACAAAATGGCCCTATCTCAAACAAGTTTAAGCAAATCTGTCCAAATGTAGCGCCTATCTTTATATTGTACTTCAAATAAAACACATCTTTAAAGCGGTATTATATTGCACAAAGCAAATAAAATGCATATTTTCACGTATAAATGAGTGGCTACTACAAATTCTTGTAGTGAACCTCGTGACGTATGTAGCATTGTGAACCTCGTGACGTATGTAGTACTGTGAACCTCGTGACGTATGTAGTACTGTGAACCTCGTGACGTATGTAGTACTGTGAACCTAGTGACGTATGTAGTACTGTGAACCTCGTGACGTATGTAGTAATGTGAACCTCGTGACGTATGTAGTACTGTGAACCTCGTGACGTATGTAGTACTGTGAACCTCATAACGTATGTAGTATTGTGAACCTCATAACGTATGTAGTATTGTGAACCTCGTGTCGTATGTAGTACTGTGAACCTCGTGACGTATGTAGTACTGTGAACCTCGTGACGTATGTAGTACTGTGAACCTCGTGACGTATGTAGTACTGTGAACCTCATAACGTATGTAGTATTGTGAACCTCGTGACGTATGTAGCACCTCATAATGTGTGTGGTACTAGCATAAGAACAGAGATAACAGATGTTCGTAACATCTGAGCAACATTTCAGTTTTCAAAATTAACAGTTAAGTGCCAATAACCCCAGTAGCAAGAATAATTCAGCAGACGTCTGTTAGGATTGTACTAGTTTCCCTCGGCTCATTGAGGTTTTCTGGCAGTCTGCACGTAGTAACATACTGACGTCAAAGTCAAGTTCTCTCAGCAATAATGTAATGAGCTTGTACAATTATCCACATGAGAAGCAGGCCACATGCGTAACGTATTCTTAAGTTTTTACTTTGTATTATTGCACAAGGTTAATATTTGAGATGTAAGTACATACGTAGTCGAAGGTGTGTTACATAAAGGTGGGACACTGTTGTAGTGTTATACCATGGTCACCAAACGGGCAATGGTTGTCAACGGAGTGATACAACAAGGTCACTAAACGGAAAAGGTTGTCAACGGAGTGATACACCAAGGTCACCTCACCAAACGGACAAAGGTTGTCAACGGAGTGTTACATCAATGTCATAAAGCGGACAAAGGTTGTCAACGGAGTGATATACCAAGGTCACCAAAACGGGCAATGGTTGTCAACGGAGTGATACACCAAGGTCACCAAACGGACAAAGGTTGTCAACGGAGTGATATACCAAGGTCACCAAACGGACAATGGTTGTCAACGGAGTGATACACCATGGTCACTAAACGGACAATGGTTGTCAACGGAGTGTTACACCAAGGTCACTAAACGGACAATGGTTGTCAACGGAGTGTTACACCAAGGTCACTAAACGGACAAAGGTTGTCAACGAAGTGATATACCAAGGTCACCAAACGGACAATGGTTGTTAACGGAGTGATACAACAAGGTCACCAAACGGACAATGGTTGTCAACGGAGTGATACACCATGGTCACTAAACGGACAATGGTTGTCAACGGAGTGATACACCAAGGTCACTAAACGGACAATGGTTGTCAACGGAGTGATACACCATGGTCACTAAACGGACAATGGTTGTCAACGGAGTGATACACCAAGGTCACCTCACCAGCGGACAAAGGTTGTCAACGGAGTGATACACCAAGGTCACCTCACCAGCGGACAATGGTTGTCAACGGAGTGATACACCAAGGTCACCTCACCAGCGGACAAAAGTTGTCAACGGAGTGATACACCATGGTCACTAAACGGACAATGGTTGTCAACGGAGTGATACACCAAGGTCACCTCACCAAAGCGGACAATGGTTGTCAATGGAGTGATACACCAAGGTCACCTCACCAAAGCGGACAATGGTTGTCAATGGAGTGATACACCAAGGTCACAAAGCGGACAAAGGTTGACAACGGAGTGATACACCAAGGTCCCCAAACGGACAAAGGTTGTCAACGGAGTGTTATACCATGGTAACCAAACGGACAAAGGTTGACAACGGAGTGATACACCAAGGTCACCTCACCAAAGCGGACAATGGTTGTCAATGGAGTGATACACCAAGGTCACCTCACCAAAGCGGACAATGGTTGTCAATGGAGTGATACACCAAGGTCACCAAACGGACAAAGGTTGACAACGGAGTGATACACCAAGGTCACAAAACGGACAAAGGTTGTCAACGGAGTGTTATACCATGGTAACCAAACGGACAAAGGTTGACACCAGAGTGCTACACCAAGGTCACCTCACCAAAGCGGACACAGGTTGACACCGGAGTGCTACACCAAGGTCACCTCACCAAAGCGGACAAAGGTTGACAACGGAGTGATACACCAAGGTCACAAAACGGACAAAGGTTGTCAACGGAGTGTTATACCATGGTAACCAAACGGACAAAGGTTGACACCGGAGTGCTACACCAAGGTCACCTCACCAAAGCGGACAAAGGTTGACAACGGAGTGATACACCAAGGTCACAAAACGGACAAAGGTTGTCAACGGAGTGTTATACCATGGTAACCAAACGGACAAAGGTTGACAACGGAGTGATACATCAAGGTCACCAAACGGACAAAGCTTGTCAAAGCGGTCAAAGGTGCACATGCACACATGTGAAGATAAATCAGTACATCTCGTGTCATTTATAACAATTCTTGCACATACACACATGTCAACATAATACAACATTGGTACAATGAGTATTTGTTATTTAGAACATCAATAGTACCATGTATATTCCTTACTTAGAACAGCATTAGTAACATATGTATTGTATATTTAGAACACTATTAGTACCATGTTTATTGTTTATTTAGAACAACATTGATACCATGTGTGTTGACTATTTAGAACAACATTGATACCATGTGTGTTGTATTTAGAAAGACACACGTGTTTAAGATATTGACCGACAATGTAAAAGTAGCAGAAGACAAACAGCAACAATTTTAGGGTAATGTAGTAAAGTTTGAGAAATGAAACAACACCATCTGCGTATAATTAATTATTCATAACATGGTTTAGTATTGATTTGTTCTACTGGTGTTTCTTGTCTACCAATTACGTAGACTATGCAGTACAAGCGCCACCTGGCAATATAAACCACATGACGGACACTTCCTATATAAACCCAGTGTTCATCTCACTATGTCTGTAACCAACACGTCTGCATACGGGAACTTTATAAGTTTGTGCTTGAAACAGTAAACCATTTCATAAAACAGTATTTTGTTGAGAAATTAATTGCATTGTTATATTGGGAAAATTCGAGCTGTGAGGATTTATAATTAATCGTAGCTTCTGAATGTGACACAGTATATTTTGCTTTAATTATTATATTGAAATCAGAATACTAATTTACAACATACACTCATCATGACTGTTCCAATCCTTGTCAAGAGCATTCTTCTCGTTGCTATTGTGGTGTTGGTCTGTACGGAGGCAAAACGCAAATCCAAGGGTTCGAAGACTAGAGGTGGACAGAAATACAGTGGAAAATGCAAGTCTAAAATAATGGCAGAATATGAGATTGCTTTCTACGGCGGATGGTCGGAGGTCGAGTACCCTCGGATGTTCCCCAAATACAGACCAACAGCGCAGTGGTCAAAGCTGATTGGTAAGGCATACTTTTATACTTTTCTAGATTCTTTTCTTGTATACCATACTTGTAGTACAGTGCTCCAATATTCATATCTCCACGAGTGAGTATACGCATGGTTAATACTAAAATACACATTTAGTGCTTTACAACCACACTTCATACATAATTGCTTTACAACCACACATCATTGCTTTACAACCACACTTCATACATAATTGCTTTACAACCACACATCATTGCTTTACAACCACACTTCATACATAATTGCTTTACAACCACACTTCATTGCTTTACAACCATACTTCATACATCATTGCTTTACAACCATACATCATTGTTTTACAACCACACTTCATACATAATTGCTTTACAACCACACTTCATACATACTTGCTTTACAACCATACTTCATTGCTTTACAACCATACTTCATACATAATTGCTTTACAATCATACTTCATTGCTTTACAACCATACTTCATACATAATTGGTTTACAACCATACATCATTGCTTTACAACCATACTTCATACATCATTGCTTTACAACCACACTTCATACATAATTGCTTTACAACCATACTTCATACATAATTGCTTTACAACCATACATCATTGCTTTACAACCATACTTCATACATCATTGCTTTACAACCATACTTCATACATCATTGCTTTACAACCATACTTCATACATCATTGCTTTACAACCATATTTCATACATCATTGCTTTACAACCATACTTCATACATCATTGCTTTACAACCACACTTCATACATAATTTCTTTACAACCACACTTCATACATAATTGTTTTACAACCATACTTCATTGCTTTACAACCACACTTCATACTTCATTGCTTTACAACCACACTTCATACAGCATTGCTTTACAACTATACTTCATACATAATTGCTTTACAACCACACTTCATACATCATTGCTTTACAACCATACTTCATACATAATTGCTTTACAACCACACTTCATACATCATTGCTTTACAACTATACTTCATACATAATTGCTTTACAACCACACTTCATACATCATTGCTTTACAACCACACTTCATACATCATTGCTTTACAACCATACTTCATACATCATTGCTTTACAACCACACTTCATACATCATTGCTTTACAACCATACTTCATTGCTTTACAACCATACATCATTGCTTTACAACCATATTTCATACATCATTGCTTTACAACCATACTTCATTGCTTTAAAACCATACACCATTGCTTTACAACCATACTTCATACATCATTGCTTTACAACCATGCACCATTGCTTTACAACCATACTTCATTGCTTTACAACCATACATCATTGCTTTACAACCATACATCATACTTCATTGCTTTACAACCATGCACCATTGCTTTACAACCATACTTCATACATCATTGCTTTACAACCATACTTCATACATCATTGCTTTACAACCATACTTCATACATCATTGCTTTACAACCATACTTCATACATAATTGCTTTACAACCATACGTCATTGCTTTACAACCATGCACCATTGCTTTACAACCATACTTCATTGCTTTACAACCATACTTCATTCATCATTGCTTTACAACCATACATCATACATCATTGCTTTACAACCATACTTCATTGATTTACAACCATACATCATTGCTTTACAACCATACTTCATTGCTTTACAACCATATTTCATAAAGCATATCTTTACAACCATACTTCATACAGCATTGCTTTACAACCATACTTCATACAGCATTGTTTTACAACCACACTTCATTGCTTTACAACCATACACCATTGCTTTACAACCATACATCATACATCATTGCTTTACAACCACACTTCATACACCATTACTTTACAACCATACATCATACAGCATTGCTTTACAACCATACTTCATACAGCATTGCTTTACAACCATACATCATACAGCATTGCTTTACAACCATACATCATACAGCATTGCTTTACAACCATACTTCATACAGCATTGCTTTACAACCATACATCATACAGCATTGCTTTACAACCATACATCATACAGCATTGCTTTACAACCATACATCACACAGCATTGCTTTACAACCATACATCATACAGCATTGCTTTACAACCATACATCATACAGCATTGCTTTACAACCATACATCATACAGCATTGCTTTACAACCATACTTCATACAGCATTGCTTTACAACCATACTTCATACAGCATTGCTTTACAACCACACTTCATTGCTTTACAACCATACACCATTGCTTTACAACCATACTTCATACATCATTGCTTTACAACCATACATCATACAGCATTGCTTTACAACCATACAGCATTGCTTTATAACCAGACTTCATACAGCATTGCTTTACAACCATACATCATACACCATTGCTTTACAACCATACTTCATACGTCATTGCTTTGCAACCATACAGCATTGCTTTACAACCATACTTCATACACCATTGCTTTACAACCATACATCATGCACCATTGCTTTACAACCATACATCATACAGCATTGCTTTACAACCATACATCATACATCATTGCTTTACAACCACACTTCATACACCATTGCTTTACAACCACACAGCATTGCTTTACAACCATACTTCATTGCTTTACAACCATACATCATACATCATTGCTTTACAACCACACTTCATACATCATTGTTTTACAACCATAATTCATACATCATTGCTTTACAACCATACAGCATTGCTTTACAACCATACATCATACATCATTGCTTTACAACCACACTTCATACATCATTGCTTTACAACCACACTTCATATATCATTGCTTTACAACCATACTTCATACATCATTGCTTTACAACCACACTTCATACATCATTGCTTTACAACCGCACTTCATACATCATTGCTTTACAACCACACTTCATACACCATTGCTTTACAACTATACATCATTGCTTTACAACCATACATCATACATACACCATTGCTTTACAACCATACATCATTGCTTTACAACCATACATCATACAGCATTGCTTTACAACCATACTTCATACAGCATGGCTTTACAACCATACATCATTGCTTTACAACCATACATCATACAGCATTGCTTTACAACCATACTTCATACAGCATTGCTTTACAACCATACATCATACACCATTGCTTTACAACCATACTTCATACATCATTGCTTTACAACCGCACTTCATACATCATTGCTTTACAACCACACTTCATACATCATTGCTTTACAACCGCACTTCATACATCATTGCTTTACAACCACACTTCATACACCATTGCTTTACAACCATACATCATACAGCATTGCTTTACAACCATACATCATACATCATTGCTTTACAACCATACTTTATACAGCATTGCTTTACAACCATACATCATACATCATTGCTTTACAACCATACTTCATACAGCATTGCTTTACAACCATACGTCATACAGCATTGCTTTGCAACCATACTTCATACAACATTGCTTTACAACCATACATCATACAGCATTGCTTTACAACCATACATCATACATAATTGCTTTACAACCATACTTCATACAGCATTGCTTTACAACCATACATCATTGCTTTACAACCATACATCATACAGCATTGCTTTACAACCATACATCATACACCATTGCTTTACAACCATACTTCATACAGCATGGCTTTACAACCATACATCATTGCTTTACAACCATACATCATACAGCATTGCTTTACAACCATACTTCATACAGCATTGCTTTACAACCATACATCATACACCATTGCTTTACAACCATACTTCATACATCATTGCTTTACAACCGCACTTCATACATCATTGCTTTACAACCACACTTCATACACCATTGCTTTACAACCATACATCATACAGCATTGCTTTACAACCATACATCATACATCATTGCTTTACAACCATACTTCATACGGCATTGGTTTACAACCACACTTCATATATCATTGCTTTACAACCATACTTCATACAGCATTGCTTTACAACCACACTTCATATATCATTGCTTTACAACCATAATACACACTCAATATGTGTATTTTATGAAAAGGTAATACAAACAATTGAAATAATTGAAGGAGAGTTTGGGCTTCGTTGTATGAAATGTTCACAGTAAACACAGCTTGGTGTATAGGTTGTATCACCCGGCGGTGTATAGGCGGTATCACCCGGCGGTGTATTGGCTGTATCACCCGGCGGTGTATTGGCTGTATCACCCGGCGGTGAATAGGCGGTATCACCCGGCGGTGAATAGGCTGTATCACCAGGCGGTGCATAGGTTGTATCACCCGGCGGTGTATTGGCTGTATCAGCCGGCGATGTATTGGCTGTATCACCCGGCGGTGAATAGGCGGTATCACCCGGCGGTGTATTGGCTGTATCACCCGGCGGTGTATTGGCTGTATCACCCGGCGGTGTATTGGCTGTATCACCCGGCGGTGAATAGGCTGTATCACCCGGCGGTGAATAGGCTGTATCACCCGGCGGTGTATTAGCTGTATCATCCGGCGGTGTATAGGCTGTATCATCCGGCGATGTATTGGCTGTATCACCCGGCGGTGAATAGGCTGTATCACCCGGCGATGTATTGGCTGTATCACCCGGCGGTTCATAGGCTGTATCACCCGGCGGTTCATAGGCTGTATCACCCGGCGGTGCATAGGCTGTATCACCCGGCGGTGTATTGGCTGTATCACCCGGCGGTGTATAGGCTGTATCACACGGCGGTGTATAGGCTGTATTACCCGGCGGTGTATAGGCTGTATCACCCGGCGGTGTATAGGCTGCACCACTGCAGCTAGTAATATTTCAAGCAATTTTTCTTCAGGTCGAACACATTCCAATCAGTACATGATGTGGGCTGAGGGGGCCTACGCCTCAGAGGCCGTACAGCAGTTCGCCGAGGACAGTGATACTCGAGGGTTCGACATAGATGCTCAGGGATACGGCGGGATCAGGGATACATTTACAGCCGCGCCAATAAGGGGGGGCTTGGGGAAAACTGTGGCGAATTTTATCACAGATGGCACCCATACGATGGTATACATTACATTATTTCGAACCCTTACCGAAACTCAAATAGCCCATTGTGTTGACAGTTCATGGTTGTTAAAAATCAACAACTAATGTAGCTGTAGGCAATACGATATATTGTTAGCAGCTTAGACATGTAGGTACCAGGTACATGTAGGCACCTTGTACTTGTAACTAACTTGTATAATGTAGGTACCTTGTATATGTAGGTACCTTGTACATGTAGGCACCTTGTACTTGTAACTAACTTGTATAATGTAGGTACCACGTACATGTAGGTACCTTGTACATGTAGGTACCTTGTACATGTAGGCACCTTGTACTTGTAACTAACTTGTATAATGTAGGTACCTTGCACATGTAGGTACCTTGTACATGTAGGTACCATGTACATGTAGGTACCATGTACATGTAGGTACCTTGTACATGTAGGTACCTTGTACATGTAGGTAACTTGTACATGTAGGTACCTTGTACATGTAGGCACCTTGTACTTGTAACTAACTTGTATAATGTAGGTACCTTGCACATGTAGGTACCTTGTACATGTAGGTACCTTGTACATGTAGGTACCTTGTACATGTAGGTACCTTGTACATGTAGGTAACTTGTATAATGTAGGTACCTTGCACATGTAGGTACCATGTACATGTAGGTAACTTGTATAATGTAGGTACCTTGCACATGTAGGTACCATGTACATGTAGGTACCATGTACATGTAGGTAACTTGTATAATGTAGGTACCATGTACATGTAGGTACCATGTACATGTAGGTACCATGTACATGTAGGTACCATGTACATGTAGATACCTTGTACATGTAGATACCTTGTACATGTAGGTAACTTGTACATGTAGGTACCTTGTACATGTAGGTACCTTGTACATGTAGGTAAATTGTACATGTAGGTACCTTGTACATGTAGATACCTTGTACATGTAGGTACCTTGTACATGTAGGTACCTTGTACATGTAGGTAACTTGTACATGTAGGTAACTTGTACATGTAGATACCTTGTACATGTAGGTAACTTGTACATGTAGGTACCTTGTACATGTAGGTAACTTGTACATGTAGGTAAATTGTACATGTAGGTAACTTGTACATGTAGGTAACTTGTACATGTAGGTAAATTGTACATGTAGGTAACTTGTACATGTAGGTAACTTGTACATAGTGGTAACTTGTACATGGTGGTAACTTGTACATGGTGGTAACTTGTACATGGTGGTAACTTGTACATAGTGGTAACTTATACATGGTGGTAACTTCTACATGGTGGTAACTTGTACATAGTGGTAACTTGTACATGGTGGTAATTTGTACATTGTTGTAACTTGTACATGGTGGTAACTTGTACATAGTGGTAACTTGTACATGGTGGTAACTTGTTCATGGTGGTAACCTGTACATGGTGGTAACTTGTACATAGTGGTAACTTGTACATGGTGGTAACTTGTACATGGTGGTAACTTGTACATAGTGGTAACTTGTACATGGTGGTAACTTGTACATGGTGGTAACTTGTACATGGTGGTAACTTGTACATAGTGGTAACTTGTACATAGTGGGAACTTGTACATGGTGGTAACTTCTACATGGTGGTAACTTGTACATAGTGGTAACTTGTACATGGTGATAACTTGTACATGGGGGTAACTTCTACATGGTGGTAACTTGTACATGGTGGTAATTTGTACATTGTTGTAATTTGTACATGGTGGTAACTTGTACATGGTGGTAACTTGTACGTGGTGGTAACTTGTACATGGTGGTAACTTGTACGTGTGGGAAATGTGTACATAGTGGTAACTTGTACATGGTGGTAACTTGTACATGGTGGTAACTTGTACGTGTGGGAAATTTGTACATAGTGGTAACTTGTACATGGTGGTAACTTGTACATGGTGGTAACTTGTGCATGGTGGTAACTTGTACATGGTGGTAACTTGTACATGGTGGTAACTTGTGCATGGTGGTAACTTGTACATGGTGGTAACTTGTACATGGTGGTAACTTGTACATGTAGGTAAATTGTACATGTAGGTAACTGTATCGGGTTATTGTGTAGTGCCGTGTGTATGGCTGCTGTATTGGGTTATATTGCAGTGTTGTGTGTATTGCTGCTGTATCGGGTTATATTGCAGTGTTGTGTGTATTGCTGCTGTATCGGGTTATATTGCAGTGTTGTGTGTAGGGCTGTTGTATCGGGTTATATTGCAGTGTTGTGTGTATGGCTGTTGTATCTAGTTATATTGCAGTGTTGTGTGTATTGCTGCTGTATCGGGTTATATTGCAGTGGTGTGTGTATTGCTGTTGTATCGGGTTATATTGCAGTGTTGTGTGTATTGCTGCTGTATCGGGTTATATTGCAGTGTTGTGTGTATTGCTGTTGTATCGGGTTATATTGCAGTGTTGTGTGTATTGCTGTTGTATCGGGTTATATTGCAGTGTTGTGTGTAGGGCTGTTGTATCGGGTTATATTGCAGTGTTGTGTGTGTTGCTGCTGTATCGGGTTATATTGCAGTGTTGTGTGTATTGCTGCTGTATCGGGTTATATTGCAGTGTTGTGTGTATTGCTGTTGTATCGGGTTATATTGCAGTGTTGTGTGTATTGCTGCTGTATCGGGTTATATTGCAGTGTTGTGTGTATTGCTGCTATATCGGGTTATATTGCAATGTTGTGTGTATTGCTGTTGTATCGGGTTATATTGCAGTGTTGTGTGTATTGCTGTTGTATTGGGTTATATTGCAGTGTTGTGTGTATTGCTGTTGTATCTGGTTATATTGCAGTGTTGTGTGTAGGGCTGTTGTATCGGGTTATATTGCAGTGTTGTATGTATTGCTGTTGTATCGGGTTATATTGCAGTGGTGTGTGTATGACTGTTGTATCGGGTTATATTGCAGTGGTGTGTGCATTGCTGTTGTATCGGGTTATTTTGCAGTGGTGTGTGTATATGGCTGTTGTATCGGGTTATATTGCAGTGCTGTGTGTATTGCTGCTGTATCGGGTTATATTGCAGTGTTGGGTGTAATGCTGTTGTATCGGGTTATATTGCAGTGTTGTGTGTATTTCTGTTGTATCGGGTTATATTGCAGTGTTGTGTGTATTGCTGCTGTATCGGGTTATATTGCAGTGTTGTGTGTAGTGCTGTTGTATCGGGTTATATTGCAGTGTTGTGTGTATTGCTGCTGTATCGGGTTATATTGCAGTGCTGTGTGTATTGCTGTTGTATCGGGTTATATTGCAGTGTTACGTGTATTGCTGTTGTATCTGGTTATATTGCAGTGTTACGTGTATTGCTGTTGTATCGGGTTATATTGCAGTGTTGTGTGTATTGCTGTTGTATCGGGTTATACTGCAGTGTTGTGTGCATTGCTGCTGTATCGGGTTATATTGCAGTGTTGTGTGTATTGCTGTTGTATCGGGTTATATTGCAGTGTTGTGTGTAGGGCTGTTGTATCGGGTTATATTGCAGTGTTGTGTGTGTTGCTGCTGTATCGGGTTATATTGCAGTGTTGTGTGTATTGCTGCTGTATCGGGTTATATTGCAGTGTTGTGTGTATTGCTGCTGTATCGGGTTATATTGTAGTGTTTTGTGTATTTCTAATACATCATTCAATTTTGCAACATATCACTTACCAAATGCAGTTTACGAAACGAAACAAAGAATGTTTGTATGTATTTAGCTACCTGTGTCTAGTGGCTGTGCATTGTTTATGTTACAAACGCCGTGCCTTCCACACTATCAACTACTATACAATGTGTGTTTGACATTGATTGTTTTTTTTATTTACGACTTTTTTAAAATTCTTTTTTAAATTTTTTGTTTTTGTAAGATATATATATAAATATGCCTTTTTGAAATTGTATATTAATTATTCCTTATTAAAATAAATTACTAAAGTTAATATGTAGAATTCATTGAACAGTTTTTGTATTATTGCTCTGTATCGTTTTAAATGCAGGTTTCATTCATTGTGAAACTGATTCCAAGTCCGGACTGGTTCGTTGGCGTGTCGTCCTTCAATCTCTGTGAGCGTAAACGTTGGAGGAACCACATCAAGCTGGATCTTTATCCCATGGACGCCGGTACTGATCGAGGTCTCACGTTTACCTCCCCTAACTGGCTATCCAATCCAAAAGAAACAATCTACATGCTCTCGCCAACCGCACCGTCTCATTCAGCCAGCTCATTCCATTACAAAAATATTACGTCACTTCCGCCAATTGCCAAAGTTTACCTGACGAAGATTTCTGAATATAGACGGAAAGGAAAGGCCCCGCCGCCTTTGAAACAGGAGCGAAATCTGGTTATCTACGACAATGCACATACAAGAAAGGTCATTCCACAACTAGAGAAAATAATCGATAGGGCCATTACACAAAACAAAGAAGTCAAGCAAAATGAGATCGTTGCACCCAATAGAATTGAAGCACTTTCAGGTAAGTCTGGCGCATGCGTAATTGATGCCAATTGTTTGCCGTTGCTAAGTGCATACAGTATAAGTATAAGTCATTATAACATGTTTTTGTTCGCTGGACTGGTAATCCAGGGATCGCAGGTTCGATCCCCCGTCTGAACACATTAGGTTACAATCGGTTAAGTGAGTAGCAGGTATCTCAATTTGATTGGATAGAACACATTAGGCTACAATCGGTAGGTGAGTAGTGTGTATCTTAGTTTACACATAAACTGTTTCGATGCTATTTAGATATTCTGGACATTCTGAGAATCGTAACTTATAAAGATTATAAAATAAATACATTTAACAAGGATAGTTTAGCCATAAGAAGGACCATATAGTTTCGGTGAACATTATCTATTTGTTTATTGACGAAATTAAATGGAATTTATTAAATCAGAAACATTGATGATATTATCGGAATAGATCTCGAGTAATTACGGATTAAAGATAATTCATCTAATTATCCGGGATAGCCGAGACGGCGGACACATCACATCGTTAATTTTATAAATTTATTCGGCTTAAAACATAATTGTTCGTCGCCCATGCAATATGTATGACGGGACCGTACATAAAGCACAATTACAGTACAATGCATGAGAAAAACATAAACAAATAATTTAATATTAATAAATACATGAAAGTTAGCAAATATGGCAGAAATTAAGCTAGAACTATTTTAGACATATATATTCACATTATGTGTTCAATGACAGCTATCCTCTAATAACAGATGCTTGGTAAATAAATTTTGATACATTATTAATAACATTGGTTTGTGAACATTGTAGCAATGATTTAAACTCATTCAAGTTAGGCCAATGGCAATACTAGTGTGGTAAACACTAAACAGTTGCTTCTTACATCTCTATAAAAACGGACATACTAGTAAGAAATGGTACGCACGCAGTAATATATTGAAACCTATTGTTATAGTCAGTAACATATTGAAACCTATTGTTATAGTCAGTAACAAATTGAAACCTATTGTTATAGTCAGTAATAAATTGAAAGCTATTGTTATAGTCAGTAACATATTGAAACCTATTGTTATAGTCAGTAACATATTAAAACCTATTGTTATAGTCAGTAACAAATTGAAACCTATTGTTATAGTCAGTAACAAATTGAAACCTATTGTTATAGTCAGTAATAAATTGAAACCTATTGTTATAGTCAGTAACAAATTGAAACCTATTGTTATAGTCAGTAACAAATTGAAACCTATTGTTATAGTCAGTAATAAATTGAAAGCTATTGTTATAGTCAGTAACATATTGAAACCTATTGTTATAGTCAGTAACATATTAAAACCTATTGTTATAGTCAGTAACAAATTGAAACCTATTGTTATAGTCAGTAACAAATTGAAACCTATTGTTATAGTCAGTAATAAATTGAAACCTATTGTTATAGTCAGTAACAAATTGAAACCTATTGTTATAGTCAGTAACAAATTGAAACCTATTGTTATAGTCAGTAATAAATTGAAACCTATTGTTATAGTCAGTAAGATATTGAAACCTATTGTTATAGTCAGTAACATATTAAAACCTATTGTTATAGTCAGTAACATATTGAAACCTATTGTTATAGTCAGTAACATATTAAAACCTATTGTCATAGTCAGTAACAAATTGAAACCTATTGTTATAGTCAGTAACAAATTGAAACCTATTGTTATAGTCAGTAATAAATTGAAACCTATTGTTATAGTCAGTAACAAATTGAAACCTATTGTTATAGTCAGTAACAAATTGAAACCTATTGTTATAGTCAGTAATAAATTGAAACCTATTGTTATAGTCAGTAAGATATTGAAACCTATTGTTATAGTCAGTAACACATTTAGCATTAACTTTAACTCTTTCACCGCCAATGTCGCATAAAAGCGACTTTGTAAAAAAGTAGAGAACCCGATCGGACAGAACAGAACATGCCGTCTGATCAGGCTATATGCTGATTGCTCTTCAGACAGTGGAGCTGAAGCACCTGTCCGAATAGCAAACAACATAAGATCCTGATCAGACGCGCCGTTACGCCGCGGCTGATCTGGATCTACGCCGCGGCTGATCTGGATCTATGTTGTTTGCACATGCTCTGAATTTATTCGGCGCTGAAAGAGTTAATACATATATCCACTAAAATATGTAATATCAGTATAAAAGCTATTTAATCTTGTTTCACAGCTATGTGAATGGCAAAGCTATATAATTGCACTATTGTACAGGCCGCTTGATTGATCTGGGTAGAACATGCTGATCAGGGTGCACACCAACCCGGTATAACTCCATGCTCTAGTATATTCTATGTTAATAGCAATCGTCTATAGCTGTTTCTATTATTATCTATTGCAGACTCGAACACAGGTTGCATAGTATCTGAATGGTTGGACTGGACACCGTGTTCTGCGACATGTGGGTTTGGACGACAGGAACGTCACCGTACTATCATCAGGCGCTCAATGGTACATGGACTGTATTGCCCGGTCCTGAGAGAGGATCGAACATGTGGCACTTCCGGAACATGTAATCTGCGGCAATCCTTTCAATTCCTAAATAAAAATATGTGAGACGTTGGTGAATATTACTGTGACATTGTCTACTACACATTCCACCAGTTTATTCTCGTATATACACACTACGTATGATAACCAGATGACTCAGTATACGAATTTACATTACAATCGAACCGGCAATCATTCAGAATCAAATGTCTAATGTCATAGTCAAATAATGAAATTCGGATGTAGCCACCTCGAACAGCAATCAATTCTTGACATATGTGACGCAATCCATCTCTGTGGAATATTGTTCCACTGTTGTAATAACGCTTATCGTAGGTAAGCCATATGTACACGTGCATATACCCGCCGTTTGAGTGTATCTCAGACGTGCTCAATGGGCGACGTATCCAGTGATAATGCTGTCCAATCAAGAACAAGTTCTGCTGCAGATAATTGTGTGTTACGTTAGCTGTGTGTGGCGTGGTGTCATCTAGCTGCAGAATGCCGCCTCCTCCAGGAAAACTCTGAAACGATGAATGGCACAACTGGTCCTAATACGTCGTGGATAGAAACATTTGCATTCACGTTTCTCTGGAAAATTACCCGTGGTGTTCTGTGAAACTGGGCAACACCTGCCAAAAAGTGGAGAGAACCTCCGCCCCACCGATTGAACTCGATTGTGCACGCATCTGTATACCGTTCATTGCGCCGTCGCCACATCCGCTTCCGACCATCAGCGGTACTTAGTTGAATCCTCGATTCATCGGAATACAACACACGGCCCTATTGCCGCCTGGTAAAGCGAATATGTGCTCTTGTCCATCGCAATCTCTCATCGATGAAAAGCGGTTAGTCGAGGTGCCTTGTGTGGCCTTATTGCCTTCAATCTCATAGCTCGTAGACGATTGTGGACGGTGTTGGGGTGTATTCTGTGCATGGAATGAAGAATATGCTAGCAAATCGTTTCCCCCTGCTCTCCCTAGTTACTGGCCTTTGCTGCCTCCTCACGGATTTCCGTCCCCTATATGACTATGTATGAGGCCCATTTGGGGTTTCGGGGAGAGACAGTCAAGCTTATTAGGGCAGCTATTAAACTTTTCTTTTTTATCAATTCTTCTTGTTCATTTGTAGTATTCTGTTATGTCTGAGCAATAATGTTCTTGAAAGACTTACTTATATTAGTACTACATACATCGGAACAACTTGATACCAAATTTGACCCTTTGAAAAGGGGCTGTTGCTAATGTCTTGTATATGGATATGGATATTATCAGGTTTTATGTCTGTTATAAATGTGACAGTCAGGGGCGTAGCCAGGAGGCAAATTATGTGCAGGCCCGGGTAAAGAATGTTGAGTGAGCGTAGTGAATGAGGTTGCTAGGGGGGTCCGGCATGCACCCCCGGAATTTTTTGGTTTTTAGGATGCAATTTCCAGCATTCTTCTGCATTTAAAAGACAAATTCGGACATGTTTTTATAACAAATAAACATGATATATATTTTTTTGTCAAAATGATGTGCAAGCCCGGGCTCTTTGGCCTAATGGCAGCTACGCGCCTGACAGTAATGTTATTTTGATATGTAATTGTAAATTGTATTCGTCATTATGTAACAAGTTACAATACAATATTATTAAATTATTAAAAAGGAAGAATATCACATTCAAACTTGAAGTAAATTGAAGTTTCATTTTGCTTTAAAAAGTAAAGTTATGGTTTGTTTGGTATTTTTCTGATATAACAACTTACCGATGGATGCCTACAGTTCGTCTGGCAGAAGTTGCCAGGAACCGGTCACGTAGAGGTACACGTCCTGTCTTGGAGTTGTCACACATGGTCTGCCAGGTCGAAGACGTCGTGCGCATCCCCAGACTACTGGTACCGAACCACAAACCGAGAAATCGTTGATTGATTACATTCAAACCGCTGTGCTATGACACTTTTTGAACTTCCGGTTGAAAGCTATGACTCTTTTTGAACTTCCGGTTGAAAACATTCCAATAGCCTGGTTGCGGTCATCATTACTGAGTCGTGGCATATTGAAAAATGAATAAATTTGAATCGATTTGTGTTTCAGCTTGTATCGATTCGATGCCTTTCAGTAGATCGTTATATAATATATTATTAATGATTATCCCGTGTATGAAATGGCTACGTACGTGCAAAATGTTAATTTAGTGATTTACATGTATGACATACTAAATCGATATGTTCCATTTTAGCATGTAATACATTGTCATGGACGTACATTATGTAATATATTTTCATGGACGTACATTATGTAATATATTGTCCTGGACATACAGTATGTAATATATTGTCATGGACATACATTATGTAATATATTGTCATGGACATACAGTATGTAATATATTGTCATGGACATACAGTATGTAATATATTGTCATGGACATACATTATGTAATATATTGTCCTGGACGTACAGTATGTAATATATTGTCATGGACATACAGTATGTAATATATTGTCATGGACATACAGTATGTAATATATTGTCATGGACGTACATTATGTAATATATTGTCATGGACATACATTATGTAATATATTGTCCTGGACATACATTATGTAATATATTGTCCTGGACGTACATTATGTAATATATTGTCCTGGACGTACATTATGTAATATATTGTCATGGACGTACAGTATGTAATATATTGTCCTGGACATACAGTATGTAATATATTGTCATGGACATACAGTATGTAATATATTGTCCTGGACGTACAGTATGTAATATATTGTCCTGGACATACAGTATGTAATATATTGTCATGGACATACAGTATGTAATATATTGTCCTGGACGTACAGTATGTAATATATTGTCATGGACATACATTATGTAATATATTGTCCTGGACGTACAGTATGTAATATATTGTCATGGACATACAGTATGTAATATATTGTCATGGACGTACAGTATGTAATATATTGTCCTGGACATACAGTATGTAATATATTGTCATGGACATACAGTATGTAATATATTGTCCTGGACGTACAGTATGTAATATATTGTCCTGGACATACAGTATGTAATATATTGTCCTGGACGTACAGTATGTAATATATTGTCCTGGACATACATTATGTAATATATTGTCATGGACATACAGTATGTAATATATTGTCATGGACATACATTATGTAATATATTGTCATGGACATACATTATGTAATATATTGTCCTGGACATACAGTATGTAATATATTGTCATGGACATACATTATGTAATATATTGTCATGGACATACAGTATGTAATATATTGTCATGGACATACAGTATGTAATATATTGTCCTGGACATACAGTATGTAATATATTGTCATGGACATACAGTATGTAATATATTGTCCTGGACATACAGTATGTAATATATTGTCATGGACATACAGTATGTAATATATTGTCATGGACATACAGTATGTAATATATTGTCATGGACATACAGTATGTAATATATTGTCCTGGACATACAGTATGTAATATATTGTCATGGACATACATTATGTAATATATTGTCTGGACGTACAGTATGTAATATATTGTCATGGACATACAGTATGTAATATATTGTCATGGACATACAGTATGTAATATATTGTCCTGGACATACAGTATGTAATATATTGTCATGGACATACATTATGTAATATATTGTCCTGGACGTACAGTATGTAATATATTGTCCTGGACATACAGTATGTAATATATTGTCCTGGACATACATTATGTAATATATTGTCATGGACGTACAGTATGTAATATATTGTCCTGGACGTACAGTATGTAATATATTGTCCTGGACATACAGTATGTAATATATTGTCATGGACGTACATTATGTAATATATTGTCCTGGACATACAGTATGTAATATATTGTCCTGGACATACATTATGTAATATATTGTCCTGGACATACAGTATGTAATATATTGTCATGGACGTACATTATGTAATATATTGTCCTGGACATACAGTATGTAATATATTGTCCTGGACGTACATTATGTAATATATTGTCCTGGACGTACATTATGTAATATATTGTCCTGGACATACAGTATGTAATATATTGTCCTGGACATACATTATGTAATATATTGTCTGGACATACATTATGTAATATATTGTCCTGGACATACATTATGTAATATATTGTCATGGACATACAGTATGTAATATATTGTCCTGGACGTACATTATGTAATATATTGTCCTGGACGTACATTATGTAATATATTGTCATGGACATACAGTATGTAATATATTGTCCTGGACATACATTATGTAATATATTGTCCTGGACGTACATTATGTAATATATTGTCCTGGACGTACATTATGTAATATATTGTCATGGACATACAGTATGTAATATATTGTCCTGGACATACATTATGTAATATATTGTCCTGGACGTACATTATGTAATATATTGTCCTGGACGTACATTATGTAATATATTGTCATGGACATACAGTATGTAATATATTGTCCTGGACATACATTATGTAATATATTGTCCTGGACGTACATTATGTAATATATTGTCCTGGACGTACATTATGTAATATATTGTCATGGACATACAGTATGTAATATATTGTCCTGGACATACATTATGTAATATATTGTCATGGACATACAGTATGTAATATATTGTCATGGACGTACAGTATGTAATATATTGTCATGGACATACAGTATGTAATATATTGTCATGGACATACAGTATGTAATA
Source organism: Archivesica marissinica (assembly GCA_014843695.1). Classification (NCBI taxonomy): domain Eukaryota; kingdom Metazoa; phylum Mollusca; class Bivalvia; order Venerida; family Vesicomyidae; genus Archivesica; species Archivesica marissinica. The sequence goes on from CM026390.1 coordinate 43,245,088, forward strand.
TATTGTCCTGGACATACATTATGTAATATATTGTCCTGGACATACAGTATGTAATATATTGTCATGGACGTACAGTATGTAATATATTGTCATGGACATACAGTATGTAATATATTGTCATGGACATACATTATGTAATATATTGTCCTGGACATACAGTATGTAATATATTGTCCTGGACGTACAGTATGTAATATATTGTCCTGGACATACAGTATGTAATATATTGTCCTGGACATACAGTATGTAATATATTGTCATGGACATACAGTATGTAATATATTGTCATGGACATACAGTATGTAATATATTGTCCTGGACGTACAGTATGTAATATATTGTCAAGGACATACAGTATGTAATATATTGTCCTGGACATACAGTATGTAATATATTGTCATGGACATACATTATGTAATATATTGTCCTGGACATACAGTATGTAATATATTGTCATGGACATACATTATGTAATATATTGTCATGGACGTACAGTATGTAATATATTGTCATGGACATACATTATGTAATATATTGTCCTGGACGTACAGTATGTAATATATTGTCCTGGACATACAGTATGTAATATATTGTCATGGAGGTACAGTATGTAATATATTGTCCTGGACATACATTATGTAATATATTGTCCTGGACATACAATATGTAATATATTGTCATGGACATACATTATGTAATATATTGTCATGGACGTACAGTATGTAATATATTGTCATGGACATACATTATGTAATATATTGTCCTGGACGTACAGTATGTAATATATTGTCCTGGACATACAGTATGTAATATATTGTCATGGAGGTACAGTATGTAATATATTGTCCTGGACATACATTATGTAATATATTGTCCTGGACATACAGTATGTAATATATTGTCCTGGACATACATTATGTAATATATTGTCCTGGACATACAGTATGTAATATATTGTCCTGGACATACATTATGTAATATATTGTCATGGACATACAGTATGTAATATATTGTCCTGGACATACATTATGTAATATATTGTCATGGACATACAGTATGTAATATATTGTCCTGGACGTACAGTATGTAATATATTGTCCTGGACATACATTATGTAATATATTGTCATGGACATACAGTATGTAATATATTGTCCTGGACATACAGTATGTAATATATTGTCCTGGACATACAGTATGTAATATATTGTCATGGACATACATTATGTAATATATTGTCCTGGACATACAGTATGTAATATATTGTCCTGGACATACATTATGTAATATATTGTCATGGACATACATTATGTAATATATTGTCATGGACATACATTATGTAATATATATTGTCATGGACATACATTATGTAATATATTGTCATGGACGTACATTATGTAATATATTGTCATGGACGTACAGTATGTAATATATTGTCATGGACATACATTATGTAATATATTGTCATGGACATACATTATGTAATATATTGTCCTGGACATACAGTATGTAATATATTGTCATGGACATACAGTATGTAATATATTGTCATGGACGTACATTATGTAATATATTGTCATGGACATACAGTATGTAATATATTGTCCTGGACGTACATTATGTAATATATTGTCATGGACATACAGTATGTAATATATTGTCCTGGACGTACATTATGTAATATATTGTCATGGACATACATTATGTAATATATTGTCATGGACATACAGTATGTAATATATTGTCATGGACATACAGTATGTAATATATTGTCCTGGACGTACAGTATGTAATATATTGTCCTGGACGTACAGTATGTAATATATTGTCCTGGACATACAGTATGTAATATATTGTCTGCTGGTCTGTGTATATACCGGTACACATGCACCGTGCGATCATGCATTCCCATAGCCCTACCCCCAGATACGCCCTGTATAATGCATGTAGATGGTCTGTGTATATACCGGTACACATGTACCGTGCGAGCATGCATTCCCATAGCCCTACCCCCAGATACGCCCTGTATAATGCATGTAGATGGTCTGTGTATATACCGGTACACATGTAACGTGCGATCATGTATTTAATTATTAATTATATTAATTGTTTTTACATTGTAAGGACATCTCTAGAAATTAAGAGAAGTTCGTCTTACACGATATGCTTAAGACACCTTTCAAAGTTCCAATTGTTTAGGATGTGCGTAAGTGTCTTTTGTGAAACAGTTTAAGTTATAACTTATGCAGCACCTAAATTTGTCTTAAGATTTAACTTAAGAAGAAACTTATGACGGAACTTTTTTCATTTTTGTTTTCGATTGTTCGTGAAACGGGCCCCTGGTCTATCTAAAGTATTAACTTTATTTATTTTACAATGATTCTGAATCATTCGCGTTGGCGCACATGCAAGCGTAATTCTTGTAGGAGGAAACCCGAGTACCCGAAAAAACCGCCTGTCCGATTTGACGGCACCGTACCATCTGACATACCTCCCGGTCCGAGGATCGGGCCTAGGTTGAATTAGTGAGAACCGAGCATGCTAACCACTGTGCTAACCGGACAATCAGAGAGCTGTATTTATAACTTAAGTTGTAAGTAATGTAGTAGAAATAAAACACTTACGCCATACATTGAAATATACACATACATATTAACTTGTTAACCTTTGCATAATTTGCAAGGTTTAATAACGAATCAGAACGACTTCCGCTTGCATGTATAACCCCCCAGCAAGTATGTATGACCCCAGGCAAGTATATGTTTTCGTTCAGGTAATTATTCATAATCGTTATGTCGATAACTTTTCAAATGGTTCGTCTACTTCCGTGCGTTCGTAAGGTGTGGCCAGGTTGTGTGTACATGGTGCGAACAGATTGTGTGTACAGGGTGTGGCCAGGTTGTGTGTACATGGTGCGAACAGATTGTGTGTACAGGGTGTGGACAGGTTGTGTGTACAGGGTGTGGACAGGTTGTGTGTACAGGGTTGGACATGTTGTGTGTACAGGGTGCGAACAGGTTGTGTGTACAGGGTGTGGACAGGTTGTGTGTACAGGGTTGGACATGTTGTGTGTACAGGGTGCGAACAGATTGTGTGTACATGGTGTGGACAGGTTGTGTGTACAGGGTGTGGAAAGGTTGTGTGTACAGGGTGTGGACAGGTTGTGTGTACAGAGTGTGGAAAGGTTGTGTGTACATGGTATGGACATGTTGTGTGTACAGGGTGTGGACAGGTTGTGTGTACAGGGTGTGGAAAGGTTGTGTGTACAGGGTGTGGACAGGTTGTGTGTACAGGGTGTGGACAGGTTGTGTGTACAGGGTGTGGAAAGGTTGTGTGTACATGGTGTGGACAGGTTGTGTGTACAGGGTGTGGACACGTTGTATGTACATTGTGTGGACAGGTTGTGTGTACATGGTGTGGACAGGTTGTGTGTACAGGGTGTGGACAGGCTGTGTGTACAGGGTGTGGAAAGGTTGTGTGTACAGGGTGTGGACAGGTTGTGTGTACAGGGTGTGGAAAGGTTGTGTGTACATGGTGTGGAACGGTTGGTTTAAACATATTTATTCGATAATAATGTACATTACATATACATTGTATACAAAACGAAAATGGATTAAATCGGAAGCTTAAAGCTTATTGAGATTGTCTCCATTGTGTACAGGGTGTGGACCGGTTGTGTGTACATGGTGTGGACAATATAGCAAGCTGTTCAAACATATCATGTACATGTACTATGTAGTCACCAAAAACTACACATATTTTACTAAAAATTACAGAAATAGAAAATTAAATCCTGGATTGAAATTACATTGTAATGCAGTGGCTGATGTGATGGCAGAATTGTATGTAGTTTTATGTCCAAACCAATTCTCTTCAAATTAGTACATACCCAGGGGTAAAACATATCAGGGTAGATATCTACCATGGACATAATTTCACATTTCAAAATGGCCGCCATAGCATCTTAAATCACTATATCTTGGACCATAGATGAGATAGCAATACAATCTTAGTGTCTAGAATGGGGATTTGGGAGTCTGGGGACTCAATTATGGCAATTATGGCAAATGATAACCTATCCAATGCTCAAAGAATACCTACCATACACTGGCTCTAATGTGTTAAATTTATATGTTTGCAAACTCCACTATGGAAAGGAATTTGTATAAGCATTTTAATATGCTTGTTTTCCAATCCAAATTATTTCTCTTGTAACACTTTATTCTTATATGTTATTTTCTGAATAAAATATGTTTAAACTAATTATGGCAATATAAATGCTCTTGGGCAAATATGTAAAAGTGTGTGTATGCTGTCATAGGCCACACCTTTTATACAGATTACAGTCACACGTATTTCATTTAGCAAACAATATATATATGCATACCAAATAACAGTGTACTGTAGGAACCCAATTTGTGTAATCAAACTGATAAATGCTAGCTTAACATTTAAAAATAATGAATTCTGTTACAGTTCTATTACATGATATTTGGCACGTGCAGCCCCCCCCCCCCAGCCCATTATTACCTCAACTAGACAGCGCTTGAATTTCAAAATGTTCAAATTACAGCACTTGAATTTCTGATTCAATAATTAACAAGTCTTAAAATCTGCTGTATTCATACGGGTAAGATCAACACATACATTAGTTATGTGTATGTAATAAGCAATCGTTTACCCTGTATACATGTTACTTTTACACTGACAAATTCTCTGTCAAAAGAAATTGGCTTTCACGAAGCAAAAATGAAGCTTTTGAATGTTACTTGGAGACCTGATATAGTATCCCGCAATATGGATATCCATCTTCAGGAGTCCCGGGAAATAAAGGACCTGATATAGTATCCCGCAATATGGATATCCATCTTCAGGAGTCCCGGGAAATAAAGGACCTGATATAGTATCCCGCAATATGGATATCCATCTTCAGGAGTCCTGGGAAATAAAGGACCTGATATAGTATCCCGCAATATGGATATCCATCTTCAGGAGTCCCGGGAAATAAAGGACCTGCTATAGTATACCGCAATATGGATATCCATCTTCAGGAGTCCCGGGAAATAAAGGACCTGGTGGAAACTAGGGGGGAACTGAACCTGGTTGTAGAAAGCTAAAATAACTATCATGTTGCACGTCAAACTGTTAGAGCAAGCTCTCGGATTATGCCCAATATTGTAAGGCCATTATATTTTTATTTTTGAGTTGCCATGGAGCAACCCGTTTATTTGTTTTTTTCATATTTACATAAACAGAAACATAAATACAATTTCACCTTATTACAGTTAAACAATTGATATACTCTTGAAGCACAGCTACATAGTTCTAACATTATAGAGATATATCTCCTTATTACAGTTAAACAATTGATATACTCTTGAAGCACAGCTACATAGTTCTAACATTATAGAGATATATCTCCTTATTACACTTTAACATTTGATATACTCTTGAAGCATAGCTACAGAGTTCTACCATTATAGAGATATATCTGTTTATGTAAACATAGGAAGATGAGAAACAGATTAGAATATTGAAGGTATATAAATTTAGATCACAGTTTATATACAGCAGAATAGAGGAGGCTAAGTTGAGAGAAGTGAAAATAGAGGACAATTCTAGCCACTCCATGCAAACACATCGTCATACGTTTTCATATATTGTACTGCCGTCAACGTATCAAGATATAAACTGGTCCCATGTTTTGTTATGAATACATATGTTATCTTTTATCATTGCTATATGTTTCTCTATTTCTTTTCTCTCTTTTCAGATAATTTATAAAATGAGTAAAGATAGGGACAGTTTTATTTACATTTATATATGTAGTATGTGCCTAGTATCAGAATAACATTACATGTAAGATCTTTGGAGCTGATATTCCAATGTAGTATTTGCCTAGCATCAGAATAACATTACATGTAAGATCTTTGGAGCTGATATTCCAATGTAGTATTTGCCTAGTATCAGAATAACATTACATGTAAGATCTTTGGAGCTGATATTCCAATGTAGTATTTGCCTAGCATCAGAATAACATTACATGTAAGATCTTTGGAGCTGATATTCCAATGTAGTATTTGCCTAGTATCAGAATAACATTACATGTAAGATCTTTGGAGCTGATATTCCAATGTAGTATTTGCCTAGCATCAGAATAACATTACATGTAAGATCTTTGGAGCTGATATTCCAATGTAGTATTTGCCTAGTATCAGAATAACATTACATGTAAGATCTTTGGAGCTGATATTCCAATGTAGTATTTGCCTAGCATCAGAATAACATTACATGTAAGATCTTTGGAGCTGATATTCCAATGTAGTATTTGCCTAGTATCAGAATAACATTACATGTAAGATCTTTGGAGCTGATATTCCAATGGTAAGGCTCTTTTATTACTTCGGCATGAAGGGACATTTCAGAAATTATTATTATTATTATTATATACCAAACTTATATAGCGCTCTTTTCATCTAAAAATAAAACGTTCAAAAGCGCTTTACAGCCTAAAATATCACAAATATTGATAAAAACTTCCACATACAATGAGATAAAACAAGACAAAAATAGCAAACACAATTACAATGGATTCTAAATATGCTATAAAATATTCGGATCTAAAATTATAACAATTAAAATATAGGTAATAATTAAATAAAATGTGTTCATTTGCAGTCTTAATCCTGATTGAGCACAGACACAGTTCGATATTTATGTTCCATATGAACATTTAAAAAGGTGTGTCTTCAAAGCCTTTTTGAAAGAACACAATGTTGTTGCACTTCTAAGATTTGATGGAAGAGAATTCCAAAGTTTTGGGGCAGCAGTCATATCATGAAACTTCTATCTCCGTATGTGACAGTCCGACTTCTTGGTAACACAAGAGTAGCTGCTTCATTTTTAGACCGTAAGTCTCTCCTTGGTATATAAACCTCAAGCAAGTTTCTCATATAAATCGGTGATTCTCCATTCAATGCTTTATATGTGTGAGTCAGTACAGTTTATACTTTATTCTTTCTTGAACTGGTAGCCAATGAAGTTCTTTTAGAATGGGCGTTACATGACTGAAACGCCATATGTTGCTGCGAGAGACAAAATGCTCTCAATTAATGTAGAGATAGTATGTGACCTCTAGCAAGGCTCACTTCTCACCAATGCAACCCGGGTTCGATCCTCGGACAGCGAAGTATGTGAGATGGTACGGTGGTCGCCAGATCTGACATGTGGGTTTTCTCCGGATACTCCGGTTTCCTCCTATACATATGACCACATATACGCTTTCATCCGTGCCAGCCAACGAGAGTGATTAATATAAGTTGTTAAAACTTGCTTCGCAATCATTGTAAAATAAATAAAGTTTAATAGAAAGGCTAAGAGGCAGAATGCGATGAGGATTGTCCCCCGGTAATCAATAGGGTCAAACTGCAAGCATCCATATAAATCATATCAAAATGACCAATGTAGTCAATAAAGGAATGGATGATCAAGGAATTAGACATTGGATATAACGGAAACTACGTAGCAATTGATATCATTTAAAAAATCCTTCATTTTTGGTCGGGGTGGGGGGTGGGGGTTACGGTAGAATACAATTCACGTATGAATAATATGTGAACTTAAAGAGACAAG
>CM026390.1:43253718-43551659 GCA_014843695.1 Archivesica marissinica
TAAAGAGGCTAGTCCCTGTGGCTGTGTCTTGTATGATTGGCTATTCCCTTTCATCTGGGAACTTAAAGAGGCTAGTCCCTGTGGCTGTGTCTTGTATGATTGGCTATTCCCTTTCATCTGGGAACTTAAAGAGGCTAGACCCTGTGGCTGTGTCTTGTATGATTGGCTATTCCCTTTCATCTGGGAACTTAAAGAGGCTAGTCCCTGTGGCTGTGTCTTGTATGATTGGCTATTCCCTTTCATCTGGAAACTTAAAGAATCTAGTCCCTGTGGATGTGTCTTGTATGATTGGCTATTCCCTTTCATCTGGGAACTTAAAGAATCTAGTCCCTGTGGATGTGTCTTGTATGATTGGCTATTCCCTTTCATCTGGGAACTTAAAGAGTCTAGTCCCTGTGGCTGTGTCTTGTATGATTGGCTAACCCCTTTCATCTGGGAACTTAAAGAGTCTAGTCCCTGTGGCTGTGTCTCGTATGATTGGCTATTCCCTTTCATCTTGGAACTTAAAGAGTATAGTCCCTGTGGCTGTGTCTTGTATGATTGGCTATTCCCTTTCATCTGGGAACTTAAAAAGTCTAGTCCCTGCGGCTGTGTCTTGTATGATTGGCTATTCCATTTCATCTGGGAACTTAAATAGGCTAGTCCCTGTGGCTGTGTCTTGTATGATTGGCTATTCCCTTTCATCTGGGAACTTAAAAAGTCTAGTCCCTGCGGCTGTGTCTTGTATGATTGGCTATTCCCTTTCATCTGGGAACTTAAAGAGTCTAGTCCCTGTGGATGTGTCTTGTATGATTGGCTATTCCCTTTCATCTGGGAACTTAAAGAGTCTAGTCCCTGTGGATGTGTCTTGTATGATCGGCTATTCCCTTTCATGGGAACTTAAAGAGTCTAGTCCCTGTGGCTATGTCTTGTATGATTGGCTATTCCCTTTCATCTGTGAACTTAAAGAGTCTAGTCCATGTGGCTGTGTCTTGTATGATTGGTTATTCCCTTTCATCTGGGAACTTAAAGAGTCTAGTCCCTGTGGCTGTGTCTTGTATGATTGGCTATTCCCTTTCATCTGGGAACTTAAAAAGTCTAGTCCCTGCGGCTGTGTCTTGTATGATTGGCTATTCCCTTTCATCTGGGAACTTAAAGAGGCTAGTCCCTGTGGCTGTGTCTTGTATGATTGGCTATTCCCTTTCATCTGGGAACTTAAAGAGGCTAGTCCCTGTGGCTGTGTCTTGTATGATTGGCTATTCCCATTTATCTGGGAACTTAAAGAGGCTAGTCCCTGTGGCTGTGTCTTGTATGATTGGCTATTCCCTTTCATCTGGGAACTTAAAGAGGCTAGACCCTGTGGCTGTGTTTTGTATGATTGGCTATTCCCTTTCATCTGGGAACTTAAAGAGGCTAGTCCTGTGGCTGTGTCTTGTATGATGGCTATTCCCTTTCATCTGGGAACTTAAAGAATCTAGTCCCTGTGGATGTGTCTTGTATGATGGCTATTCCCTTTCATATGGGAACTTAAAGAGTCTAGTCCCTGTGGCTGTGTCTTGTATGATTGGCTAACCCCTTTCATCTGGGAACTTAAAGAGTCTAGTCCCTGTGGCTGGTCTCGTATGATTGGCTATTCCATTTCATCTGGGAACTTAAAGAGTCTAGTCCTGTGGCTGTGTCTTGTATGATTGGCTATTCCCTTTCATCTGGGAACTTAAAAGTCTAGTCCCTGCGGCTGTGTCTTGTATGATTGGCTATTCCCTTTCATCTGGGAACCTAAAGAGGCTAGTCCCTGTGGCTGTGTCTTGTATGATTGGCTATTCCCTTTCATCTGGGAACTTAAAAAGTATAGTCCCTGCGGCTGTGTCTTGTATGATTGGCTCTTCCCTTTCATCTGGGAACTTAAAGAGTCTAGTCCCTGGCTGTGTCTGTATGATTGGCTATTCCCTTTCATCTGGGAACTTAAAAAGTCTAGTCCATGCGGCTGGTCTTGTATGATTGGCTATTCCCTTTCATCTGGGAACTTAAAGAGGCTAGTCCCTGTGGCTGTGTCTTGTATGATTGGCTATTCCTTTCATCTGGGAACTTAAAGAGGCTAGTCCCTGTGGCGTGTCTTGTATGATTGGCTATTCCCTTTCATCTGGGAACTTAAAGAGGCTAGTCCCTGTGGCTGTGTCTTGTATGATTGGCTATTCCTTTCATCTGGGAACTTAAAGAGGCTAGTCCCTGTGGCTGTGTCTTGTATGATTGGCTATTCCCTTTCATCGGGAACTTAAAGAGGCTAGTCCCTGTGGCTGTGTCTTGTATGATTGGCTATTCCCTTTCATCTGGGAACTTAAAGAATCTAGTCCTGTGGTGTGTGTCTTGTATGATGGCTATTCCCTTTCATATGTGAACTTAAAGAGTCTAGTCCCTGTGGCTATGTCTTGTATGATTGGCTATTCCCTTTCATCTGTGAACTTAAAGAGTCTAGTCCAGGTGGCTGTGTCTTGTATGATTGGCTATTCCCTTTCATCTGGGAACTTAAAGAGTCTAGTCCCTGTGGCTGTGTCTTGTATGATTGGCTATCCCCTTTCATCTGTGAACATAAAGAGTCTAGTCCCTGTGGCTGTGTCTTGTATGATTGGCTATTCCCTTTCATCTGGGAACTTAAAGAGGCTAGTCCATGTGGCTGTGTTTTGTATGATTAGCTAACCCCTTTCATCTGGGAACTTAAAGAGTCTAGTCCCTGTGGCTGTGTCTTGTAAGATTGGCTATTCCCTTTCATCTGGGAACTTAAAGAGTCTAGTCCCTGTGGCTGTGTCTTGTATGATTGGCTATCCCCTTTCATCTGGGAAGTTAAAAAGTCTAGTCCCTGTGGCTGTGTCTTGTATGATTGGCTATTCCCTTTCACCTGGGAACTTAAAGAGTCTAGTCCCTGTGGCTGTGTCTTGTATGATTGGCTATTCCCTTTCATCTGGGAACTTAAAGAGGCTAGTCCCTGTGGCTGTGTCTTGTATGATTGGCTATTCCCTTTCATCTGGGAACTTAAAGAGGCTAGTCCCTGTGGCTGTGTCTTGTATGATTGGCTATTCCCTTTTATCTGGGAACTTAAAGAGGCTAGTCCCTGTGGCTGTGTCTTGTATGATTGGCTATTCCCTTTCATCTGGGAACTTAAAGACTCTAGTCCCTGTGGATGTGTCTTGTATGATTGGCTATTCCCTTTCATCTGGGAACTTAAAGAGTCTAGTCCCTGTGGATGTGTCTTGTATGATTGGCTATTCCCTTTCATCTGGGAACTTCAAGAGTCTAGTCCCTGTGGCTGTATCTTGTATGATTGGCTATTCCCTTCATCTGGGAACTTCAAGAGTCTAGTCCCTGTGGCTGTGTCTTGTATGATTGGCTATTCCCTTTCATCTGGGAACTTAAAGAGGCTAGTCCCTGTGGCTGTGTCTTGTATGATTGGCTATTCCCTTTCATCTGGGAACTTAAAGAGGCTAGTCCCTGTGGCTGTTTCTTGTATGATTGGCTATTCCCTTTTATCTGGGAACTTAAAGAGGCTAGTCCCTGTGGCTGTGTCTTGTATGATTGGCTATTCCCTTTCATCTGGGAACTTAAAGAGGCTAGACCCTGTGGCTGTGTCTTGTATGATTGGCTATTCCCTTTCATCTGGGAACTTAAAGAGGCTAGTCCCTGTGGCTGTGTCTTGTATGATTGGCTATTCCCTTTCATCTGGGAACTTAAAGAATCTAGTCCCTGTGGATGTGTCTTGTATGATTGGCTATTCCCTTTCATCTGGGAACTTAAAGAATCTAGTCCCTGTGGATGTGTCTTGTATGATTGGCTATTCCCTTTCATCTGGGAACTTAAAGAGTCTAGTCCCTGTGGCTGTGTCTTGTATGATTGGCTAACCCCTTTAATCTGGGAACTTAAAGAGTCTAGTCCCTGTGGCTGTGTCTCGTATGATTGGCTATTCCCTTTCATCTTGGAACTTAAAGAGTCTAGTCCCTGTGGCTGTGTCTTGTATGATTGGCTATTCCCTTTCATCTGGGAACTTAAAAAGTCTAGTCCCTGCGGCTGTGTCTTGTATGATTGGCTATTCCATTTCATCTGGGAACTTAAAGAGGCTAGTCCCTGTGGCTGTGTCTTGTATGATTGGCTATTCCCTTTCATCTGGGAACTTAAAGATGCTAATCCCTGTGGCTGTGTCTTGTATGATTGGCTATTCCCTTTCATCTGGGAACTTAAAGAGGCTAGTCCCTGTGGCTGTGTCTTGTATGATTGGCTATTCCCTTTCATCTGGGAACTTAAAGAATCTAGTCCCTGTGGCTGTGTCTTGTATGACTGGCTATTCCCTTTCATCTGGGAACTTAAAGAGGCTAGTCCCTGTGGCTGTGTCTTGTATGATTGGCTATTCCCTTTCATCTGGGAACTTAAAGAATCTAGACCCTGTGGATGTGTCTTGTATGATTGGCTATTCCCTTTCATCTGGGAACTTAAAGAGTCTAGTCCCTGTGGCTGTGTCTTGTATGATTGGCTATTCCCTTTCATCTGGGAACTTAAAGAGTCTAGTCCCTGTCGATGTGTCTTGTATGATTGGCCATTCCCTTTCATCTGGGAACTTCAAGAGTCTAGTCCCTGTGGCTGTGTCTTGTATGATTGGCTATTCCCTTTCATCTGGGAACTTAAAGAGTCTAGTCCCTGTGGCTGTGTCTTGTATGATTGGCTATTCCCTTTCATCTTGGAACTTAAAGAGGCTAGTCCCTGTGGCTGTGTCTTGTATGATTGGCTATTCCCTTTCATCTGGGAACTTAAAGAGGCTAGTCCCTGTGGCTGTGTCTTGTATGATTGGCTATTCCCTTTCATCTGGGAACTTAAAGAGGCTAGTCCCTGTGGCTGTGTCTTGTATGATTGGCTATTCCCTTTCATCTGGGAACTTAAAGAGGCTAGTCCCTGTGGCTGTGTCTTGTATGATTGGCTATTCCCTTTTATCTGGGAACTTAAAGAGGCTAGTCCCTGTGGCTGTGTCTTGTATGATTGGCTATTCCCTTTCATCTGGGAACTTAAAGAATCTAGTCCCTGTGGATGTGTCTTGTATGATTGGCTATTCCCTTTCATCTGGGAACTTAAAGAGTCTAGTCCCTGTGGATGTGTCTTGTATGATTGGCTATTCCCTTTCATCGGGAACTTAAAGAGTCTAGTCCCTGTCGATGTGTCTTGTATGATTGGCTATTCCCTTTCATCTGGGAACTTCAAGAGTCTAGTCCCTGTGGCTGTGTCTTGTATGATTGGCTATTCCCTTTCATCTGGGAACTTAAAGAGTCTAGTCCCTGTGGCTGTGTCTTGTATGATTGGCTATTCCCTTTCATCTGGGAACTTAAAATGTCTAGTCCATGCGGCTGTGTCTTGTATGATTGGCTATTCCCTTTCATCTGGGAACTTAAAGAGGCTAGTCCCTGTGGCTGTGTCTTGTAAGATTGGCTATTCCCTTTCATCTGGGAACTTAAAGAGGCTAGTCCATGTGGCTGTGTCTTGTATGATTGGCTATTCCCTTTCATCTGGGAACTTAAAGAGGCTAGTCCCTTTGGCTGTGTCTTGTATGATTGGCTATTCCCTTTCATCTGGGAACTTAAAGAGGCTAGTCCCTGTGGCTGTGTCTTGTATGATTGGCTATTCCCTTTCATCTGGGAACTTAAAGAATCTAGTCCCTGTGGATGTGTCTTGTATGATTGGCTATTCCCTTTCATCTGGGAACTTAAAGAATCTAGTCCCTGTGGATGTGTCTTGTATGATTGGCTATTCCCTTTCATCTGGGAACTTAAAGAGTCTAGTCCCTGTGGCTGTGTCTTGTATGATTGGCTAACCCCTTTCATCTGGGAACTTAAAGAGTCTAGTCCCTGTGGCTGTGTCTCGTATGATTGGCTATTCCCTTTCATCTTGGAACTTAAAGAGTCTAGTCCCTGTGGCTGTGTCTTGTATGATTGGCTATTCCTTTTCATCTGGGAACTTAAAAAGTCTAGTCCCTGCGGCTGTGTCTTGTATGATTGGCTATTCCATTTCATCTGGGAACTTAAAGAGGCTAGTCCCTGTGGCTGTGTCTTGTATGATTGGCTATTCCCTTTCATCTGGGAACTTAAAGAGTCTAGTCCCTGTGGATGTGTCTTGTATGATTGGCTATTCCCTTTCATCTGGGAACTTAAAGAGTCTAGTCCCTGTGGATGTGTCTTGTATGATCGGCTATTCCCTTTCATCTGGGAACTTAAAGAGTCTAGTCCCTGTGGCTATGTCTTGTATGATTGGCTATTCCCTTTCATCTGTGAACTTAAAGAGTCTAGTCCATGTGGCTGTGTCTTGTATGATTGGCTATTCCCTTTCATCTGGGAACTTAAAGAGTCTAGTCCCTGTGGCTGTGTCTTGTATGATTGGCTATTCCCTTTCATCTGGGAACTTAAAATGTCTAGTCCATGCGGCTGTGTCTTGTATGATTGGCTATTCCCTTTCATCTGGGAACTTAAAGAGGCTAGTCCCTGTGGCTGTGTCTTGTATGATTGGCTATTCCCTTTCATCTGGGAACTTAAAGAGGCTAGTCCCTGTGGATGTGTCTTGTATGATTGGCTATTCCCATTTATCTGGGAACTTAAAGAGGCTAGTCCCTGTGGCTGTGTCTTGTATGATTGGCTATTCTCTTTCATCTGGGAACTTAAAGAGGCTAGACCCTGTGGCTGTGTCTTGTATGATTGGCTATTCCCTTTCATCTGGGAACTTAAAGAGGCTAGTCCCTGTGGCTGTGTCTTGTATGATTGGCTATTCCCTTTCATCTGGGAACTTAAAGAATCTAGTCCCTGTGGATGTGTCTTGTATGATTGGCTATTCCCTTTCATCTGGGAACTTAAAGAGTCTAGTCCCTGTGGCTGTGTCTTGTATGATTGGCTAACCCCTTTCATCTGGGAACTTAAAGAGTCTAGTCCCTGTGGCTGTGTCTCGTATGATTGGCTATTCCATTTCATCTGGGAACTTAAAGAGTCTAGTCCCTGTGGCTGTGTCTTGTATGATTGGCTATTCCCTTTCATCTGGGAACTTAAAGAGGCTAGTCCCTGTGGCTGTGTCTTGTATGATTGGCTATTCCCTTTCATCTGGGAACTTAAAGAGGCTAGTCCATGTGGCTGTGTCTTGTATGATTGGCTATTCCCTTTCATCTGGGAACTTAAAAAGTATAGTCCCTGCGGCTGTGTCTTTTATGATTGGCTATTCCCTTTCATCTGGGAACTTAAAGAGTCTAGTGCCTGTGGCTGTGTCTTGTATGATTGGCTATTCCCTTTCATCTGGGAACTTAAAATGTCTAGTCCATGCGGCTGTGTCTTGTATGATTGGCTATTCCCTTTCATCTGGTAACTTAAAGAGGCTAGTCCCTGTGGCTGTGTCTTGTATGATTGGCTATTCCCTTTCATCTGGGAACTTAAAGAGGCTAGTCCCTGTGGCTGTGTCTTGTATGATTGGCTATTCCCTTTCATCTGGGAACTTAAAGAGGCTAGTCCCTGTGGCTGTGTCTTGTATGATTGGCTATTCCCTTTCATCTGGGAACTTAAATTGTCTAGTCCATGCTGCTGTGTCTTGTATGATTGGCTATTCCCTTTCATCTGGGAACTTAAAGAGGCTAGTCCCTGTGGCTGTGTCTTGTATGATTGGCTATTCCCTTTCATCTGATTCCCTTTCATCTGGTTATAGTTGTGACTGATGTTAAACACGGAAAGTACAATGCTTGGAAATCAGCATAATATGTCGGTCCCGTGTGCAAGTGTGAATATGTCGGTCCTTAGTTGCTATGGCTAGTCCCGTGTGCAAGTGTGAATATGTCGGTCCTTAGTTGCTATGTCTAGTCCCGTGTGCAAGTGTGAATATGTCGGTCCTTAGTTGATATGTCTAGTCCCGTGTGGAAGTGTGAATATGTCGGTCCTTAGTTGCTATGTCTAGTCCCGTGTGCAAGTGTGAATATGTCGGTCCTTAGTTGATATGTCTAGTCCCGTGTGGAAGTGTGAATATGTCGGTCCTTAGTTGCTATGTCTAGTCCCTTGTGCAAGTGTGAATATGTCGGTCCTTAGTTGATATGTCTAGTCCCGTGTGCAAGTGTGAATATGTCGGTCCTTAGTTGATATGTCTAGTCCAGTGTACAAGTGTGAATATGTCGGTCCTTAGTTGCTATGTCTAGTCCAGTGTACAAGTGTGAATATGTCGGTCCTTAGTTGATATGTCTAGTCCTGTGTACAAGTGTTAATATGTCGGTCCTTAGTTGCTATGTCTAGTCCCGTGTGCAAGTGTGAATATGTCGGTCCTTAGTTGCTATGATTAGTCCCGTGTGCAAGTGTGAATATGTCGGTCCTTAGTTGCTATGTCTAGTCCCGTGTGCAAGTGTGAATATGTCGGTCCTTAGTTGCTATGTTTAGTCCCGTGTGCAAGTGTGAATATGTCGGTCCTTAGTTGCTATGTCTAGTCCAGTGTGCAAGTGTGAATATGTCGGTCCTTAGTTGCTATGTCTAGTCCAGTGTACAAGTGTGAATATGTCGGTCCTTAGTTGCTATGTCTAGTCCCGTGTGCAAGTGTGAATATGTCGGTCCTTAGTTGCTATGCTTAGTCCCGTGTGCAAGTGTGAATATGTCGGTCCTTAGTTGCTATGTCTAGTCCCGTGTGCAAGTGTGAATATGTCGGTCCTTAGTTGATATGCTTAATCCAGTGTGCATGTGTGAATATGTCGGTCCTTAGTTGATATGTCTAGTCCCGTGTGCAAGTGTGAATATGTCGGTCCTTAGTTGATATGTCTAGTCCAGTGTGCAAGTGTGAATATGTCGGTCCTTAGTTGATATGTCTAGTCCAGTGTACAAGTGTGAATATGTCGGTCCTTAGTTGCTATGTCTAGTCCAGTGTGTAAGTGTGAATATGTCGGTCCTTAGTTGCTGTGTCTAGTCCCGTGTGCATGTGTGAATATGTCGGTCCTTAGTTGATATGTCTAGTCCCGTGTGCAAGTGTGAATATGTCGGTCCTTAGTTGATATGTCTAGTCCCCTGTGCAAGTGTGAATATGGATTGTGTTTAGATGGACCGTAGTGTATAATCATGGATTGTGTTCAGGGGGACCGTAGTGTATACTCACGGATTGTGTTCAGGGGGACCGTAGTGTATAATCATGGATTGTGTTCAGTGGGACCGTAGTGTATAATCATGGATTGTGTTCAGAGGGACCGTAGTGTATACTCATGGATTGTGTTCAGAGGGACCGTAGTGTATAATCATGGATGTGTTCAGATGGACCGTAGTGTATACTCATGGATTGTGTTCAGAGGGACCGTAGTGTATAGTCATGGATTGTGTTCAGATGGACCGTAGTGTATAATCATGGATTGTGTTCAGGGGGACCGTAGTGTATAACCATGGACTGTGTTCAGATGGACCGTATTGTATAATCATGGAGTGTGTTCAGATGGACCGTAGTGTATAATCATGGATTGTGTTCAGGGTACCGTAGTGTATAATCATGGATTGTGTTCAGAGGGACCGTAGTGTGTAATCATGGATTGTGTTCAGGGGGACCGTAATGTATAATCATGGATTGTGTTCTGTGAGTCCGTAGTGTATAATCATGGATTGTGTTCATGGGGACCGTAGTGTATAATCATGGATTGTGTTCAGAGGGACCGTAGTGTATAATCATGGATTGTGTTCATGGGGACCGTAGTGTATAATCATGGATTGTGTTCAGAGGGACCGTAGTGTATAATCATGGATTGTGTTCAGGGGAACCGTAGTGTATAATCATGGATTGTGTTCATGGGGACCGTAGTGTATAATCATGGATTGTGTTCAGGGGGACCGTAGTGTATAATCATGGATTGTGTTCAGATGGACCGTAGTGTATAATCATGGAGTGTGTTCAGATGGACTGTAGTGTATAATCATGGAGTGTGTTCAGATGGACCGTAGTGTATAATCATGGATTGTGTTCAGGGGGACCGTAGTGTATAGTCATGGATTGTGTTCATGGGGACCGTATTGTATAATCATGGATTGTGTTCAGGGGGACCGTAGTGTATAATCATGGATTGTGTTCAGGGGGACCGTAGTGTATAATCATGGATTGTGTTCAGAGGGACCGTAGTGTATAATCATGGATTGTGTTCAGAGGGACCGTAGTGTATAATCATGGATTGTGTTCAGGGGGACCGTAGTGTATAATCATGGATTGTGTTCAGATGGACCGTAGTGTATAATCATGGATTATGTTCAGAGGGACCGTAGTGTATAATCATGGATTGTGTTCAGGGGGACGGTAGTGTATAATCATGGATTGTGTTCAGGGGGACCGTAGTGTATAATAATGGATTGTGTTCAGAGGGACCGTAGTGTATAATCATGAACTGTGTTCAGGGGGACCATAGTGTATAATCATGGATTGTGTTCAGGAGGACCCTATTTTATAATCTTGGAAGGATTATTTTACAGTGCTTGAGCTTTGTATTCACCAGGTATGGACATGAAGTACACAGCGACAACATAAGTCATCGATACCTCCTACTACTACCTTCAATGTGCTCGTGCGGAGGGGGGGGGGGGAGGTAAGCGGTCTTTTTCAAGCTAGCCCGACTTTCTCACATACAGTACAGTACACACTATATGCCGCCGAATTCCTCACATATAGTACGGTACACACTATATGCCGCCCGACGTCCTCACATACAGTACAATACACACTATATGCCGCCGAATTCCTCACATACAGTATAGTACACACCGACATGTATTAAATAATATTGTATATGCCGCCGAATTCCTCACATACAGTACAGTACACACTATATGCCGCCGAATTCCTCACATACAGTACGGTACACACTATATGCCGCCCGACTTCCTCACATACCGTACAGTATACACTAAATGCCGCCCGACTTCCTCAGATACATATAGTACAGTACACACTATATGCCGCCCGACTTCCTCACATACAGTACGGTACACACTATATGCCGCCCGAATTCCTCACATACAGTACAGTACACACTAAATGCCACCCGACTTCCTCACATACAGTACAGTACACACTATATGCCGCCTGACTGCCTCACATACAGTACAGTACACACTATATGCCGCCCGACTTCCTCACATACAGTACAGTACACACAATATGCCGCCCGACTTCCTCACATACAGTACAGTACACACTATATGCCGCCCGACTTCCTCACATACCGTACGGTACACACTATATACCGCCCGACTGCATCACATACAGTACAGTACACACTATATGCCGCCCGACTTCCGCACATACAGTACGGTACACACTATATGCCGCCCGACTTCCTCACATACAGTACAGTACACACTAAATGCCGCCCGACTTCCTCACATACAGTACAGTATACACTATATGCCGCCCGACGGCCTCACATACAGTACAGTACACACTATATGCCGCCCGACTTCCTCACATACAGTACAGTACACACTATGTGCCGCCCGACTTCCTCACATACAGTACAGTACACACTGTATGCCGCCCGACTTCCTCGCATACAGTACGGTATACACTATATGCCGCTCGACTGCATCACATACAGTACAGTACACATTATATGCCGCCCGACTTCCTCACATACAGTACAGTACACACTATAGGTCGCCCGACTGCCTCACATACAGTACAGTACACACTATATGCCGCTCGACTGCATCACATACAGTACAGTACACACTATATGCCGCTCTACTGCATCACATACAGTACGGTAAACACTATATGCCGCCCGACTGCATCACATACAGTACAGTAACACTATATGCCGCCCGACTTCCTCACATACATTACAGTACACACTATATGTCGCCCGACTTCCTCACATACATTACAGTACACACTACATTGTATATGCCGCCCGACTGCATCACAGTACACACTATATGCCGCGCGACTTCCTCACATACAGTACAGTACACACTATATGTCGCCCGACTTCCTCACATACATTACAGTACACACTACATTGTATATGCCGCCCGACTGCATCACAGTACACACTATATGCCGCGCGACTTCCTCACATACAGTACAGTACACACTATATGTCGCCCGACTTCCTCACATACAGTACAGTACAGTACACACTATATGCCGCCCGACTTCCTCACATACAGTACAGTACACACTATATGTCACCCGACTTCCTCACATACAGTACAGTAACACTATATGCCGCCCGACTGCCTCACATACAGTACAGTAACACTATATGCCGCCCGACTGCCTCACATACAGTACAGTACACACTATATGCCGCCCGACTGCCTCACATACAGTACAGTACACACTATATGCCGCCCGACTTCCTCACATACCGTACAGTACACACTAAATGCCGCCCGACTTCCTCAGATACATACAGTACAGTACACACTATATGTCGCCCGACTGCCTCGCATACAGTACTGTACACACTATATGTCGCCCGACTGCCTCGCATACAGTACTGTACACACTATATGCCGCCCGACTGCCTCGCATACAGTACTGTACACACCAACAAGTGTTATATAATATTGGATATCCCGCCCGACTTCCTCACATACAGTACAGTACAGTACAGTACACACCAATAAGCATGAGTATTAGGAATAAGTCAATTTCGAAACAATTTATTATAAAAAAGACACTCGTTAAAATTAACAACAAACATATAAATATTTCTCTGTGACATATTATGACCATTTGTTTCACATGCAGATGGATACGTTCCATAATGTATATGCTGCCAGTTATCTCTGGATTAAGGGTGTCCTAGTGTTCGTCCATTACCGCTGGTTCCTGCCGCTCGGCGTAGAACTCGTTTGGCCAGAAATGGTCACTTTACTTCTTCTTACCAACTGGAATGTGCACAGTAACAGAAAATATATTAACTATATAGGAATTATTCATTACTGCAATAAAACAATAATAGTTCAATTGTTCTTTCTAACATATGCTCTTGTGTACAGATATAGCTCAACATTGAGTGGCGACTCATTTATCGGAGTGGCGACTACAATTTCATGTTTATTTATTAAAAAATATGAAATTGCAGCGTATGATTTTTTTATGCAAGCAATTTTAATAAAATATGCTAAAAGTTATACGGAAAAGTAACTATCCTAGTGTGGCATGTAAACATGATGGGCAATATTCTATATCTGTATATTTTTGGGGATGCATAATTATATTTACATGGATAAATGGAATATGCTGTACACTGAGATATAGATGGGATACATGGAATATGCTGTACACTGAGATATAGATGGGATAAATGGAATATGCTGTACACTGAGATATAGATGGGATAAATGGAATATGCTGTACACTGAGATATAGATGGGATAAATGGAATATGCTGTACACTGAGATATAGATGGGATAAATGGAATATGCTGTACACTGAGATATGGAGGGGATAAATGGAATATGCTGCACACTGAGATATGGAGGGGATAAATGGAATATGCTGCACACTGAGATATGGAGGGGATAAATGGAATATACTGTACACTGAGATATGGAGGGGATAAATGGAATATGCTGCACACTGAGATATAGAGGGGATAAATGGAATATACTGCACACTGAGATATGGAGGGGATAAATGGAATATACTGACACTGAGATATGGAGGGGATAAATGGAATATACTGACACTGAGATTTGGAGGGGATAAATGGAATATACTGTACACTGAGATATGGAGGGGATAAATGGAATATGCTGCATACTGAGATATGGAGGGGATAAATGGAATATGCTGTACACTGAGATAAATGGAATATACTGTACACTGAGATATGGAGGGGATAAATGGAATATGCTGTACACTGAGATATGGAGGGGATAAATGGAATATACTGTACACTGAGATATGGAGGGGATAAATGGAATATACTGTACACTGAGATATGGAGGGGATAAATGGAATATGCTGCACACTGAGATATGGAGGGGATAAATGGAATATGCTGCACACTGAGATATGGAGGGGATAAATGGAATATACTGTACACGGAGATATGGAGGGGATAAATGGAATATGCTGCATACTGAGATATGGAGGGGATAAATGGAATATGCTGTACACTGAGATATAGATGGGATAAATGGAATATGCTGCATACTGAGATATGGAGGGGATAAATGGAATATGCTGCACACTGAGATATGGAGGGGATAAATGGAATATACTGTACACTGAGATATGGAGGGGATACATGGAATGTGTTGGGTAAATAACTGGTGGATTACTAAGGTAAATAAATTGTGGATTATTAAGGTAACTAAATGGTGGATTACTAAGGTAAATAAATGGTGGATTATTAAGGTAAATAAATGGTGGATTACTAAGGTAAATAAATGGTGGATTACTAAGGTAAATAAATGGTGGATTACTAAGGTAAATAAATGGTGGATTATTAAGGTAAATAAATGGTGGATTACTAAGGTAAATAAATGGTGGATTACTAAGGTAAATAAATGGTGGATTACTAAGGTAAATAAATGGTGGATTACTAAGGTAAATAAATGGTGGATTACTAAGGTAAATAAATGGTGGATTACTAAGGTAACTAAATGGTGGATTACTAAGGTAAACAAATGGTGGATTACTAGTGTAAATAAATGGTGGATTACTAAGGTAAATAAATGGTGGATTATTAAGGTAAATAAATGGTGGATTACTAAGGTAAATAAATGGTGGATTACTAAGGTAAATAAATGGTGGATTACTAAGGTACATAAATGGTGGATTATTAAGGTAAATAAATGGTGGATTATTAAGGTAAATAAATGGTTGATTATTAAGTTTGATAAATGGTGGATTACTAAGGTAAATAAATGGTGGATTATTAAGGTTTCAATTGGTTACAGTTAAATTAGACTTGTATGGGTTTTAGATTGTTCACTATACACTATATATCCCGATAGAGAGGGAAACTTCAAAATAAGAAATAGCATGCTGTGTTAGTAAGATTATAATATAAAAATAATAAATAAATAAAAAGCATAGCAAAATTAAAATATAAACTGCAGTATATAGCACGACTATTATGATAAAAGGTGTATAAACTGCAGTATATAGCACGACTATTATGATAAAAGGTGTATACAATGCAGTATATAGCACGACTATTATGATAAAAGGGGTATACAATGCAGTATATAGCACGACTATTATGATAAAAGGTGTATAAACTGCAGTATATAGCACGACTATTATGATAAAAGGTGTATAAACTGCAGTATATAGCACGACTATTATGATAAAAGGGGTATAAACGGCAGTATATAGCACGACTATTATGATAAAAGGTGAATAAACTGCAGTATATAGCACGACTATTATGATAAAAGGTGAATAAACTGCAGTATATAGCACGACTATTATGATAAAAGGTGTATAAACTGCAGTATATAGCACGACTATTATGATAAAAGGTGAATAAACTGCAGTATATAGCACGACTATTATAATAAAAGGTGTATACAATGCGGTATATACCACGACTGTTATGGTATATTGATTAAACATTTAAATGCTTCTGTATTACCATAAACAAATCAAATGTAAACTTATTTGAATAACTCAATACATGCCAGTCTACTAGTGTATTCTCTCCATAGAAACTCCAGAATAAACTCCATACTCGCACATTACCTTTCACATAATCATATTTATTTTTTCTTTCCTTGAGATTGAGGCATTACAGGCATGCCAGCCGGACGATGACGTGTTCGTTGCATGTTCCCGCGTCCCGGTGCAGCCACGGGAACCATCCCTGGCATGCTAAAGGGACTGGGGGTCATTCCTGGCATATTAAATGGCATCGAAGGTGGATGCCTGCCCATTGCTTTAAAATTAAGAAGAAGACAACACATTGAAAGCATATATTTTATTAATTTGGAGAGTTTTTCATAGAGATAGTCCTAATATATATTCTGACACGTACTGACACAATAGTCAATAGATGTGCCAGTTCTGCATGCTGGGCATGTACTCGTTACGTTGTACCTGCCAAACATATAGTTATTTATGCAAAGCAAATAAATAAAGATATATAAGCAAGTGCATACAATAAAGTGACATGCAAAAATGCTCAAAAGTAATCATATTTTCCACCTGATATATTGCCCAAAGAAAATATATTAACGAGTATTAGATGTACGAGTGTTATATGTACGAGTATTATATGTACGAGTATTAGATGTACGAGTATTAGATGTACGAGTATTAGATGTACGAGTATTAGATGTACGAGTGTTATATGTACGAGTATTATATGTACGAGTATTAGATGTACGAGTATTAGATGTACGAGTATTAGATGTACGAGTATTATATGTACGAGTGTTATATGTACGAGTATTATATGTACGAGTATTAGATGTACGAGTATTATATGTACGAGTATTAGATGTACGAGTGTTATATGTACGAGTATTAGATGTACGAGTGTTATATGTACGTGTATTAGATGTACGAGTGTTATATGTACGAGTATTAGATGTACGAGTATTAGATGTACGAGTGTTATATGTACGAGTATTAGATGTACGAGTGTTATATGTATGAGTGTTATATGTACGAGTGTTATATGTACGAGTGTTATATGTACGAGTATTAGATGTACGAGTATTATATGTACGAGTATTATATGTACGAGTATTATATGTACGAGTATTAGATGTACGAGTGTTATATGTACGAGTATTATATGTACGAGTGTTATATGTACGAGTATTATATGTACGAGTATTAGATGTACGAGTATTATATGTACGAGTATTATATGTACGAGTATTATATGTACGAGTATTAGATGTACGAGTATTATATGTACGAGTATTATATGTACGAGTATTATATGTACGAGTATTATATGTACGAGTATTATATGTACGAGTATTAGATGTACGAGTATTATATGTACGAGTATTATATGTACGAGTATTATATGTACGAGTATTAGATGTACGAGTGTTATATGTACGAGTATTAGATGTACGAGTGTTATATGTACGAGTATTATATGTACGAGTATTATATGTACGAGTGTTATATGTACGAGTATTATATGTACGAGTATTAGATGTACGAGTATTATATGTACGAGTATTAGATGTACGAGTATTAGATGTACGAGTATTATATGTACGAGTATTAGATGTACGAGTGTTATATGTACGAGTATTAGATGTACGAGTGTTATATGTACGAGTATTATATGTACGAGTGTTATATGTACGAGTATTATATGTACGAGTATTAGATGTACGAGTATTATATGTACGAGTATTAGATGTACGAGTGTTATATGTACGAGTATTAGATATACGAGTGTTATATGCACGAGCATTAGATGTACGAGTGTTATATGTACGAATATTCGTAAAGGCATAGCTCGTATTGGCATTCCAATTTGCAAAATTTCAACTGCAGCAATAAGATGTCTAGTTGACACTACTTGTTTGTTCATATTTGCAGTATTTACTATGAATTTATAATCATACGTGTGTTCGGGACAATAGCTCAATAGTTATTATTCAAAGCAAAGCTGTTAGTGCGTGTGTTACTATTAGTGCCAGATGCTTTCTTGTTCCCGGTCATAGCTTGCATGTTTACCGGATTCCCGGTAATAGCTTGCATGTTTACCGGATTCCCGGTCATAGCTTGCATGTTTACCGGATTCCCGTGTGCTTGAAGCGTGCGAGTAGCTAATCTTGCGTTCCCGATTTGCGGGTGCAAAGCATGTGATCTACCTCCAAAGCTGTTTGTTTGCAGTCCAAGACTCATCCCCGGTGTCTGGGTCATTAATCCACCCTGCGTAAATCCGTGGTTCTGGATAAACTGACCCATACCCAGAAGACCTGGATTAGCGGTGATGGTGGTAGAGCCGAAGCCACCAGGAAGCCCTATACCTTGTGCCATAGGCACCATACTCTGGGTTGCCTGTGGGAACATAAAGCCATTACCCTGGGCTAACCCGCTCATCTGCGAAAGTCCGCCAGTCCTTTGCATCATACCAGCACCGGAAGTTCCAACCATATTTCCGTTTGCATCAAAGATGTTGTTGCTCATTTCTGGTGGACGTAAAATAACGCAATGTCAGAAACCGTCGATCGTCGTAAAGAAGTTGTGTGTTTGATTCGTAATATACTACAATAGCTATCAGCTGTGTTTCTGATTCGCAATATACTACAATAGCTATCAGCTGTGTTTCTGATTCGTAATATACTACAATAGCTATCAGCTGTGTTTCAGATTCGTAATATACTACTATAGCTATTAGCTGTGTTTCTGATTCGTAATATACTACAATAGCTATCAGCTGTGTTTCTGATTCGTAATATACTACAATAGCTATCAGCTGTGTTTCTGATTCGTAATATACTACAATAGCTATCAGCTGTGTTTCTGATTCGTAATATACTACAATAGCTATCAGTTGTGTTTCTGATTCGTAATATACTACTATAGCTATGAGCTGTGTGTCTGATTCGTAATATACTACTGTAGCTATGAGATGTGTGTCTGATTCGTAATATACTACAATAGCTATCAGCTGTGTGTCTGATTCGTAATATACTACTATAGCTATTAGCTGTGTGTCTGATTCGTAATATATTACTATAGCTATGAGTTGTGTGTCTGATTCGTAATATACTACTATAGCTATGAGCTGTGTGTCTGATTCGTAATATACTACTATAGCTATGAGCTGTGTGTCTGATTCGTAATATATTACAATAGCTATCAGCTGTGTGTCTGATTCGTAATATACTACTATAGCTATGAGCTGTGTGTCTGATTCGTAATATACTACACTAGCTATCAGCTGTGTGTCTGATTCGTAATATACTACTATAGCTATGAGCTGTGTGTCTGATTCGTAATATATTATTGTAGCTATCAGCTGTGTGTCTGATTCGTAATATATTATTGTAGCTATCAGTTGTGTGTCTGATTCGTAATATACTACTAAAGCTATCAGTTGTGTTTCTGATTCGTAATATATTATTGTAGCTATCATATACTACACTAGCTATCAGCTGTGTGTCTGATTCGTAATATACTACTATAGCTATGAGCTGTGTGTCTGATTCGTAATATACTACTAAAGTTAAGAGCTGTTATCTGATTCGTAATATATTACAGTTAAGAGCTGTTATCTGATTCGTAATATATTACTATAGCTATCAGCTGTTATCTGATTCGTAATATACTCTACTATATAGCTATCAGTAATATTTAAGATTATTGTTTGCATATTAAAGAACGTAAGTACCATGATTGTCTCGAATTGCTTATTCAATATAATAAAATGCATAACTGAAGTACGTTGTGGAAGTAGTGGAAGTTGTTGCGCGTTCGCTTCAGGTGCGAACGGCCCGGAGTTCGAGCCCCACTGGAGCCGTTACGAGTGTGCCTTTGACAAGGCATTTCAATTCCATGTTGCCGCTTCTCTCTCCCTCGTGGCGATGGATTCCACCAGGAATGAGGTCTCGAGAGCGATTAATATAAGTTGTAAGAACTTGTTTCGCAATCGAACTAGAATAAATTTGCATAAACTAACAGAAATACAAAAAATTCAAAACATAGCAATTCGACTACCTTATGTTATTAAACAATGTTCACTCCATGTACTTGTCAAACATAAAACTAGATCATAAAAATATGAGAGTTGGTTCGTATCTAATACAGTTCTCAATAGCATTCAAGGCTAATACTTGCTTCTGTTTCCAGTCAACCGGTCACACATACGCTTTATATTATAGCATACTCTTGAATAATAAAACAAACCAAACTTGACAGATATGCATCACACTATTGAAATAAACCAGACACAATGTGTGTTGTAAATTATACCAATAAGGTTAGACCAACCAAAAACTGATATTTCCAGCTCCATACTCTACCCACAAGAAACAGAGATTTCCCGGGCTATGCTATACCCACCAGAAACAGACATTTCCCGGGCTATGCTATACCCACCAGAAACAGATTTCACGGGCTATGCTATACCCACCAGAAACAGAGATGGCCCGGGCTATACTATATCCACCAGAAACAGATGTGGCCCGGGATATTCTATACCCACAAGAAACAGAGATGGCCCGGGCTATACTATACCCACCAGAAACAGGGATGATCCGGGCTATATTATATCCACGAGAAACAGAGATTGTCCGGGCTATTCTATACCCACGAGAAACAGAGATTGTCCGGGCTATACTATACCCACGAGAAACAGAGATTGTCCGGGCTATTCTATACCCACGAGAAACAGAGATTGTCCGGGCTATATTATATCCACGAGAAACAGAGATTGTCCGGGCTATACTATGCCCACGAGAAACAGAGATTGTCCGGGCTATACCATACCCACGAGAAACAGAGATTGTCCGGGCTATACTATACCCACGAGAAACAGAGATTGTCCGGGCTATACTATACCCACGAGAAACAGAGATTGTCCGGGCTTTACTATACCACCAGAAACAGATATGTCCCGGGCTATGCTATACCCACCAGAAACAGACATGTCTCGGGCAATGCAATACCCACCAGAAACAGAGATTGTCCGGGCTATGCTATACCCACCACAAACAGATATCCAGGGCTATACCATGCCCACCAGAAACAGAGTTTTCCGGGGCTATGCTATAACCACCAGAAACAGAGCTGTACCGGGCTATGCTATAACCACCAGAAACAGAGATTGTCCGGGATATACTATGCCCACCAGAAACAGAGATTGTAGGGGCTATCATTTGCCAACCAGAAACAGAGAATTCCCGGGCTAAGCCATAACCACCAGAAACAGAGAGTGTCCCGGCTATAATATATCACCAGAAACAGAGATTGTCCGGGCTATACTATTCCCACAGAAACAGAGATTGTCCCGGCTATACAATACCCACCAGAAACAGGGATGATCCGGGCTATATTATATCCACGAGAAACAGAGATTGTCCGGGCTATTCTATACCCACGAGAAACAGAGATTGTCCGGGCTATACTATACCCACGAGAAACAGAGATTGTCCGGGCTATTCTATACCCACGAGAAACAGAGATTGTCCGGGATATATTATATCCACGAGAAACAGAGATTGTCCGGGCTATACTATGCCCACGAGAAACAGATATTGTCCGGGCTATACCATACCCACGAGAAACAGAGATTGTCCGGGCTATACTATACCCACGAGAAACAGAGATTGTCCGGGCTATACTATACCCACGAGAAACAGAGATTGTCCGGGCTTTACTATACCACCAGAAACAGATATTTCCCGGGCTATGCTATACCCACCAGAAACAGACATGTCTCGGGCAATGCAATACCCACCAGAAACAGAGATTGTCCGGGCTATACTATACCCACCACAAACAGATATCCCGGGCTATACTATGCCCACCAGAAACAGAGTTTTCCGGGGCTATGCTATAACCACCAGAAACAGAGCTGTACCGGGCTATGCTATAACCACCAGAAACAGAGATTGTCCGGGATATACTATGCCCACCAGAAACAGAGATTGTAGGGGCTATCATTTGCCAACCAGAAACAGAGAGTGTCGGGGCTATGCTATAACCATCAGAAACAGAGATTGTAGGGACTATAATTTGCCACCAGAAACAGAGAATTCCCGGGCTAAGCCATAACCACCAGAAACAGAGAGTGTCCCGGCTATAATATATCACCAGAAACAGAGATTGTCCGGGCTATACTATTCCCACAGAAACAGAGATTGTCCCGGTATACAATACCCACGAGAAACAGAGATTGTCCCGGCTATACAATACCCACGAGAAACAGAGATTGTCCGAGCTATACTATACCCACGAGAAACAGAGATTGTCCGGGTTATGCTATACCCACGAGAAACAGAGATTGTCCGGGCTATACAATACCCACGAGAAACAGAGATTGTCCGGGCTATACCATGCCCACCAGAAACAGAGATTGTCCGGGCTATATTAGACCCACGAGAAACAGAGATTGTCCGGGCTATACTATTCCCACGAGAAACAGAGATTGTCCGGGCTATACTATACCCACGAGAAACAGAGATTGTCCGGGCTATACTAGACCCATGAGAAACATAGATTGTTCCGGCTATACAATACCCACGAGAAACAGAGATTGTCCGGGCTATGCTATTCCCACGAGAAACAGAGATTGTCCGGGCTATACTATTCCCACGAGAAACAGAGATTGTCCGAGCTATACTATACCCACGAGAAACAGAGATTGTCCGGGCTATACTATACCCACGAGAAACAGAGATTGCCCGGGCTATACTATACCCACGAGAAACAGAGATTGTCCGGGCTATACTATACCCACCAATCCCCTATTTTAAACCGAGGATGTGTCGGTGCTGTACACCGTGCACGTAGAAGAACCAGAGGAGACTATGGAATGGTTCTCTGTCTGTATCATTGCACTATCCTCCAAAATATAAAATGACTAATCTCTTCAGGAGGCATCGCTCATATGGGCAACCGGTAGCGACGATAAATAAACCTAAAAACACACACACCCTGTATTGATGTTACCCCAGCTAGGCCCTGCACAGTTATTTTAATCTTAATGACGAGACATAGAACTAATACATTTATTATGTTCAGTGCAGACTGACCTGTACTCGTTAGTTGTCATAGAAATATGCATAACACTGTTGAGATATAGTAAATATCTTGCATCAAGTTTCCAGCAGCACTTGTCTATAAACTTATAATGCCCAAACACTCCATAGTAGTGTACACAATATACAAAGCCTGTTGAATCTATTTACATGTAGTTTATATGTCAATGAGCAGTATCACCTGACGTTAATAAAAGTAGTAGTAGGTGTTGTTGTTGTTGGAATTGCGAAATATATCAACAGGCTCCCTTCCAATATTCCACATATCATTATATGATACTTGAATGAACGGTTAACGGACTAAATTATTTTTACATTAAATCAGTAAGGTATGTATATTTACCCATTCCTGGCATGAAAACGGAGCCCATTGGTCCCATTCCCATCATTGGCATCCTCGGCATCTGAAAGGGGCTTGGGGCAAAAGCGTTCATCATTGGGTCCGGGAACATGCCGAATCCTGGTTGACTGGTGAACTGGCTACCAAACTGAGCACCGAACGGACTTCCAAATGGCATTTGCTGTCCGAACGGCTGGAATTGCTGTCCGAATTGACCTTGACCGAAAGACGTCTGCTGCGAGAGGCCTTGTTGACCGAACCGCGGCATGTTTTGGGCGTTCAGCTGGTTTTGAAACAGGTTTGCTTGACTGTTGGGGTCGAAACCAAGCTGGTTTAAGTTATTGCCGTTAAATCTACCCATTCTTGTAGGGTCCTGAATGTTCGAGTTTACCATACCATTTCGCAGACCATTTTGAATCATTCCATTTTGCATTCCATTTTGCATCATTCCGTTCTGTGTCATACCATTTAGCATCAAACCATTTTGGGCCATTCCATTCTGCATCAAACCATTTTGCGCCATTCCATTCTGCATCATACCATTTTGCGCCATTCCATTTGTCATCATACCATTTTGCACCATTCCATTTTGCATCATACCATTTTGCGTCATTCCATTTTGCATCATACCATTTTGCGCTATTCCATTTTGCATCATACCATTTTGAAAGCCAGTATTTTGAATCATTCCATTTTGCATGGGCATACCAGTTGGGTTCATCATGCCGACCTGGTTGTTCATATTTTGGTTCAATCCAGTTTGTCCGTTCATCATACCTGGGTTTTGGTTTAGCATTGGGTTCTGCATTCCAGTCATGCCATTCATGCCAGCATTTTGTTGCAATCCACCATTGTTTCCAAGAGCAGTGGGATTTACACCAACGAGTCCAGGTGCTTGATTTGCAATTGGACCGGCACCGCCGACTCCAGAATTACCAAAGAGGCCGAAATCAAAGTCGCTACTGACACCAGTGTTCTGAGCAAGCGTGTGTCGTACCACACCGAGACACACGAACAGTATCACCAGTCGCATCATTTCTGAAAGACAAACAACCTGTTAATAATCGAAGTCTAAAAATTACGCCAGGGAACACCAAAATAATGTACCAGCCGCATTGCATCTAAAACCACAGCTATAGATCTATACATATATACACAAGAAATATGACTAGGGTGTCACAAAATGATTCCAGATAAAGAATTATCAAAGACGATGCAACGACACTAGCTTAAATACACGAAAGAGAATTAAAAAAGATCTATCTACATGTGGGACATTATATATATATTTAAATTGGAATTGACTATATCTGACATGTAACCCATGCCAGACGTTTTAATAAAAAAAATACATAAAATAAGATCAAAATAACCTGAAATACGTATATATATATATATATATATATAGAGAGACAGTGTCATAAAGTTGGACGGAGCTAGTCCAGTGGGTGGAGGGGAGGTAATGTGGTAAAAATAAAAAGCTTCTCTGAAAACTGTGTCTCTGAATTGTCTTTCTTTGCAAAAACTGACGATAAGGAGCCAAAGAGTAAGGAAGTGCAGAAAAGTATTAATTGACCCAAAGATAATTAAATAGTAACATAGCCCCATTAGCACATAGCCTCCTTCCTCCTACCTCATCACAACAATTATAACAAAATAATATGTAAGCAAATATAAACTATTTTATCTCATTGCTTTCAATAAAATGTGGTTGTATCTTATGCATCAAATCATTTCTTATTTTACTATTATTATTATTTTGCTAAATGTAAGAAAATATTTGTAAATAAATTACCTACAACAATTGTAAGTTACACGTGTCAAAAGCACACATATTAATACACAAAGATGAAATGTTACCTATATCTATCCAGGCTGTTAAAATTGGGAACTAATGTGTCAAATCCGTTATATTTATAAGAAGGTACTCCTTTGGGCAACTTGTACACACTGTAGATATTCGATATATACTGATTTTTTACCTATCACATGTCAACTTTTTATTCACTTTGCCAATGACTGATTTACGCCTTGCGGAAGTGATTTATTTTTCCCAGTTTCCGTTATCACGTTCATGACAACCAATTGAAATTAACGAGTGACGTAGTTTAAGGAAAACCAAACGTTTACATTATTAACTCTTAATTGCAAATATTTGAGTTGCATAATATCGGTATCTGTATCGTCAATTAATCATATACTTACTTGTGTGCACAGTCTGACATGGGCTTAGCGCGAAACTGCTCTATAATTAAACCTTCTTTATATATACATGTGTATTTAGAACAGTTAGCACCAAGCCTATATACACGGTGACTTTCTCTATATTACATAGCGTACATGTTTAGTAAAATAGTATGTACTTACAGAATTGTTTGTATAACGTGCATTGCTATGTTTCGCGAATTTTTTCCCGGGTATATTAAAGATGTATATTGCTCATGTGACCCCGGGTATATGGAACATGTATATAGCTCATATGATACCGGGTATATGGAACATGTATATAGCTCATACGATACCGGGTATATTAAAGATGTATATAGCTCATACGATCTCGGGTATATGAAATATGTATATAGCTCATACGATACCGGGTATATGAAATATGTATATAGCTCATGTAATCCCGGGTATATGAAATATGTATATAGCTCATACGATACCGGGTATATGAAATATGTATATAGCTCATGTAATCCCGGGTATATGAAATATGTATATAGCTCATACGATACCGGGTATATGAAATATGTATATAGCTCATGCGATACCGGGTATATGAAATATGTATATTGCTCATACGATATCGGGTATATGAAAGCATGATGCGATTTCATACATTGCCAGATATAATTACCAATGAAATAGTGGTGTATGCACAAACTAAGAACATGTTAACTTTGATTGGAAACTAAATATTAAACTCTTCCAATGGAATGTTACAATTGTGAACAATCTGTTACAATCAATGAATACAATAATTAGATTGATATGTGTCCAATGAATGCGCCCAATATATGTTTTCATAGGCTTTGCTATTTTCAAAAACGAGATAGTAGCCAACATATCTCCCTGACTCACGCTATACCTATGTGATAAGTCAGAATGTAAAACTTGTAAACAGATCAACAAACTGTCCATCTTACATAAATTCTCTCATGATAGTTTTAATTTTATTACCTTTGAATGACAAATGAAGCATGATCTTGACAAGCCCAGTTCAATAACTGTTAGATGTAAATGGCAAATATGTGATTAAATTAATTTGGCTGTCAAGTAGATAGACATAACTTCCAACTGTAATATGCGTGGGAAAACAGATAGCATGGTCAAGAAACATATATGTGTGAATCACATAGCAACACATTTATGTTCTGAAAATTAATGTAATTTCTGCATTTATGGCATAGTTTTAGAAATTAACGTGAAAAATACCGAATATAGCTTCCCTCTACATAAACTGTATATATTACATTTACATGTTATCCGTGCTAAACGCTAACAGTTACACATTTTTGTTTTTTTACGTTTATTTATCGTCGCTACCGGTTGCCCATATGAGCGACGCCTCCTGAAGATATTAGTCATTTTAGATTTTGGTGGATAGTACAATGATACAGAGAGAGACCCATTCCAGAGTCTCCTCTGGTTCTTTTACATGCACGGTGTAACGCACCGACACGAGACCTCGGTTTAACGTCCTTTCTGAAAGACTGTTTATTAGGGTCAGACGGGGGACCGAACCTGCGATTCCTGGAGTACCAGTCCAGCGTGTTACCACTGAGCTATAGATCCGTCTGTTTACATATTTGAGTGGCAATATGACTATATATGCAACGCGATTACATAGGAAATCTACTGTATGTCATTACAGAGTTTACTACACCCTATTGCTAAATGTCGTGCATATTCGTAGTTACTGAATTTAGAAGGATGTACCAAACAGTACGTGTATATGCACACTAACATAACATATATGAACAATCACGCTGTATAGTATATAATACATTCATTGTGAACAATCACGCTGTATATTATATAATACATTCATTGTGAACAATCACGCTGTATAGTATATAATACATTCATTGTGAACAATCACGCTGTATATTATATAATACATTCCGTGTGAACAATCATGTTGTATATTATATAATACATTCCTTGTGAACAATCATGTTGTATATTATATAATACATTCCTTGTGAACAATCACGCTGTATATTATATAATACATTCCGTGTGAACAATCATGTTGTATATTATATAATACATTCCTTGTGAACAATCACGCTGTATATTATATAATACATTCCTTGTGAACAATCACGCTGTATATTATATAATACATTCCTTGTGAACAATCACGCTGTATATTATATAATACATTCCCTGTGAACAATCACGCTGTATATTATATAATACATTCCTTGTGAACAATCACGCTGTATATTATATAATACATTCCCTGTGAACACTCACGCTGTATATTATATAATACATTCCGTGTATACATCTGCATGTTACGTTAATATGCAGTAGCAATACACTTCTATACAGATGTACATCTACAGGTTACGTTAATACGGAGTAGCAATATACTTCTATACAGATGTACATCTACAGGTTACGTTAATACGGAGTAGCAATACACTTCTATACAGATGTACATCTACAGGTTACGTTAATACGGAGTAGCAATATACTTCTATACAGATGTACACCTACATCTTACGTTAATACGGAGTAGCAATATACATGTACTTCTATACAGATGTACACCTACATCTTACGTTAATACGGAGTAGCAATATACTTCTATACAGATGTACATCTACAGGTTACGTTAATACGGAGTAGCAATATACTTCTATACAGATGTACACCTACATGTTACGTTAATACGGAGTAGCAATATACTTCTATACAGATGTACATCTACAGGTTACGTTAATACGGAGTAGCAATACACTTCTATACAGATGTACATATACAGGTTACGTTAATACGGAGTAGCAATACACTTCTATACAGATGTACATCTACAGGTTACGTTAATACGGAGTAGCAATACACTTCTATACAGATGTACATCTACAGGTTACGTTAATACGGAGTAGCAATATACTTCTATACAGATGTACACCTACATCTTACGTTAATACGGAGTAGCAATATACTTCTATACAGATGTACACCTACATCTTACGTTAATACGGAGTAGCAATATACTTCTCTACAGATGTACATCTACAGGTTACGTTAATACGGAGTAGCAATACACTTCTATACAGATGTACATCTACAGGTTACGTTAATACGGAGTAGCAATACACTTCTATACAGATGTACATCTACAGGTTACGTTAATACGGAGTAGCAATATACTTATATACAGATGTACACCTACATGTTACGTTAATACGGAGTAGCAATATACTTCTATACAGATGTACACCTACATCTTACGTTAATACGGAGTAGCAATATACTTCTATACAGATGTACACCTACATCTTACGTTAATACGGAGTAGCAATATACTTCTATACAGATGTACACCTACATCTTACGTTAATACGGAGTAGCAATATACTTCTATACAGATGTACACCTACATCTTACGTTAATACGGAGTAGCAATATACTTCTATACAGATGTACACCTACATGTTACGTTAATACGGAGTAGCAATATACTTCTATACAGATGTACATCTACAGGTTACGTTAATACGGAGTAGCAATACACTTCTATACAGATGTACATCTACAGGTTACGTTAATACGGAGTAGCAATACACTTCTATACAGATGTACATCTACAGGTTACGTTAATACGGAGTAGCAATACACTTCTATACAGATGTACATCTACAGGTTACGTTAATACGGAGTAGCAATATACTTCTATACAGATGTACACCTACATCTTACGTTAATACGGAGTAGCAATATACTTCTATACAGATGTACACCTACATCTTACGTTAATACGGAGTAGCAATATACTTCTATACAGATGTACATCTACAGGTTACGTTAATACGGAGTAGCAATATACTTCTATACAGATGTACACCTACATGTTACGTTAATACGGAGTAGCAATATACTTCTATACAGATGTACACCTACATGTTACGTTAATACGGAGTAGCAATATACTTCTATACAGATGTACACCTACATGTTACGTTAATACGGAGTAGCAATATACTTCTATACAGATGTACATCTACAGGTTACGTTAATACGGAGTAGCAATACACTTCTATACAGATGTACATCTAAAGGTTACGTTAATACGGAGTAGCAATACACTTCTATACAGATGTACATCTACAGGTTACGTTAATACGGAGTAGCAATACACTTCTATACAGATGTACATCTACAGGTTACGTTAATACGGAGTAGCAATATACTTCTATACAGATGTACACCTACATCTTACGTTAATACGGAGTAGCAATATACTTCTATACAGATGTACACCTACATCTTACGTTAATACGGAGTAGCAATATACTTCTATACAGATGTACACCTACATGTTACGTTAATACGGAGTAGCAATATACTTCTATACAGATGTACATCTACAGGTTACGTTAATACGGAGTAGCAATACACTTCTATACAGATGTACATCTAAAGGTTACGTTAATACGGAGTAGCAATACACTTCTATACAGATGTACATCTACAGGTTACGTTAATACGGAGTAGCAATACACTTCTATACAGATGTACATCTACAGGTTACGTTAATACGGAGTAGCAATATACTTCTATACAGATGTACACCTACATCTTACGTTAATACGGAGTAGCAATATACTTCTATACAGATGAACACCTACATCTTACGTTAATACGGAGTAGCAATATACTTCTATACAGATGTACACCTACATCTTACGTTAATACGGAGTAGCAATATACTTCTATACAGATGTACACCTACAGGTTACGTTAATACGGAGTAGCAATACACTTTTATACAGATACAATACAATAGTAAATATAGCATGTACAATATGATACAATAAATAGTAAATATATCATGTACATGTATGCATGTTTCTAACCCCACGGTAGACATTCTTTGACAGATCTGACTTGTTATTCATATAGATTTTCTCTATTGATCTATATCCGCAAGCTGTGGAATCGTGCAGCATCAGAGGTTCGGGGGGGGGGGTCGAATCGAAACAAACATAGTACCTATACGACAAGCTTGCTCACACGTAAGCTGTCCAATGTTTGCAAACGACTGCCTTGGTATAGATACACAAGAGTTGGTCCCCATTGCTGACAATTTTCTCGGAGGACTTCACTCTTTCAAATGCTTTCATGGTAGTCCCTGTTCATACGCCACACACTGTTGACGTCGTATCGCACCACAAGACAGCATGTAAAAACAATATGTTCCTACAAACATCGTCGCCAAGGTACGCTTGCAGTTTGTGTACTCCTATATCCCACATATACTATGGTTAAATTTGGGCCTAAACTGTAGATATACAGAGTGCGAGTCATGTGGTGTGTGATAACACAATAACACCAATAGGTCAGTGTCATATCCTGACCAATATGGTTGATTTTGACTGTGAACAACGTCCATCTGTTAATACGATGAGTAAATCGGCATCTACATAGGCGTGTGATGTTTCTACACCATCACTTTTTATTTTTCTGGACAACACGTTTATGAAGAGCTGTTTGGTTTTTGGTTAGCTAGAAATGTTGCGTCCCCTCTAAATGTGCTAGATTTGGTCAATCTTACTTCTGTACCAACCATTCCTGGAGTTCTACGAATATGAGTGCTACCTTTAGTAGGTGTCATATCATCAAAGACAACACTGCAATTGGTATTCCTAGACTGCACAAACTGGACATGTGTAGAACAGATTTCTTCAAATGTCTGACCACTTTCCCAAGGAATCTACTGCAGCAACATACCACCATTAACAATTTATCACAAGGACCATGTGTTCTCGGACTAGGATTGTCGGCTGACTTCATAGCATTCGCTATTTTTCGGTTTGTCTGTTTCTCACATTCATTTTGTCTGGATGATTCAATTAATTCTTAATTCTTGTGCGTATGTGCATTACTCATATTTAAATGGAATATCGGGTGCATGAGTCATTCTGTTAGCCGCACTAATTAATCTCTGGAACAACAACTGTGGGTCGATCTTGACTGTAGTCAATTTTGGACGAAGATGTTTCATTCATATGCACGACTGTACCATTCTTCTTGAACGAGAACTCGCTTACTTTTTGGCCAGCCATCTTCGTCACAATATGTTCTCCAATGTGATTTGCATGATCAGCACTACGTCACTAACCCACGTGTTATGCTTTTGAGATCATTCACGGTTTTAAATGGATTTCGTTCAAGCAAATACTCAGTTACCAAGTGCATGTCTTTTTTTAATCGCTTTCAATCTGATAAGTATGTATCTTGTGTTGTTCACTTAAGGTATCGCACAAGTGGATGTTTGCATTACGATGTTGCAGGTTGGGAGAGCAGTTCGGTCATTCATCTACTTCAATTCAGTCCCACTGCACTCTCCACTCTCCAAACATAAATCACCTGGTCAATCACTAGATATGTCGACAATCCGGCCCAATACCACAGACGGACATGTAGTCCAGTTGTTAACATGTTGGACTGGTAATCCAGGGATCGCAGGTTCGAACCCCGTTGACCGTAATAAAATTAACAGTCTTTCAGATGGGACTTTAAACCGAGGTCTAGTGTCGGTGTTTTACATCGTGCATGTAAAGGAACCAGAGGAGACTCTGGAATGAGTCTCTCTCTGTGTATCATTGCACTATCCTCCAAAACTCTAAAATGACTAATCTCTCCAGGAGGCGTCGCTCATATTGGCAACAGGTAGCGACGAAAACTAAACGTAAAAAACACAAACAACGGCCCAATACCTATCACTTCGTCAAACAACACGAAACCCTTTCATGAAATATTCATAGAGCTTTGTGTGTGTTTTCTGCAAGGCATTCATTTTCACTAGATACATAAGGCTTATTTGACATAGAGGTTATGCCCAGATGATGTGAAATATGGTAGCATGACCC
This sequence comes from Archivesica marissinica, assembly GCA_014843695.1. Lineage (NCBI taxonomy): Eukaryota > Metazoa > Mollusca > Bivalvia > Venerida > Vesicomyidae > Archivesica > Archivesica marissinica. The sequence goes on from CM026390.1 coordinate 43,285,849, forward strand.
TTAATGTCTTCAGGTGTAACTGTCAGCTTCCTGTTCGCTCTGCTTTTTTGAACTATCTCACTAATTCCACCATTTCAATATACTGCAATATGTATCGTGCTGTTCTACTGTTTAGCTGATATTCTGTCACAGTATGCATCTATTCTGCTTTGAATTATTGTGACTATTTCTTCTTTACTGTATCAAACAATTTCAGACATATTCTAAGTCAGCGTCAATCTCGTACGATATCCCACCCATTGTCGATTTTCTATCAGTTTCCGAAACTGTATCACTGTTCACCTCATCATAGATATTCTTATTCTGCCCATGTGTTGGGGTACATGCACTACCAGTGTGATGCTGGGTAATAGTATCTTCATGTCCTACACACGTTGAACTTCTCTGTGCGATATATTCAATGTCCCCAAGATAACTTCCTTTTGCTTCATGTCTTGGCTATCAGTTCCTTCCAGCCCTCTTAAGGCTCTAGCTACAGCTTTTCCGGTTAATTTAAACGTTATTTTACAACGATTGCGAAGCAAGTTTTAACAACTTATATTAATCACTCTCGTTGGCGCAGGATGAAAGCGTAAACGTGATCATTCGTGTGGGAGGAAACCGGAGTACCCGGAGAACCCGACCACCGTACCATCTCACATACCCGGGTTGCATTGGTGAGAAGCGAGCGTGCTTAACAACTATGATTATCCAGTAAGCATATGACTCACTGCCTTTTCCGCATACACTGTGGTGAGTACTTCCTAGAGGCCAGGGTCGATCATTATGTATCAACAGCTCAGTTCCGTGTGAAACCCTCCTAATCGAACAACAACCGTACTCACATCACTGCTTGATGGTTCTGCACTAGCACTCATAGTTGCCTTGAACCACAGAGGTTGGTCGAATGTTAACACAGAGGTTGGTCGAATGTTAACACAGTCGTCACATTATATCGTGCTGCATGCTGGATGACCCAGATCAGCGTTGAGTATAGACATGTATTGTCGCTTGAATTGGGATCAATCATAAGCATGAATACACTGATGACTATTCACCATTGGTATTAATAAGTTTCATGCTTCCACTCCAAGATGTTCGATACTTCTTTAACAACCACTATTCGCTGTATCATCCATGGTACTGGGAAGTTCAGATAAGGCCACGTAACTCATATCGGAGCTTTTCGTTGGACTATAACTGTTTATATGGAATTTGCCAATCGCATTTAGTTCAGTGCTTGATATCTTCAGTCTGTGAATGATTTTATTACATTTTTCACCTGGCGTCGCTTCTGCTATAATAATCCATTCCATGAAAGGTTCCATGGCCGTCGATAGTCTGGATATTGTGGTCAACGTTGTCGGCAACGTATTGCAAGATACAAGATACAAAATTTATTTTGAGTCGGCATGATTAAACAATGAACATTAGCTATGCATAGCTATTAACCGACATGATAAACATATAGTATAAGTTTAACAAAATTATGTATATATACCTGAAATGAAGAAAGTATTTGAGATGTCTAGCATTTTAAACTCAAATGATTAATAAATAACTTGTTAATTAGATTATAACTTAGCGCAAGGCAAGCATGCTCCAGTTTACAAGGGGTAGCAAATATAACTATAAATCAAAGCATAAAAACATAAACAGCTAGGATGCACAAATAGAGTATACAGCATATAACTAGTAGTTGAGGTATAGCATGAATCATATATTGTCAGAGCATCTATGCCATACATATGCAAACCAGGAATTAAAATTGTAATACATGCAGCATATTATATAAGACAGTATGACATGAAGCTATACAAGCAACTTAAAACAACATAGATAAAACTAACCATTATCAATACAGAAGGAGCAGTGGCATCTATCTCCCCTCCAGGCGCCGAATGCACAAATTGGTCTGACGTATGTCCGGGTATATCGGAGTCGTTACTGACAGCAGCGTTTTGTTCATATCTCTGAACCTCTTTGTAACTACAGCAGAACCCGAGGTTGTGACGAGTGTCAATCAACTACTTTGATGCATAGTGATGGTGCAACTGAATACCAAGTGCAAACTGCAGTGGTACATACTAGCTTGCATACTAGCTTGCATACTAGCTTGGTTTATGGCGGTCAGTTTGGGTCAGTTTGGGTTGGGTATCTTTACCAAAAATCCCAAATAACATGCCAACTCATTTCCGCCAAAAACAATAAGGATATGGAACAGGGTACCGACACATACTATGCAGTTGAGTCCCAGTCTGGCAGTTTGAACTCATACTCCTTCTAAGCTTTATACTGTCTGCTTGTAACAATATGTTTAGATCCTTTTATCTTCTAAAAGTGCACATACATGTTAGTAACTCGCTGTTACTGTCGATCATAATCGTAACTGATAAGCATGCATTTGAAGTTAAAGTTGGCATTGAAATGGGTCTCTGTCTGTATCATTGCACTATCGTCCAACATCTAAAATGACTAATCTCGTCAGGAGGCTCTCTCTCTCTCTCTCTCTCTCTCTCTCTCTCTCGTATAATACTTTTGCTCGTCTAATGGTGGTCTCGTATACTGGTGTTTTCGTATAATCACAGGTTCTTGTAATTGATATATTATTGAATTAGGATATGTCCTTGCCTTTTAGGTGAAGGAGCAATTATACGAAACCACTGACACTCCTGCCAACAACCCGTATACGTGTACTGTCTCACTATAGAGATTGTATAGCCAAGTCAAGTCAAAAACCTTTTATTCGCTCATTTCACATAGTATATAGCGACGTAGTAGAGTGTTCGCCTCCAAGTAATGGAGAATCAGACCGTCGTGGGTTCAAATCCCAACTTTCTGGTCTTTAGTATCGTAAACAACGATGCGTGCTATTAATTCTAGTTGGGTAAATATGATAACCCTATATCACACAGGAGCTTAGATTTGCTTGTCAGCGGAAATACAATAAAGTGCGAAATGGATGAAATGTAATTGCAGTGTTGTGCGAAATGGACTATTAAATGATTATAAATGCAAAAAAAGAGCATGAAATGACTTGAGAATCACACAGATTACAATTAAATATATTAACTTATATCCGAATGATAGCTTGCAATGTAATTTCAAAATGAAATAAATGAACGCTACGAAATGTAAATTTCTTGTGCGAAATGGAATATTAAATCATATATAAATCCATAATAAGCGGATGAAATGACGTATATTGTATTATATATCGAATATTAATTATATTTAATGAAAATCACAAAGGTTGCATTTAGTTTAAACAATATTTTATTCAATGAATATACATAGTATAATGATCACAATAAGAAAATACATGTAGGATTGAGGAGAAAGCAACTTGCTTTTATATGGTTACCTCTTTTCTACGAATCATTTACAAAACATACCGTTAGAATTAAGCAACAAAATTACTGTCAAATATTGAGTAACTCATTAATTTTAGAATGTGAGAAAATGATACTAATTTTGAAATATATGTTAAGATATGATCGTGATTGTGCAACAGGATGACCAGCTACACTATATCATCCAATTACATCACCACAATTGGCTATGATGATATTTTATTGGAGAAAGAAAGAAAACAATTTGGAGGAGAGCGTTTCAGAATCAGATGCCACAGGCTTGTGCATGTACGGAAATTGAGTAGGCGTTCAATATGGCAATCGTTTGTTGTAGTGTTATGCAAATCGTTTTGTGTCTTTAATGTACTTGTGAACGTTAGTGAAAAGTGATATGTTTTGTTCAGAGCTGAGTTGTGCATTTCCTTCTAATAGTGTGCTAAGTATTGGTGTAGTAATGTTGCTGATTTCGTTAATGAGTGTTGTCCTGTGAGTTTTGTATAGTGGACAAGTGAAGAAATAGTGTTCTGTAGTCTCTACTTCGCCACATCTACAAAGTGGACTTTCAACGATATTTTTTGAAAACAAGTGTTCATTTAATGTACTGCAGTGTGTTCTCAATCTGGTGTGGAAAATGTTTATATCTCGTTGACCAATGAAATTGTGAGGTGGGACGTGTTCTTGACCTACGTTTAGCCTGTGTTTGAATATGCTAAGAGACTCGGAGTTCCGTATATCAGTTGGTGTATTGTTCCACAAGTCAATAGTTGAAGGAAGGAACGACTTTGTGAAGAGCTGTGTATTGCAATGGATGTTCCTAGTATTTTCTGAATTTCGGAGGTTGTATGTTATTAGTTCACCAACTTGGTGAGGAGCTAGGTGTGATAGGTAGTCTGGAGTAAGCTGGTGTATCATTTTGTAGTAAAGTATGAGTTTGTGTTTACGTCTGCGTGATTGAAGTTGTTCCAAGCATGTGTCCCTGTAGAGTTTTTCGAGAGAAACCAGTTTTGTTGCCCCAGATATAATTCTTGCAGATTCAAGTTGAATTTTTTCGAGGTCATTTGCTTCTTGTTGTTTGATATTGTCCCAAACTACATCTGAGTACTCTAATAATGGTCGGATAAATGCAGTGTATATAGTGGACAGTGTTTTCCTATCAAGAATAAACTTAAGTGGTCTCATACAATTAACACGTTTCCATGCTTTTTCCTTTATGCTGTCAATGTGCTCGTGCCATGTACCGTCATCAGAGAAAGTTATGCCAAGATGTTTATGTGAGTGTACTTCTTCAATTGAGACATCATTCATATATAGTGGAGCGTTTAATTGCATTTAAATATATTATCTTATACTCAGATTAAAGCTCGCAATGTAATTTCCAAATGAAATGTCAGAAATGAACGCTACGAAATGTAAATCTCGTGAGCAAAATGGAATTTAAAATACGATATAAATGTCACATAAGCCACACGTTTTAACAACACTAGATAACGGCCCGCACCAGAAAGTCAAGCTAACGTTTGATTAAGTTAAATGACTGAAAGTGTTGTTCTCCTCATTTGTCAACGACTCTATATCGTGAAGTATTTGTATGGAACTTAGTGGATGGAATCTACGAGTATTTACGAAACGTGAATGACGTTCTATACCTATTAGAGGATTGTAACACACGGTTATCACTTACGTTGGCAGTTTATGATTTCTTGTTTATCAACACATGTTTACTTTTCTGGGTCAGCACTGTTCCCGGTTATCTGAAATGATAGAACACACTTATGATATGATGTGTCACACTCCTCTACCTATTACATATGAAGAAACTTGGTTCGCATCTTCAATACCTTGATTGCATAAACATATTGGAGAGTCAGGCAAATGGTTAAAGAAAAGATCATTGTTTAAGTTGCTGCATCGATTTCTGATACGAGATTGCATTACAGTATAGTATCGTTCCCCAGTTGAATAATAAGATGGAACCCCGGAAACATTGAACTTTCTTTTTCAATATGTTCCTAAATGATTGGTCATTCCAGAATGTTATTAGTCGGGTATGACAGATCTTGAGTATATTTCTATGCGTCTTGACAACTCAATCGTGTATATGTTAATACATTTAATTGCAATCTTTGTGATTTTCATTAATTATTATTAATATTCGATATACAATACAATACAAGTTATTTCGGGTTCTTATTTTGCATTTATATACGATTCAATATTCCATTTCGCATACGCCAATTACATTTCGTCCATTTCGCACACAATAATCCATTTCGTATTTCAGGCGTAACGCAATAAAGTAGCAAGCGTCCAATGATTTGTCAACAATGTCAATAATGTCTGCCAAATTTGAAAGTTTTCAAGATAATAAGCTACAATAGTGTTAATACTATTGTTTATTGCAATGTCTAAGAAGGTATCAAGTATATAGCGCACTCTATTGGTTAGGAACAAACACTAACAACCACAGTTATATCCGCATGTGCATGAATCATTGAATGTACGCCCAGAAGTTGCAGAACAGTTGTCAAAAACTTCAATTGGCAAGTTGCAACAAGACAGGACTTGTTTCGTTCAGTTGGCCGCGGATTTTTTAAGATGGAAGACATTATTTCTAACGTTTATTACTAACTGCATGACATAGTGTAGAATTATCTGGTAAGCGCTAATTTAATAATAAATGTATTCAAATATTCACTGACTTGATGTCTGGAGACTAGATATGTATCAACATAATACAACAAACTCTTCTGTGACAAACATGCAATCACAAGTCTTATAATCGACTGCACTAACTACAAGAATGTTATAACTAAACCTGAAGATATTAATGCTGTAACAAGGATGTCCTCCGAGTTGTGTCACAAATTCCATATGCAACAAGCTCTAAATCTAATACTCCAGTAACTGTGTAAATATACATCGAATGTTTGAAGCATGGGTGGAAGCTTTTATAGTTTTTATAGTGTTTTTAAAATTACGACTACTCAGTAAGTCAACTTTTAACTGTTTAACTGTCTACAAGTACTAGTACTTGGTGTTACCATATGTGGGAAAGAAAATACAGAAAAGAAGAAGATTGTATCATAATTTTCCATAAATCCATCGTAATCTGTATATATGAACATATCTCCATAGAGTGGTGGAACCTATGCTTGGCGTATTTTCCATTTCCATCCGTATTTAAAATATTTATTTAGTTCTAGGCTAATTTCGCTCACAGAGCTGAAGCATGGTTTAATAGCATTCCGTTGCGTGTATTGGTAGGCTGATGCAACTCTCACATGACTTGTCCAGCAGACGAATATAAACAAGCGTATTCATTGGGAGAATATTTCCACCGAAACTGTTACAGTGTATAAAGCAATACGGGTAGCTATCCGAATTTAAAATATCTACACCTAACCCGAAAAATAGTTTCTATACCATTTCTGATTAAGACCAATAAATGTTTTTACTCAATGATGTAGTATATCAAAATAAGATATTCAATGTTCAAGTTATGGTGGATAAATAAAAAATAACAAGTACGCCGTGCATAGGTCATGTGACAGTTGCATCAGCCTACCGATACATTCAACGGAATGCTATTGAACCATGCTTTCAGCTCTGTTGCGAAATTAGCCTAGAACTATATGATAGAGGCTTTTGGTTGTTTATGGATAATATTTCAGGCTCCTGTGGTTGAACATGGGTGGAGTGTGAACTCAGCACTTTGCTCCGTTCCTAGTAATGCAAATTTTTTAATTGTTGTAAAATAAATAAAGTATGATGGTTGTGTGATGTGGGTCGTATTTTTTGGTAAGCCCAACTTGATAACGTCACTCTTGCTAGCACTCCTGATTAGTGGTAAGCTTATGTGGGAATTTCAAGAAGGTCTTCTCGAACCACTTAAAGTGCAACAGGTCGTCCATGAAGCCGGTCTTTACTTTACCATATTTCATGTACATACTCACATACTTTACCATATTTCATGTACATATGTTACCAACTTACCATATTTTATGTACATACGTTACCATATTTCATGTACATACTCACATACTTTACCATATTCCATGTACATACTCTCATACTTTACCATATTTCATGTACACACTCTCATACGTTACCATATTTCATGTACATACTCACATACTTTACCATATTTCATGTACACAATCTCATACTTTACCATATTTCATGTACATGCTCTCATACATTACCATATTTCATGTACACGCTCTCATACGTTACCATATTTCATGTACACGCTCTCATATGTTACCATATTTCATGTACATGCTCTCATACATTACCATATTTCATGTACACACTCTCATGCTTTACCATATTTCATGTGCACGCTCTCATATGTTACCATATTTCATGTACACGCTCTCATATGTTACCATATTTCATGTACACACTCTCATACATTACCATATTTCATGTACATGCTCTCATACATTACCATATTTCATGTACACGCTCTCATAAGTTACCATATTTCATGTACATACTTTACCATATTCCATGTACATACTTTACCATATTTCATGTACACATTCTCATACGTTACCATATTTCATATACATACTTTACCATATTTCATGTACACACTCATACTTTACCATATTTCATGTACATACTTTACCATATTTCATGTACACAATCTCATACTTTACCATATTTCATTTCATGTACATATGTTACCATATTTCATGTACACGCTCTCATACATTACCATATTTCATGTACAACACGCTCTCATACATTACCATATTTCATGTACACGCTCTCATACATTACCATATTTCATGTACACACTCTCATACTTTACCATATTTCATGTACATACTTTACCATATTTCATGTACACACTCTCATACATTACCATATTTCATGTACACGCTCTCATACATTACCATATTTCATGTACACGCTCTCATACATTACCATATTTCATGTACATGCTCTCATACATTACCATATTTCATGTACACACTCTCATACGTTACCATATTTCAGGTACATACTTTACCATATTTCATGTACATACATTACCATATTTCATGTACACACTCTCATACATTACCATATTTCATGTACACACTCTCAAACATTACCATATTTCATGTACACACTCTCATACATTACCATATTTCATGTACATGCTCTCATACATTACCATTTTTCATGTACATACTCTCATACATTACCATATTTCATGTACATATGTTACCATATTTCATGTACATGCTCTCATACATTACCATATTTCATGAACACGCTCTCATACATTACCATATTTCATGTACACACTCTCATACATTACCATATTTCATGTACACACTCTCATACATTACCATATTTCATGTACATACTCTCATACATTACCATATTTCATGTACATACTCTCATACATTACCATATTTCATGTACATATGTTACCATATTTCATGTACATGCTCTCATACATTACCATATTTCATGAACACGCTCTCATACATTACCATATTTCATGTACACGCTCTCATACATTACCATATTTCATGTACACGCTCTCATACATTACCATATTTCATGTACATGCTCTCATACATTACCATATTTCATGTACACGCTCTCATACGTTACCATATTTCATGTACACACTCTCATACATTACCATATTTCATGTACACGCTCTCATACGTTACCATATTTCATGTACACGCTCTCATACGTTACCATATTTCATGTACACACTCTCATACGTTACCATATTTCATGTACATACTTTACCATATTTCATGTACACAATCTCATACTTTACCATATTTCATTTCATGTACATATGTTACCATATTTCATGTACACACTCTCATACGTTACCATATTTCAGGTACATGCTCTCATACATTACCATATTTCATGTACACACTCTCATACATTACCATATTTCATGTACACACTCTCATACATTACCATATTTCAGGTACATACTTTACCATATTTCATGTACATACATTACCATATTTCATGTACACACTCTCATACATTACCATATTTCATGTACACACTCTCATACATTACCATATTTCATGTACATACTTTACCATATTTCATGTACACACACTCATACATTACCATATTTCATGTACATACATTACCATATTTCATGTACACGCTCTCATACATTACCATATTTCATGTACACGCTCTCATACATTACCATATTTCATGTACACGCTCTCATACATTACCATATCTCATGTATATGCTCTCATACATTACCATATTTCATGTACACACTCTCATACGTTACCATATTTCATGTACATGCTCTCATACATTACCATAATTATTTCATGTACATACTTTACCATATTTCATGTACATACATTACCATATTTCATGTACATGCTCTCATACATTACCATATTTCATGTACACGCTCTCATACGTTACCATATTTCATGTACACACTCTCATACATTACCATATTTTATGTACATGCTCTCATACATTACCATAGTTCATGTACATACATTACCATATTTCATGTACATACATTACCATATTTCATGTACATACATTACCATATTTCATGTACATACATTACCATATTTCATGTACATACATTACCATATTTCATGTACACGCTCTCATACATTACCATATTTCATGTACACGCTCTCATACGTTACCATATTTCATGTACACACTCTCATACTTTACCATAATTCATGTACACGCTCTCATACATTACCATATTTCCTGTACACGCTCTCATACGTTACCATATTTCATGTACATACTTTACCATATTTCATGTACACACTCTCATACATTACCATATTTCATGTACACACTCTCATACATTACCATATTTCATGTACACACTCTCATACATTACCATATTTCATGTACACGCTCTCATACATTACCATATTTCATGTACACACTCTCATACATTACCATATTTCATGTACATGCTCTCATACATTACCATATTTCATGTACATACTCTCATACATTACCATATTTCATGTACATATGTTACCATATTTCATGTACATGCTCTCATACATTACCATATTTCATGAACACGCTCTCATACATTACCATATTTCATGTACACGCTCTCATGCATTACCATATTTCATGTACACGCTCTCATACATTACCATATTTCATGTACACACTCTCATACATTACCATATTTCATGTACACGCTCTCATACATTACCATATTTCATGTACATGCTCTCATACATTACCATATTTCATGTACATGCTCTCATACATTACCATATTTCATGTACACACTCTCATACGTTACCATATTTCAGGTACATACTTTACCATATTTCATGTACATACATTACCATATTTCATGTACACACTCTCATACATTACCATATTTCATGTACACACTCTCATACATTACCATATTTCATGTACATACTTTACCATATTTCATGTACATACATTACCATATTTCATGTACACACACTCATACATTACCATATTTCATGTACATACATTACCATATTTCATGTACACGCTCTCATACATTACCATATTTCATGTACATGCTCTCATACATTACCATATTTCATGTACACGCTCTCATACATTACCATATTTCATGTACATGCTCTCATACATTACCATATTTCATGTACACACTCTCATACGTTACCATATTTCATGTACATGCTCTCATACATTACAATAATTATATCATGTTCATACTTTACCATATTTCATGTACATACATTACCATATTTCATATACACGCTCTCATACATTACGATATTTCATGTACATGCTCTCATACATTACCATATTTCATGTACACGCTCTCATACGTTACCATATTTCATGTACACACTCTCATACATTACCATATTTTATGTACATGCTCTCATACATTACCATATTTCATGTACATACATTACCATATTTCATGTACATACATTACCATATTTCATGTACATACATTACCATATTTCATGTACATACATTACCATATTTCATGTACATACATTACCATATTTCATGTACACCCTCTCATACATTACCATATTTCATATACACGCTCTCATACGTTACCATATTTCATGTACACGCTCTCATATGTTACCATATTTCATGTACACACTCTCATACATTACCATATTTCATGTACATGCTCTCATACATTACCATATTTCATGTACACGCTCTCATACATTACCATATTTCATGTACACACTCTCATACATTACCATATTTCATGTACACACTCTCATACATTACCATATTTCATGTACACACTCTCATACATTACCATATTTCATGTACACACTCTCATACTTTACCATATTTCATGTACACGCTCTCATACATTACCATATTTCATGTACACGCTCTCATACGTTACCATATTTCATGTACATACTTTACCATATTTCATGTACACACTCTCATACATTACCATATTTCATGTACACACTCTCATACATTACCATATTTCATGTACACACTCTCATACATTACCATATTTCATGTACACACTCTCATACATTACCATATTTCATGTACACACTCTCATACATTACCATATTTCATGTACACGCTCTCATACATTACCATATTTCATGTACACACTCTCATACATTACCATATTTCATGTACACACTCTCATACATTACCATATTTCATGTACATGCTCTCATACATTACCATATTTCATGTACATACTCTCATACATTACCATATTTCATGTACATATGTTACCATATTTCATGTACATGCTCTCATACATTACCATATTTCATGAACACGCTCTCATACATTACCATATTTCATGTACACGCTCTCATACATTACCATATTTCATGTACACGCTCTCATACATTACCATATTTCATGTACACACTCTCATACATTACCATATTTCATGTACACGCTCTCATACATTACCATATTTCATGTACATACTCTCATACATTACCATATTTCATGTACATATGTTACCATATTTCATGTACATGCTCTCATACATTACCATATTTCATGAACACGCTCTCATACATTACCATATTTCATGTACACGCTCTCATGCATTACCATATTTCATGTACACGCTCTCATACATTACCATATTTCATGTACACACTCTCATACATTACCATATTTCATGTACACGCTCTCATACATTACCATATTTCATGTACATGCTCTCATACATTACCATATTTCATGTACACACTCTCATACATTACCATATTTCATGTACATGCTCTCATACATTACCATATTTCATGTACACGCTCTCATACGTTACCATATTTCATGTACACATTCTCATACATTACCATATTTCATGTACACGCTCTCATACGTTACCATATTTCATGTACACACTCTCATACATTTCCATATTTCATGATCATACTTTACCATATTTCATGTACACACTCTCATACGTTACCATATTTCATGTACATACTTTACCATATTTCATGTACACAATCTCATACTTTACCATATTTCATTTCATGTACATATGTTACCATATTTCATGTACACACTCTCATACGTTACCATATTTCAGGTACATGCTCTCATACATTACCATATTTCATGTACACACTCTCATACATTACCATATTTCATGTACACACTCTCATACGTTACCATATTTCAGGTACATACTTTACCATATTTCATGTACATACATTACCATATTTCATGTACACACTCTCATACATTACCATATTTCATGTACACACTCTCATACATTACCATATTTCATGTACATACTTTACCATATTTCATGTACATACATTACCATATTTCATGTACACACACTCATACATTACCATATTTCATGTACATACATTACCATATTTCATGTACACGCTCTCATACATTACCATATTTCATGTACATGCTCTCATACATTACCATATTTCATGTACACGCTCTCATACATTACCATATTTCATGTACATGCTCTCATACATTACCATATTTCATGTACACACTCTCATACGTTACCATATTTCATGTACATGCTCTCATACATTACCATAATTATTTCATGTACATACTTTACCATATTTCATGTACATACATTACCATATTTCATGTACATGCTCTCATACATTACCATATTTCATGTACACGCTCTCATACATTACCATATTTCATGTACATACATTACCATATTTCATGTACATACATTACCATATTTCATGTACATACATTACCATATTTCATGTACACGCTCTCATACATTACCATATTTCATGTACACGCTCTCATACGTTACCATATTTCATGTACACACTCTCATACATTACAATATTTCATGTACACACTCTCATACATTACCATATTTCATGTACACACTCTCATACATTACCATATTTCATGTACACGCTCTCATATGTTACCATATTTCATGTACACACTCTCATACATTACCATATTTCATGTACACGCTCTCATACGTTACCATATTTCATGTACACACTCTCATACATTACCATATTTCATGTACACACTCTCATACATTACCATATTTCATGTACACGCTCTCATACATTACCATATTTCATGTACACACTCTCATACTTTACCATATTTCATGTACACGCTCTCATACGTTACCATATTTCATGTACACGCTCTCATACATTACATTTAGCATTGTTTCATTCTATATTTTAGCATTGTTTCATTCTATAATTTAGCATTGTTTCATTCTATATATTTAGCATTGTTTCATTCTATATTTAGCATTGTTTCATTCTATATTTAGCATTGTTTCATTCTATATTTAGCAGGTCTGGTTTAATCTACAAGCTGAATATTCTCCTCAAGCGGAATGTTCTCCACATGTGAACGGCACAGTACATGTAAATGAAGACAGTCCGACATTTGCCTTCCATGAGTTCTCCAGTCTTGGAGAACCTTCTGACTTAACGGAAGGATCTGAGTTGAGCCAGTATTCACAGGGATCGTCCCTGTCGGGGCCAGAGTTATCACAGTATTCACAGGGATCGTCCCTGTCGGGGCCTGCGTTATCACAGTATTCACAGGGATCGTCCCTGTCGGGGCCAGAGTTATCACAGTATTCACAGGGATCGTCCCTGTCGGGGCCGGCATTATCACAGTATTCACAGGGATCGTCCCTGTCGGGGCCGGAGTTATCACAGTATTCTCTGCAATCGAGTATGGACGCCAATCCTACTAACGAGGTAAGCAGTCTACTTTGTATGGATGCCAATCCTACTAACGAGGTAAGCAGTCTACTTTGTATGGATGCCAATCCTACTAACGTGGTAAGCAGTCTACTTTGTATGGATGCCAATCCTACTAACGAGGTAAGCAGTCTACTTTGTATGGATGCCAATCCTACTAACGAGGTAAGCAGTCTACTTTGTATGGATGCCAATCCTACTAACGAGGTAAGCAGTCTACTTTGTATGGATGCCAATCCTACTAACGAGGTAAGCAGTCTACTTTGTATGGATGCCAATCCTACTAACGTGGTAAGCAGTCTACTTTGTATGGATGCCAATCCTACTAACGAGGTAAGCAGTCTACTTTGTATGGATGCCAATCCTACTAACGTGGTAAGCAGTCTGTTACTTTGCTCTGTTCTTGTTATCCAGGTTTGTTCTAGAGCATCAACAAATACAATGTGTGGTAGGAATAAAGGGTTAATGTGCTGCTTGTCATGTGTCAGACAAATACAGTGGAGGAATAAAGGGTTAATGTGCTGCTTGTCATGTGTCAGACAAATACAGTGGAGGAATAAAGGGTTAATGTGCTGCTTGTCATGTGTCAGATAAATACAGTGGATAGGAATAAAGGGGTCAACATGCTGCTTGTCATTTGTCAGACAAATACAGTCGGGTAGGAACAAAGGGTCAATGTGTTGCTTGTCATGTGTCAGACAAATACAGTGGATAGGAATAAAGGGGTCAATGTGCTGCTTGTCATGTGTCAGACAAATACAGTGGATAGGAATAAAGGGGTCAATGTGTTGCTTGTCATGTGTCAAGATAAATGCAGTGGGGTAGGAATAAAGGGGTCAATGTGCTGCTTGTCATGTGTCAGACAAATACAGTGGATAGGAATAAAGGGTCAATGTGCTGCTTGTCATGTGTCAGATAAATACAGTGGATAGGAACAAATGGGTCAATGTGCTGCTTGTCATGTGTCAGACAAATACAGTGGAGGAATAAAGGGTTAATGTGCTGCTTGTCATGTGTCAGACAAATACAGTGGTATAGGAACAAAGGGGTCAATGTGTTGCTTGTCATGTGTCAGACAAATACAGTGAATAGGAACAAAGGGGTCAATGTGTT
Source organism: Archivesica marissinica (assembly GCA_014843695.1). Taxonomy (NCBI): domain Eukaryota; kingdom Metazoa; phylum Mollusca; class Bivalvia; order Venerida; family Vesicomyidae; genus Archivesica; species Archivesica marissinica. The sequence goes on from CM026390.1 coordinate 43,301,513, forward strand.
GCTTGTCATGTGTCAGACAAATACAGTCGAGTAGGAACAAAGGGTCAATGTGTTGCTTGTCATGTGTCAGACAAATACAGTGTGGGTAGGAACAAAGGGGCCAATGTGCTGCTTGTCATGTGTCAGACAAATACAGTGGTATAGGAACAAAGGGGTTAATGTGTTGCTTGTCATGTGTCAGACAAATACAGTGGTATAGGAATAAAGGGGTCAATGTGCTGCTTGTCATGTGTCCGACAAATACAGTCGGGTAGGAACAAAGGGTCAATGTGTTGCTTGTCATGTGTCAGACAAATACAGTGGATAGGAACAAAGGGGCCAATGTGCTGCTTGTCATGTGTCAGACAAATACAGTGTGGTAGGAACAAAGGGGTCAAAGTGCTGCTTGTCATGTGTCAGACAAATACAGTGGGGTAGGAACAAAGGGGTCAAGATGTTGCTTGTCATGTGTCAGACAAATACAGTCGGGTAGGAACAAAGGGTCAATGTGCTGCTTGTCATGTGTCAGACAAATACAGTCGGGTAGGAACAAAGGATCAATGTGCTGCTTGTCATGTGTCAGACAAATACAGTGTGGGTAGGAACAAAGGGGTCAACATGCTGCTTGTCATGTGTCAGACAAATACAGTGGATAGGAACAAAGGGGTCAAAATGCTGCTTGTCATGTGTCAGACAAATACAGTGAGGTAGGAACAAAGGGACCGTCAATGTGCTGCTTGTCATGTGCCAGACAAATACAGTGGTATAGGAATAAAGGGGTCAACATGCTGCTTGTCATGTGTCAGACAAATGCAGTGGTATAGGAATAAAGGGGTCAATGTAATGCTTGTCATGTGCCAGACAAATACAGTGGTATAGGAATAAAGGGGTCAATGTGCTGCTTGTCATGTGCCAGACAAACCAATACGGGCATGTTGAGTATGGAAAAACCCTGATTTAAAACAGGCAGGCCTATAATTAAACAACCAATTATGTCTCCCCATACTTAATATTTTGACCTTGCCGTATGTCCGCACACACTAACGGATACTTATGTAGCTAAGAGATCAATATTTCAATTGCCTAGTGGTCTAGGGTTAAATGAACAAAAATCAATATTTCAATTGCCTAGTGGTCTAGGGTTAAATGAACAAAAATCAATATTTCAATTGCCTAGTGGTCTAGGGTTAAATGAACACAAATCAATATTTCAATTGCCTAGTGGTCTAGGGTTAAATGAACAAAAATCAATATTTCAATTGCCTAGTGGTCTAGAGTTAAATGAACAAAAATCAATATTTCAATTGCCTAGTGGTCTAGGGTTAAATGAACAAAGGAGATAACAATGGGGTAGCCCATTCTTGAGGCCGTCTGTCTGTCCGCTTTAGCTTGTTCGTTTCATCTCGATAACCCCATCTTGTATTTTCACCAAGCTTGACAGTAAGCATCGGTATGATGTCTAGTTGTACATATTGTAACCCCGTTCCGGTTGAATGATTTTTGCTATATGGCCATTTACACATTTTATAACAAAGCTTATCTGCACGCACTTCATCTCCAAAACCCATTGTTGGATTTTCTCGAAACTTGGCATGAAGCGCCCGTATGTCATCTTCAAAACGCCTTAGTAATCATATTGTAATCCCGTCTTTTCAGATTTACAGCCATTTGAACTTTTTTATAACATAAAGCTTGTCCAAGCATCTGGAAAACTTCATTATACCATATGACTTTTTATTGCAATGGCTTCATATATTGCATTCTTTTATTACTCCACTGAAGCAACAGTGAGTGGGGAGACATACATTTATTACTCCACTGAAGCAACAGTGAGTGGGGAGACATACGTTTATTACTCCACTGAAGCAACAGTGAGTGGGGAGGTATGCGTTTATTACTCCACTGAAGCAACAGTGAGTGGCGAGACAATTTCTATTTCATGGCCTGTTCAATAAGTTTAATTATTAACATGATAGATGTACTTGTTTAGACACATCATCCTGGTACTGTTGTTTACATGATACCTGTACTTGTGTAGACACACCATCCTGGTACTGTTGTTTACATGATACATGTACTTGTGTAGGCACACCATCCTTGTACTGTTGTTTACATGAGACATGTACTTGTGTAGACACACCATCCTGGCACTGTTGTTTACATGATACATGAACTTGTGTAGACACACCATCCTGGCACTGTTGTTTACATGATACATGTACTTGTGTAGACACACCATCCTTGTACTGTTGTTTACATGATACATGTACTTGTGTAGACACACCATCCTGGTACTGTTGTTTACATGATACATGAACTTGTGTAGACACACCATCCTTGTACTGTTGTTTACATGATACATGTACTTGTGTAGACACACCATCCTTGTACTGTTGTTTACATGATACATGTACTTGTGTAGACACACCATCCTTGTACTGTTGTTTACATGATACATGAACTTGTGTAGACACACCATCCTTGTACTGTTGTTTACATGATACATGTACTTGTGTAGACACATCATCCTGGTACTGTTGTTTACATGATACATGTACTTGTGTAGACACACCATCCTTGTACTGTTGTTTACATGATACATGAACTTGTGTAGACACACCATCCTGGTACTGTTGTTTACATGAACTTGTGTAGACACACCATCCTTGTACTGTTGTTTACATGATACATGTACTTGTGTAGACACACCATCCTGGTACTGTTGTTTACATGATACATGTACTTGTGTAGACACACCATCCTTGTACTGTTGTTTACATTATACATGTACTTGTGTAGACACACCATCCTGGCACTGTTGTTTACATGATACATGTACTTGTGTAGACACACCATCCTGGCACTGTTGTTTACATGATACATGTACTTGTGTAGACACACCATCCTGGCACTGTTGTTTACATGATACATGTACTTGTGTAGACACACCATCCTGGCACTGTTGTTTACATGATACATGTACTTGTGTAGACACACCATCCTGGTACTGTTGTTTACATGATACATGTACTTGTGTAGACACACCATCCTTGTACTGTTGTTTACATGATACATGAACTTGTGTAGACACACCATCCTGGCACTGTTGTTTACATGATACATGTACTTGTGTAGACACACCATCCTGGCACTGTTGTTTACATGATACATGTACTTGTGTAGACACACCATCCTTGTACTGTTGTTTACATGACACCTGTACTTGTGTAGACACACCATCCTTGTACTGTTGTTTACATGACACCTGTACTTGTGTAGACACACCATCCTTGTACTGTTGTTTACATGACACCTGTACTTGTGTAGACACACCATCCTTGTACTGTTGTTTACATGATACATGTACTTGTGTAGACACACCATCCTTGTACTGTTGTTTACATGATACATGTACTTGTGTAGACACATCATCCTTGTACTGTTGTTTACATGATACATGTACTTGTGTAGACACACCATCCTTGTACTGTTGTTTACATGATACATGAACTTGTGTAGACACACCATCCTTGTACTGTTGTTTACATGATACATGTACTTGTGTAGACACACCATCCTTGTACTGTTGTTTACATGATACATGTACTTGTGTAGACACACCATCCTGGCACTGTTGTTTACATGATACATGTACTTGTGTAGACACACCATCCTGGTACTGTTGTTTACATGATACATGTACTTGTGTAGACACACCATCCTGGTACTGTTGTTTACATGATACATGTACTTGTGTAGACACACCATCCTGGCACTGTTGTTTACATGATACGTGTACTTGTGTAGACACACCATCCTTGTACTGTTGTTTACATGATACGTGTACTTGTGTAGACACACCATCCTTGTACTGTTGTTTACATGATACATGCACTTGTGTAGACACACCATCCTTGTACTGTTGTTTACATGTACTTGTGTAGACACACCATCCTTGTACTGTTGTTTACATGATACATGTACTTGTGTAGACACACCATCCTGGTACTGTTGTTTACATGATACATGTACTTGTGTAGACACACCATCCTGGCACTGTTGTTTACATGATACATGTACTTGTGTAGACACACCATCCTTGTACTGTTGTTTACATGATACATGTACTTGTGTAGACACACCATCCTTGTACTGTTGTTTACATGATACATGTACGTGTGTAGACACACCATCCTTGTACTGTTGTTTACATGAGACATGTACTTGTGTAGACACACCATCCTTGTACTGTTGTTTACATGATACATGTACTTGTGTAGACACACCATCCTGGCACTGTTGTTTACATGATACATGTACTTGTGTAGACACACCATCCTTGTACTGTTGTTTACATGATACATGTACTTGTGTAGACACACCATCCTGGTACTGTTGTTTACATGAACTTGTTTAGACACACCATCCTGGCACTGTTGTTTACATGATACATGTACTTGTGTAGACACACCATCCTTGTACTGTTGTTTACATGATACATGTACTTGTGTAGACACACCATCCTTGTACTGTTGTTTACATGATACATGTACTTGTGTAGACACACCATCCTGGCACTGTTGTTTACATGATACATGTACTTGTGTAGACACACCATCCTTGTACTGTTGTTTACATGATACATGTACTTGTGTAGACACACCATCCTGGCACTGTTGTTGAGCTACCTGTAGATGACTTGTATGCAATGATTCAAACAGATACTAAAAATGGATGTTAACAGTAAGTATTATTCATTAAAACATGATTATATATTTTCAGATTGTCTCATCACATGACAGTCCAGACATATCACAGCAGGAATCTACCTTGTCTGATGGTATATTACATTATTACGTTTACGTGTACCTTGTCTGATGGTATATTACGTTTATGTGTACCTTGTCTGATGGTATATTACATTATTATGTTTACGTGTACCTTGTCTGATGGTATATTACATTATTACGTTTACGTGTACCTTGTCTGATGGTATATTACGTTTATGTGTACCTTGTCTGATGGTATATTACATTATTACGTTTACGTGTACCTTGTCTGATGGTATATTACATTATTACGTTTACGTGTACCTTGTCTGATGGTATATTACGTTTATGTGTACCTTGTCTGATGGTATATTACATTATTACGTTTACGTGTACCTTGTCTGATGGTATATTACATTATTACGTTTACGTGTACCTTGTCTGATGGTATATTACGTTTATGTGTACCTTGTCTGATGGTATATTACATTATTACGTTTACGTGTACCTTGTCTGATGGTATATTACATTATTACGTTTACGTGTACCTTGTCTGATGGTATATTACGTTTATGTGTACCTTGTCTGATGGTATATTACATTATTACGTTTACGTGTACCTTGTCTGATGGTATATTACATTATTACGTTTACGTGTACCTTGTCTGATGGTATATTACATTATTACGTGTATGTGTACTTTGTCTGATGGTATGTTACATTATTACGTTTATATGTACCTTTTCTAATGGTATATTACATTATTACGTTTACGTGTACCTTGTCTGGTGGTATATTACATTATTACGTGTACTTTGTCTGATGGTATGTTACATTATTATGTTTATATGTACCTTGTCTGATGGTATGTTACATTATTACGTTTACGTGTATAATTGTGCAGATAACATGGGTATATAATTACTGTGCACATGTCATTGGTGAGGCACCTGTCATTGGTGAGGCACCTGTCATTGGTGGGGTACCTGTCATTTGTGGGGTACCTGTCATTGGTGGGGTACCTGTCATTGGTGGAGCACCTGTCATTGGTGGTGTACCTGTCATTGGTGGAACACCTGTCATTGGTGGGGTACCTGTCATTGGTGGGGCACCTGTCATTGGTCTGTCAATATCGATTGAGAAACAAGCTGAATGGTTATGTTGGATTTGTTCAACGCAGTAACTCAGGGAGAAGACCTATATGTATATATGTTTTCTTTCATTTTAATCCATTTACCTCTACTGCTGTTATGTTATATGCAAGAGGATCATTTCTTGATGACAGGTAAAAATACTGAAATCAATAATGTTTACCCAACAATACCAGTCAGGTTGCACCAGTACCGTGTAACCCAACAATACCAGTCAGGTTGCACCAGTACCGTGTAACCCAACAATACCAGTCAGTTTGCACCAGTACCGTGTAACCCAACAATACCAGCCAGTTTGCACCAGTACACAAGTTTTAATCTTGCATATAAAAACAATTTGGTAATTTTTTTCTCGTTTCCAGATAATAGCTTCAATTCCACGATTTATGCTGAATTACATTAATGATTATATTTTATTTATTATAACTATATTTTTTATTGACTCTCATCGTAACATGTTGATACAAAGTAGTTAATGGCTACATTGAACTCACTCATATCCGTCTGTTAGACTTATGTCGAATGTTCAACTCATAGAGATGGTATCCAGGAGCCATGTTCCTACATATTAATCCAATGTCACAGGAACACTTGGAAGTCAAAGATCAAATGGCGATATTTATTGTCCAATCCAAAGCCGCTTGAAATCCCAATAAAAATAAATGTTTGGATTTGTCTTACTTATGATGTTGACCTGGGCCTTGAAACGACATGTCTGAAACCTTCACTCATGCGTTACAATCATCTAATAATACAATTCCTATACGTTTTAATGTTGATTTGCCATCATTTTATGATATCAAGAACTCCTGTTTGTTACAAGAATCATTTTCCAGGATTGGTAGTACAGACTGCATGAAGACATATTTTGCATATTTTCAGGACAGTATGGTGGTGATGAAGGCAACTCCACGTCATCGCTACGCGACAGTCCGCATGATGAAGCTGTCAGTTCAGCCATCATGGAAGTGTCCGGCGAATTGATGCTTGGCAGATTTTCTACCCACATGCAAGGCTCCTGTGGAAGTGAGAGTTCGGATATTTCTGATGAAGATATCAGACGAACCTCTTCTCGTGGTGCCATAGCAAAATATCCAGAATCGTCAACTGGTTTATCAGATAACGACTGGAATCCATATGCAACTGAATCTGATACCAATCAAACTCCCAGATCGCCGAAGTCTGCAGCAAGTGATGAACAAAACCGAGTTGGATTTGTGTCAAAAGCTACGTTCAGTATTACACAACCAATAGATTCAGTGACAACTGTTAGTACGACAACAGGGGAAGTTATTGTTGGAGAACCCAAACCAGAAGGAGTTGTTTCGTCTAATTTGGGAAGTAGATTCACTGATGATATTGAAATGAATCGTAGAGAGACTAGTGAACCACTTGATATTCTAAGATATGTGATTGATGATGATAATGATGAACAAGCAAACAACAGAACAACAGACATTGTTGGGAAAGTGAGTAGGTCTCAGAAAGATTACGTGATACATGAATCACCTGATACAACTAGAAGTGATTACACTGATGGTAGCAGATCGGGATGGCAGTCTACTGAATCCGGTAAAAGTTTAGATTCTCTAAGGAGAGAATCAACGGAATCATGCCTCAGTTTAAAATCAAGTTTGGAGTCCAGTCGCCCTTCATTAGAATTTAGTAGAGAAATTGAGTATGAAAGCATTGAGTCTGCAGAGCTTGCAAGGCACTTGCCAGACAAAATAAGTAGTAACAGGTCTGGCCTACAGAGCTGGGAGCCGGGTAAAGATGGGTCAAGTTCTAGGTCAGATTTTGATAAGAGTGGTGAAAGTGATAGACAGTCAGCAGATTCCCAACACAGTGGAGAAAGCCAAAAGTCTACTGGTAGGTCAATATGCAGTGAACGGTCTAATCGACTTGACAGATTGAGTGATGCTGCTGGTGACAATCTTAAAGAACTAATACAGTTTGAATCTGCTCAAAGATCTATTGATGCTCATATTCAAGATCTAAGTGAAACAACATCAAAATCTCTGCAGCCACCAAAACAAGATGACTCAAGAGATTCTGTTAGCCGCACAAGGTTTACAGCAAGGATTGAACATTATGCCTCCCCAGTTCGGTCGACACAGTCACCAGAGCGATGCTCCAATGTAACTAGCAATGGTTATGTGAGCATTGAAGAGAGAGAACGGTTGTTATCTTCAGGGTTGCTATCTTCAGCTGATGTAGACTATGAAAATCCAGATATCCATCAAGAAGTGAGGAAAACAAATGAGAATAAAGTAGATACAAGATATGATAGAATGGCCAATACAGCCTATGAGAGGTCAATACCGTCTCACGCCAGTACCAATATACCAAATATTTCTGAAGCTTTGACTGATAGATCTCCAAGTGATATATCCATGAAAAGAGTGGCTAAATTGTTTGATGACACAAAGCGACAAGTTAGGGAAGCTGTTGCCATACCTAGACCAGAGCCATCTGGCAGCGAGGAGAGATTTCCACTACATGAAAGGCTGATGTGGCCAGTGCATGATGATTCATCCCAAATACAGGAGAGGAGTGGGGAATTAGAGAAGGGTCATGGTAACTGGAAGCGGGGGAAATCCCGAGTATCAGAGGTAGCTAGTTCTCTAACAAGTGAGGAAGTAGCAAGAGTTCTAGGAAGATATGTGGAAGATGATGTAAGCAGGACGCAGAGAATGAGTAGGTCACATGAAGATACTGGTGCTCCTGTACCACACTCTGCTTTTGATAGAATAGACAGTGTTGGGCTAGAACCCAGTGGTGAATTACAAATTAGACATTTTGCTGTGCCTAATACCCTCACTTCTCTTAGGGCTGGAGATGTTTCTGAGGATGAGCTTTCTAAGAATGTCAAAGCTCTGCTAACAGAAAATGGCAGGAATGAAAGAATTGAGTATGTTCCCAGGACCATGGACTATACTAGACTTCAAAAAGACCTGCAGGAAATACAGGATAGTCTCCATGATGTGCCATCACCCACAGCAAATGACAGCATTCATACTCAGAGAAGAAATCTGGATTGTTTAAAAGGTGAAGCTGAATGTACACCAAGAGATGAACTAAGGTCATTGGAAATAACAGGTACCACATCGGTTGGTCGAGAAAGTGGGGTTAGTGAGTATGGACGGAGACTTGTATGGGATCATGGAGCAGATTTGGAATATGATGAAGGGTATGGAGGTCAGTTTATTGGAACAACGACGACTACTAATACTTTGTCCACAAGACTGAAAAGGACTGGAGACACAGATATCTTGATAGGCAGACCAGATTCAGCTGTAACTGATGAGACATTGAATGATGCACCTGAACTAGATGATACAAAGACATTGACCGGGTCAGATATCACTCGAGCCGAGAAAATCGTGGAGCAGATCATGAGCCGCAGGGCAGAGGGTGATCTTAAAGAATCTGTCGAGGACATCATAGCCAGGTACAAAAATGAACAGAAGGATTTGTTTGATAGGTTGCAAGCACCAGCACATACCCAAACTTCACAACCAGACAGAGATACAAAGATTGAGGATAGTAAGCCAGTCACTAACATTTATAGGCCTATTCTCAAAGACCCAGACATGGAACTACCCTCTTCAGAGCAAATTGGTATTTCAATTCAGGAGCTAGATGGCAAGAAGCAACCTGGTCTTGCTGAACGTGTTTACAAAATTCTCACTTCTAAGAATGGTAACGTGGATAATTCAAATAATACAGAAGAGAAGGGTATGGCGAAAAAAGTTTACAAAATACTTGATAGTGATCGACCCCAAGAACAAGTAAATGGAATTCTGACAGAAGCCATTGCAAACGAACATGAAATATTGAAACATCTTGTCACAATGCCAAAGGATGATTCCAGTGTTGATGACAGCGGATTAAATGAAACCATAGAGAGTTTTGATATTGAGGATAAAGACGTAAGGAAACAGTTACAATGGTCACAATTCAGTTCCCCGGACAAGGGAGAGAAGTCTGATTTTGCTGCACTACGGGAAGTAACCTCTGCTCCTTATTTGGCACTTAGTAATGCTAAATCTCTTCTGTCGACACAGTTGAAGAAAATGTCGGAAAGGAATTTTGATAAAAGTATCGAAGTTCGGACTCCGTATCGACACGTTGAATGTTATCCGGTATATGGGGTTGATAGGCTAGGGCAGCAGGAACCGGAATCCAGTGTACCCAGAGAAGCTTGGATGCCGGCCCGTAGGTCGGCAGGCTCTACCAGCAGAAACAAGGATAGGGCTTTGGCAAGGTATGAAATTAGACAAACATAACCCTGTTTAGATATTTTAAGATATAAATAGTTCTTGAAAATGTGTCACTATTGAAAAACAATGGCCATACATCAAAGATATCCCAACTTTATCCAAACATATCCTTCTGGTGTGGGCACACTGATACATCCTTCTTGTGTAGGCACACTGATACATCCTTCTATGGTGGGCACACTGATACATCCTTCTTGTGTGGGCACACTGATACATCCTTCTTGTGTGGGCACACTGATACATCCTTCTATGGTGGGCACACTGATACATCCTTCTTGTGTGGGCACATTGATACATCCTTCTTGTGTGGGCACACTGATACATCCTTCTTGTGTGGGCACACTGATACATCCTTCTATGGTGGGCACACTGATACATCCTTCTTGTGTGGGCACATTGATACATCCTTCTTATGTGGGCACACTGATACATCCTTCTTGTGTGGGCACATTGATACATCCTTCTTGTATGGGCACACTGATACATCCTTCTTGTGTGGGCACACTGATACATCCTTCTATGGTGGGCACACTGATACATCCTTCTTATGTGGGCACACTGATACATCCTTCTTGTGTGGGCACACTGATACATCCTTCTTGTGTGGGCACATTGATACATCCTTCTTATGTGGGCACACTGATACATCCTTCTTATGTGGGCACATTGATACATCCTTCTTGTGTGGGCACACTGATACATCCTTCTTGTGTGGGCACACTGATACATCCTTCTTGTATGGGCACACTGATACATCCTTCTTGTGTGGGCACACTGATACATCCTTCTTGTATGGGCACACTGATACATCCTTCTTGTGTGGGCACACTGATACATCCTTCTATGGTGGGCACACTGATACATCCTTCTTATGTGGGCACACTGATACATCCTTCTTATGTGGGCACACAATATCTACATTTGTAACATATGTATTTAGAAATTCTTCAACATCTTTCCAATTAAAAAATCTGTTTTATTGCAAATGAACTTTAAAACTTCATTAAACACTTATTAAAAAGAGTTTTTGATTGCATTTTTCAGTGAAAGGTTTTTTCTGACTGAAAAAGATCATGTGACTAAGGAATTAGAGGCCCCACACCAGAGAATGAGAACATACAGTGACCCATTTGATGTGTCCCCTAGCAGGAGGAGTGCATGCTCAATAAGGTATACAGATAGAACTTACCAGACATTAAATATGGCATTTGTGAATCGACCTTAGCATGAAAGTGTGTCCTTTGTGAATCTACCTTAGCATGAAAGTTTGTCCTTTGGAATCTACCTTAGCATGAAAGTTTGTCCTTTGGAATCTACCTTAGCATGAAAGTTTGTCCTTTGTGAATCTACCTTAGCATGAAGTTTGTCCTTTATGAATCTACCTTAGCATGAAAGTTTGTCCTTTGTGAATCTACCTTAGCATGAATGTTTGTCCTTTGTGAATCTACCTTAGCATGACAGTTTGTCCTTTGTGAATCTACCCTAACAGGAAAGTGTGTCCTTTATGAATCTACCTTAGCATAAAAGTTTGTCCTTTGTGAATCTACCTTAGCATGAAAGTTTGTCCTTTGTGAATCTACCTTAGCATGAAAGTTTGTCCTTTATGAATCTACCTTAGCATGAAAGTTTGTCCTTTGTGAATCTACCTTAGCATGAAAATTTGTCCTTTATGAATCTACCTTAACATGAAAGTTTGTCCTTTGGAATCTACCTTAGCATGAAAGTTTGTCCTTTGTGAATCTACCTTAGCATGAAAGTTTGTCCTTTATGAATCTACCTTAGCATGAAAGTTTGTCCTTTGTGAATCTACCTTAGCATGAATGTTTGTCCTTTGTGAATCTACCTTAGCATGACAGTTTGTCCTTTGTGAATCTACCCTAGCAGGAAAGTGTGTCATTTGTGAATCTACCTTAGCATGAAAGTTTGTCCTTTGTGAATCTACCTTAGCATGAAAGTTTGTCCTTTATGAATCTACCTTAGCATGAAAGTTTGTCCTTTATGAATCTACCCTAGCAGGAAAGTGTGTCCTTTGTGAATCTACCTTAGCATGAAAGTTTGTCCTTTATGAAACTACCTTAGCATGAAAGTTTGTCCTTTATGAATCTACCGATGCATGAAAATTTGTCCTTTATGAATCTACCTTAGCATGAAAGTTTTTCCTTCGGAATCTACCCAGCATGAAAGTTTGTTCTCCGTGAATCTACCCTAGTATGGGGGTTGTCCTACGTGTGGGTAAGCACATTATTTCAATCATATTTATACATATACATGCCTGAAATACTACTTGGAGGCCGGGAACATGTAGTCGTGGTCCACCAGTAACACATCTCTACCACTCAGTCATCTATACCACACTCTCTGCTATTGCACTCAGTCATCTATACCACACTCAGTCATCTCTACCACACTCAGTCATCTCTAACACTGTCATCTCTATCACTCAGTCATCTATACCACACTCTCTGCTATTGCACTCAGTCATCTATACCACACTCTCTGCTATTGCACACAGTCATCTATACCACACACAGTCATCTCTACCACACTCAGTCATCTCTAACACTGTCATCTCTATCACTCAGTCATCTATACCACTCAGTCATCTATGCCACACTCAGTCATCTATGCCACTCAGTCATCTATACCACTCAGTCATCTATGCCACACTCAGTCATCTATACCACTCAGTCATCTATGCCACTCAGTCATCTATACCACTCAGTCATCTATGCCACACTCAGTCATCTATACCACTCAGTCATCTATACCACTCAGTCATCTATGCCACTCAGTTATCTATGCCACACTCAGTCATCTATACCACTCAGTCATCTCTACCACACTCAGTCATCTATACCACTCAGTCATCTATACCACTCAGTTATCTCTACCACACTCAGTCATCTATACCACTCAGTCATCTATACCACACTCAGTCATCTATACCACTCAGTCATCTATACCACACTCAGTCATCTATACCACTCAGTCATCTATACCACACTCAGTCAGCTATACCACTCAGTCATCTATACCACACTCAGTCATCTATACCACTCAGTCATCTATACCACACTCAGTCATCTATACCACTCAGTCATCTATACCACACTCAGTCATCTATACCACTCAGTCATCTATGTCACTCAGTCATCTATACCACTCAGTCATCTATGCCACTCAGTTATCTATGCCACACTCAGTCATCTATACCACTCAGTCATCTATACCACACTCAGTCATCTATGCCACTCAGTCATCTATACCACTCAGTCATCTATACCACTCAGTCATCTCTACCACACTCAGTCATCTATGCCACTCAGTCAGCTATACCACTCAGTCATCTATACCACTCAGTCATCTCTACCACACTCGGTCATCTATACCACACTCGGTCATCTATACCACTCAGTCATCTATACCACTCAGTCATGTTTGTTAAACCCTTTCCCCCATATATAAGTAGATTTATGTAGTGTATATCTTTACATATTGCTGCAAGGTTTATACACTAGTGTTTATCTGTACATATTGCTGCAGCATTTATACACTAGTGTATATCTGTACATATTGCTGCAGCGTTTATACACTAGTGTATATCTGTACATATTGCTGCAAGGTTTATACACTAGTGTATATCTGTACATATTGCTGCAGCGTTTATACACTAGTGTTTATATGTACATATTGCTGTAAGGTTTATACACTAGTGTTTATCTGTACATATTGCTGCAAGGTTTATACACTAGTGTTTATATGTACATATTGCTGCAGCGTTTATACACTAGTGTTTATCTGTACATATTGCTGCAAGGTTTATACACTTAGTTTAGTTTAATCATATTTTATCGTATATGTATACATAAATACAATCACAATCATACAGGTATTACATACATACACAAATGGGTTGGACCACAAGTTATAACAACATTAGATTCGGTCCTCCCCATTGTAGCTGATAAATAAGTAGTGGTTTATTTGTATGAAAGCGTACAAGAAGTGAGGATATAATTAAGAGAAGGAAAAAACATGAAGAAAATGGACAAGTATGCTCAGATGTCATCGCCCCACCCCCGGGACCCTTGTTATCAGAGTAAAGTATATAGTGACTCGTGATACAAACTATATATTATATGTATCATAATGTATGATAATTAATGTTTAAATCGTTCCGTTTCTTTTATAAATATTTGGACATGATTGAAAATAGATACATTTTGATCATCGGTTAGGTTTTCATTGCCAAATAATAATTTGTATGTACTCATGGGATGGAAACCTCGCGTATTGGTAAATAGTTTTCTCCGCTGGATAATGAAACGAGTACATCTAAAAAAAAATGCTCAGCGTCTTCAATGTCATGTCCACAATCACATACAGAGCTAGGTATTAAATGGTTACCATGTAAATCGGCATTTAGATTACTACAATTATTTCGTATACGGGCATGATGCACGGCTGAAAAACGTTCACCTTTTAAATAGTATAATGGGACAGTTGGAGATCTAAACATAGCTTTAAGTTTTCGTTTGAATACAGGAAGTGATATAGATGCTCTAATAGCTTGACCAAGTTGGTTCCAAAGTTGCAACGACGATGGAATGACAGATTGTGAATAAATCTCCGTTCTCCTAACTAAAGTTGCAAAATTGGTACTATTTCTTAAGTTATAGGGATTAGCATCTGAAACACTCGATGGGAATAGATCATGTAAATAAGCCGGTAAAATTCCTGTTTTTTCTTTATAAATTAACACTAGCTTTTGGATTTTTCTTCTGTCTGCTAGAGATACCCATCCTATTTCACGTAGTAAGTTTTGTATTGATACAGATCTGGTACGGCCTGTTACAACTCTTGCTGATTCATATTGTATTTTTTCTAGAGTTTCTTTCTCATATTGTGCACAATTGTCCCAGATTAGTGAAGCGTATTCTAGCAACGGCCTCAAATACGATATATACATTTGATTTAGAGTTTGACGTTTTAGCTTGAATTTTAGCATGTTCATTGAACCTAGAACTTTAGACGATGATGTAATTATATTAGATATGTGTTTGTACCACGACCCATCTTCGCTAAAAGTAATACCAAGATGTCTATGATGTTCAACAAATGTTAGACGAGTGTTATCAAAGTACACATTAGGGCGGTTTCTTTTGATAAAGGAGAAGAACATTGCTTCTGTTTTTGTTGGGTTGAATTTAACAAGCCACTACTTGGACCAGGATACACTAGTGTTTATCTGTACATATTGCTGCAAGGTTTATACACTAGTGTTTATCTGTACATATTGCTGTAAGGTTTATACACTAGTGTTTATCTGTACATATTGCTGTAAGGTTTATACACTAGTGTTTATCTGTACATATTGCTGCAAGGTTTATACACTAGTGTTTATCTGTACATATTGCTGCAAGGTTTATACACTAGTGTTTATCTGTACATATTGCTGTAAGGTTTATACACTAGTGTTTATCTGTACATATTGCTGGAAGGTTTATACACTAGTGTTTATCTGTACATATTGCTGTAAGGTTTATACACTAGTGTTTATCTGTACATATTGCTGTAAGGTTTATACACTAGTGTTTATCTGTACATATTGCTGTAAGGTTTATACACTAGTGTTTATCTGTACATATTGCTGTAAGGTTTATACACTAGTGTTTATCTGTACATATTGCTGCAGCGTTTATACACTAGTGTTTATCTGTACATATTGCTGCAGCATTTATACACTAGTGTTTATCTGTACATATTGCTGTAAGGTTTATACACTAGTGTTTATCTGTACATATTGCTGCAAGGTTTATACACTAGTGTTTATCTGTACATATTGCTGTAAGGTTTATACACTAGTGTTTATCTGTACATATTGCTGCAAGGTTTATACACTAGTGTTTATCTGTACATATTGCTGCAAGGTTTATACACTAGTGTTTATCTGTACATATTGCTGTAAGGTTTATACACTAGTGTTTATCTGTACATATTGCTGCAAGGTTTATACACTAGTGTTTATCTGTACATATTGCTGTAAGGTTTATACACTAGTGTTTATCTGTACATATTGCTGCAGCGTTTATACACTAGTGTTTATCTGTACATATTGCTGTAAGGTTTATACACTAGTGTTTATCTGTACATATTGCTGTAAGGTTTATACACTAGTGTTTATCTGTACATATTGCTGCAGCGTTTATACACTAGTGTTTATCTGTACATATTGCTGTAAGGTTTATACACTAGTGTTTATCTGTACATATTGCTGCAAGGTTTATACACTAGTGTTTATCTGTACATATTGCTGCAAGGTTTATACACTAGTGTTTATCTGTACATATTGCTGTAAGGTTTATACACTAGTGTTTATCTGTACATATTGCTGTAAGGTTTATACACTAGTGTTTATCTGTACATATTGCTGCAGCGTTTATACACTAGTGTTTATCTGTACATATTGCTGCAGCATTTATACACTAGTGTTTATCTGTACATATTGCTGTAAGGTTTATACACTAGTGTTTATCTGTACATATTGCTGTAAGGTTTATACACTAGTGTTTATCTGTACATATTGCTGTAAGGTTTATACACTAGTGTTTATCTGTACATATTGCTGTAAGGTTTATACACTAGTGTTTATCTGTACATATTGCTGTAAGGTTTATACACTAGTGTTTATCTGTACATATTGCTGTAAGGTTTATACACTAGTGTTTATCTGTACATATTGCTGTAAGGTTTATACACTAGTGTTTATCTGTACATATTGCTGTAAGGTTTATACACTAGTGTTTATCTGTACATATTGCTGTAAGGTTTATACACTAGTGTTTATCTGTACATATTGCTGCAGCGTTTATACACTAGTGTTTATCTGTACATATTGCTGTAAGGTTTATACACTAGTGTTTATCTGTACATATTGCTGCAGCGTTTATACACTAGTGTTTATCTGTACATATTGCTGTAAGGTTTATACACTAGTGTTTATCTGTACATATTGCTGTAAGGTTTATACACTAGTGTTTATCTGTACATATTGCTGCAAGGTTTATACACTAGTGTTTATCTGTACATATTGCTGTAAGGTTTATACACTAGTGTTTATCTGTACATATTGCTGTAAGGTTTATACACTAGTGTTTATCTGTACATATTGCTGCAGCGTTTATACACTAGTGTTTATCTGTACATATTGCTGCAGGGTTTATACACTAGTGTTTATCTGTACATATTGCTGCAAGGTTTATACACTAGTGTTTATCTGTACATATTGCTGCAACGTTTATACACTAGTGTTTATCTGTACATATTGCTGCAAGGTTTATACACTAGTGTTTATCTGTACGTATATGTATACATAATACAATAGTATCAGGTATTACATACATACACAAATGGGTTGGACCACAAGTTATACAACATTAGATTCGGTACTATTGTCTGTAAATACACTAGTGTTTATCTGTATAAGCGTACAAGGTTATAATAGTTGTTATCGTAAGTATATAGTGACTCGTGATACAAACTATATATTATATGTATCATAATGTATGATAATTAATGTTTAAATCGTTACGTTTTTTTGTAATATTTGGACATGATTGAAAATAGATACATATTGCTGTAAGGTTTATTGCCAATAATAATTTGTATGTACTCATGGGTGGAAACCTGCGTATTGGTAAATATTTTCTCGTGGATAATAATACATTAATTGCTCAGCGTTTATACACTAGGTTTATCTGTTACCATGTAATCGGCATTTATACACTAGTGTTTATCTGTACATATTGCTGCAAGCGTTTATACACTAGTGTTTATCTGTACATAGCTGTAAGTTTTGTTTATACACTAGTGTTTAGTGCTGTAATATTGCTTGGTCAAGTTGACACGATGGAATGACATATTGTGTAAGTTTATAACTAGTGTTTATCTGTACATATTGCTAGTTAGGTTTATACACTAGTGTTTATCTGTACATATTGCTGTAAGTTCTGTTTCTTTATACACTAGCTTTTGATTTTTCTTTGTCTGCTAGGTCATTATTTCACTAGTAAGTTTTATTGATACAATCTGGTAGGCCTGTTACATATTGCTGTTCATTGTATTTATTCTAGTGTTTATCTGTACATATTGTGCACAATTGTACATTAGTGAAGGTATTGTACAATTGCCTCAAATACGATATATACATTTGTTTAGGTTTGACATTTTAGCTTGAATTTTACATGTTCATTGTACCTAGAATTTAGACGATGATGTAATTATATTACATATGTGTTGTACCAGGACATATTGCTGAAAGTTATACACTAGTGTTTATCTGTTCAACAAATGTTACACTAGTGTTTATCTGTACATATTAGTGCGGTTTCTTTTATACACTAGTGTTTTTGTGTACAATTGCTGTAAGGATACACTAGTGTTTATCTGTACATATTGCTGTAAGGTTTATACACTAGTGTTTATCTGTACATATTGCTGTAAGGTTTATACACTAGTGTTTATCTGTACATATTGCTGTAAGGTTTATACACTAGTGTTTATCTGTACATATTGCTGTAAGGTTTATACACTAGTGTTTATCTGTACATATTGCTGTAAGGTTTATACACTAGTGTTTATCTGTACATATTGCTGTAAGGTTTATACACTAGTGTTTATCTGTACATATTGCTGCAGCGTTTATACACTAGTGTTTATCTGTACATATTGCTGTAAGGTTTATACACTAGTGTTTATCTGTACATATTGCTGTAAGGTTTATACACTAGTGTTTATCTGTACATATTGCTGTAAGGTTTATACACTAGTGTTTATCTGTACATATTGCTGTAAGGTTTATACACTAGTGTTTATCTGTACATATTGCTGCAACGTTTATACACTAGTGTTTATCTGTACATATTGCTGTAAGGTTTATACACTAGTGTTTATCTGTACATATTGCTGTAAGGTTTATACACTAGTGTTTATCTGTACATATTGCTGCAGGGTTTATACACTAGTGTTTATCTGTACATATTGCTGCAGCGTTTATACACTAGTGTTTATCTGTACATATTGCTGCAGCGTTTATACACTAGTGTTTATCTGTACATATTGCTGCAAGGTTTATACACTAGTGTTTATCTGTACATATTGCTGTAAGGTTTATACACTAGTGTTTATCTGTACATATTGCTGCAAGGTTTATACACTAGTGTTTATCTGTACATATTGCTGCAAGGTTTATACACTAGTGTTTATCTGTACATATTGCTGTAAGGTTTATACACTAGTGTTTATCTGTACATATTGCTGTAAGGTTTATACACTAGTGTTTATCTGTACATATTGCTGTAAGGTTTATACACTAGTGTTTATCTGTACATATTGCTGTAAGGTTTATACACTAGTGTTTATCTGTACATATTGCTGTAAGGTTTATACACTAGTGTTTATCTGTACATATTGCTGCAAGGTTTATACACTAGTGTTTATCTGTACATATTGCTGTAAGGTTTATACACTAGTGTTTATCTGTACATATTGCTGTAAGGTTTATACACTAGTGTTTATCTGTACATATTGCTGTAAGGTTTATACACTAGTGTTTATCTGTACATATTGCTGTAAGGTTTATACACTAGTGTTTATCTGTACATATTGCTGTAAGGTTTATACACTAGTGTTTATCTGTACATATTGCTGCAAGGTTTATACACTAGTGTTTATCTGTACATATTGCTGTAAGGTTTATACACTAGTGTTTATCTGTACATATTGCTGTAAGGTTTATACACTAGTGTTTATCTGTACATATTGCTGTAAGGTTTATACACTAGTGTTTATCTGTACATATTGCTGTAAGGTTTATACACTAGTGTTTATCTGTACATATTGCTGTAAGGTTTATACACTAGTGTTTATCTGTACATATTGCTGCAAGGTTTATACACTAGTGTTTATCTGTACATATTGCTGCAGCGTTTATACACTAGTGTTTATCTGTACATATTGCTGCAGCGTTTATACACTAATGTTTATCTGTACATAATGCTGCAACGTTTATACACTAGTGTTTATATGTACATATTGCTGCAGCGTTTATACACTAGTGTTTATATGTACATATTGCTGCAGCGTTTATACACTAGTGTTTATATGTACATATTGCTGCAGCATGTATACACTAGTGTTTATATGTACATATTGCTGTAGCGTTTATACACTAGTGTTTATATGTACATATTGCTGCAACGTTTATACACTAGCCTTCCAACCTGCATACAAACAATCCACTCACCTTCCAACCTGCTTACAAACAATCCACTTGCCTTCCATCCTGCTTACAAACAATCCACTTGCCTTCCAACCTGCTTACAAACAATCCACTTGCCTTCCATCCTGCTTACAAACAATCCACTTGCCTTTCTAACCTACATACAAACAATCCACTTGCCTTCCAACCTGCTTACAAACAATCCACTCACCTTCCAACCTGCATACAAACAATCCACTTGCCTTTCTAACCTACATACAAACAATCCACTTGCCTTCCAACCTGCTTACAAACAATCCACTCACCTTCCAACCTGCATACAAACAATCCACTTGCCTTTCTAACCTACATACAAACAATCCACTTGCCTTCCAACCTGCATACAAACAATCCACTCACCTTCCCACCTGCATACAAACAATCCACTTGCCTTTCTAACCTGCATACAAACAATCCACTTTCCTTCCTCACCTTCATACAAACAATTCACTCACCTTCCAACCTGCATACAAACAATCCACTTGCCTTCCAACCTGCATACAAACAATCCACTTGCATTCCAACATGCATACAAACAATCCACTTGCATTCCAACCTGCATACAAACAATCCACTTGCATTCCAACCTGCATATAAACAATCCACTTGCATTCCAACCTGCATACAAACAATCCACTTGCATTCCAACCTGCATACAAACAATCCACTTGCATTCCAACCTGCATACAAACAATCCACTTGCCTTCCAACCTGCATACAAACAATCCACTTGCATTCCAACCTGCATACAAACAATCCACTTGCATTCCAACCTGCATACAAACAATCCACTTGCATTCCAACCTGCATACAAACAATCCACTTGCATTCCAACCTGCATACAAACAATCCACTTGCCTTCCAACCTGCTTACAAACAATCCACTTGCCTTCCATCCTGCTTACAAACAATCCACTTGCCTTCCAACCTGCTTACAAACAATCCACTTGCCTTCCATCCTGCTTACAAACAATCCACTTGCCTTCCAACCTGCTTACAAACAATCCACTCACCTTCCACCTGCATACAAACAATCCCCTCACCTTCCACCTGCATACAAACAATCCACTTGCCTTCCACCTGCATACAAACAATCCCCTCGCCTTCCACCTGCATACAAACAATCCACTTGCCTTCCTCTCCTGCATACAATCTTGTTGTATCCTCTATATGCTATATATGGAAATTATTAATGGGGTTGATGGGCACTTCTGAGTGTTGGATTGGATACAAATCATTGCATATTGCTACAGGGAAGGTCACGCCCGATCTAGATCCGATGAGGCGGGAAATGTTAGCGAGCTGAGCGAGTACAGTTTTGTCGAGCCCGAGTATAGCCCAACAGAGAGATGTACTTCACAGTCTCGTAGAAAGTAAGTCATGTATTTATTAAACCTTTTCTTCCTATATTTTTACCTTAACAGAATTAAAATAACTTTGTAATCCAGAAACAATTCGATGTCACCTGTACATATCATTCACAATTTCACCTGTACATATCATTCATGGTGTCACACCTGTACATATCATTCATGGTGTCACACCTGTACATATCATTCATGGTGTCACACCTGTACACATCACTCATGGTGTCACACCTGTACATATCATTCATGGTGTCACACCTGTACACATCATTCATGGTGTCACACCTGTACATATCATTCATGGTGTCACACCTGTACATATCATTCACGATGTCACACCTGTACATATCATTCATGGTGTCACACCTGTACATATCATTCATGGTGTCACACCTGTACATATCATTCATGGTGTCACACCTGTACATATCATTCATGGTGTCACACCTGTACATATCACTCATGGTGTCACACCTGTACATATCATTCACGATGTCACACCTGTACATATCATTCATGGTGTCACACCTGTACATATCATTCACGATGTCACACCTGTACATATCATTCACAATGTCACACCTGTACATATCATTCACAATGTCACCTGTATATATCATTCACAATGTCACACCTGTACATATCATTCATGGTGTCACACCTGTACATATCATTCACGATGTCACACCTGTACATATCAGTCATGATGTCACACCTGTACATATCATTCACAATGTCACCTGTATATATCATTCACAATGTCACACCTGTACATATCATTCATGGTGTCACACCTGTACATATCATTCATGGTGTCACACCTGTACATATCAGTCATGATGTCACACCTGTATAGATCATTCATGATGTCACCTGTATATATCATTAACAATGTCACCTGTATATATCATTCACAATGTCACACCTGTATATATCATTCATGATGTCACACCTGTATATATCATTCATGATGTCACACCTGTACATATCATTCATGGTGTCACACCTGTACATATCATTCATGGTGTCACACCTGTACATATCATTCATGATGTCACACCTGTACATATCATTCATGGTGTCACACCTGTACATATCATTCATGATGTCACACCTGTACATATCATTCATGATGTCACACCTGTACATATCATTCATGATGTCACACCTGTACATATCATTCATGATGTCACACCTGTACATATCATTCATGATGTCACACCTGTACATATCATTCACAATGTCACCTGTACATATCATTCATGATGTCACACCTGTACATATCATTCATGGTGTCACACCTGTACATATCATTCATGATGTCACACCTGTACATATCATTCATGGTGTCACACCTGTACATATCATTCATGGTGTCACACCTGTACATATCAGTCATGATGTCACACCTGTATAGATCATTCACAATGTCACCTGTATATATCATTAACAATGTCACCTGTATATATCATTCATGGTGTCACACCTGTACATATCATTCATGGTGTCACACCTGTACATATCAGTCATGATGTCACACCTGTACATATCATTCATGGTGTCACACCTGTATATATCATTCATGATGTCACACCTGTACATATCAGTCATGATGTCACACCTGTACATATCATTCATGGTGTCACACCTGTATATATCATTCATGATGTCACACCTGTATATATCATTCATGGTGTCACACCTGTACATATCATTCATGGTGTCACACCTGTACATATCATTCATGATGTCACACCTGTATATATCATTCATGATGTCACACCTGTATATATCATTCATGGTGTCACCTGTATATATCATTCACAATGTCACACCTGTACATATCATTCATGGTGTCACACCTGTACATATCATTAACAATGTCACCTGTATATATCACTAACAATGTCACCTGTATATATCATTAACAATGTCACCTGTATATATCATTAACAATGTCACCTGTATATAACATTAACAATGTCACCTGTATATAACATTAACAATGTCACCTGTATATATCATTAACAATGTCACCTGTATATATCCTTCACAATGTCACACCTGTACATATCATTCATGGTGTCACACCTGTACATATCATTCATGGTGTCACACCTGTACATATCATTAACAATGTCACCTGTATATATCATTCACAATGGCACCTGTACATATCATTAACAATGTCACATGTACATATCATTAACAATGTCACCTGTACATATCATTCACAATGTCACCTGTATATATCATTAACAGTGTCACCTGTATATATCATTAACAATGTCACCTGTATATATCATTCACAATGTCACCTGTATATATCATTAACAATGTCACCTGTATATATCATTAACAATATCATCTGTATATATCATTAACAATGTCACCTGTATATATCATTCACAATGTCACCTGTACATATCATTCATGGTGTCACACCTGCACATATCATTAACAATGTCACCTGTATATATCATTCACAATGTCACCTGTACATATCATTAACAAGGTCACCTGTACATATCATTAACAATGTCACCTGTATATATCATTCACAATGTCACCTGTATATATCATTCATGATGTCACCTGTATATATCATTAACAATGTCACCTGTATATATATCATTCACAATGTCACCTGTATATATCATTCACAATGTCACCTGTACATACCAGTCATGATGTCACCTGTACATACCAGTCATGATGTCACCTGTATATATCATTCACAATGTCACCTGTATATATCATTAACAAGGTCACCTGTATATATCATTCACAATGTCACCTGTATATATCATTCATGATGTCACCTGTATATATCATTCACAATGTCACCTGTATATATCATTAACAAGGTCACCTGTATATATCATTCACAATGTCACCTGTATATATCATTCATGATGTCACCTGCATATATCATTAACAATGTCACCTGTATATATATCATTCACAATGTCACCTGTATATATCATTAACAATGTCACCTGTATATATATCATTCACAATGTCACCTGTATATATCATTAACAATGTCACCTGTATATATCACTCACAATGTCACCTGTACATATCATTAACAATGTCACCTGTATATATATCATTCACAATGTCACCTGTATATATCATTAACAATGTCACCTGTATATATCACTCACAATGTCACCTGTACATATCATTAACAATGTCACCGGTACATATCAATATCACCTATATCTATATATATTTATCTCAAGGTCATCTATATATTTATCTCAAGGTCATCTATATATTTATCTTAGAGGTCATCTATATATTTATCTTAGAGGTCATCTATATATTTATCTAGAGGTCATCTATATATTTATCTCAAGGTCATCTATATATTTATCTAGAATTGACCTATATGTTTATCTTAGAGGTCATCTATATATTTATCTAGAGGTCATATATATATTTATCTCACGGTCATCTATATATTTATCTTAGAGGTCATCTATATATTTAACTAGAGGTCATCTATATATTTATCTAGAATTGATCTATATATTTATCTAGAATTGATCTATATATTTAACTAGAGGTCATCTATATATTTATCTAGAGGTCATCTATATATTTATCTAGAGGTCATCTATAGATTTATCTAGAAGTCATCTATATATTTATCAAGAATTGATCTATATATTTATCTTAGAGGTCATCTATATATGTTGTGACAATGTGACGTTGTTTTTTTTGGATTACAGACCATCAAGTACATCTAACATTTATTAATGTATGCAGGGCTCTAAGACTGGTGTCATCAGGGCTCAATCTAGGTCATTAGGAGAAGTGAGACAGTGAGATTGCACCCTTAAATTGTGTTATTTAATAAATTTCAACAAAATAGGGTTAAAAGTCACAATTTCACAATTTTGAAAAGAAGAAGTGCGCTATATTGGGCCAGTGTATCTTACTTGCCAATATTTTGTAAATTTATTTTAGGGAGAAGTAACTAGTTCTTTTTTAGGGAGAAGCGACTATTTCGCCCCAGTCGCCCTCTAGAATAAGCCCTGATATGCCCTTAGAACATCAAAACATATGTAAATTAGAACGCATTATCATTTTGAATGTATATTTCAGTTTGAGTCCAGATACTCTGGCCACTCCACAGCGACACAAACCGCAAGGTAAATATTTATATATCCTACAGTAGACCGCAAGGTAAATATTTATATATCCTACAGTAGACCGCAAGGTAAATATGTATATATCCTACAGTAGACCGCAAGGTAAATATTTATATATCCTACAGTAGACCGACCGCAAGGTAAATATTTATATATCCTACAGTAGACCGCAAGGTAAATATTTATATATCCTACAGTAGACCGCAAGATAAATATTTATGTAACCTACAGTAGACCGCAAGGTAAATATTTATGTATCCTACAGTAGACCGCAAGGTAAATATTTATATATCCTACGGTAGACCGCAAGGTAAATATTTATATATCCTACAGTAGACCGCAAGGTAAATATTTATATATCCTACAGTAGACCGCAAGGTAAATATTTATATATCCTACACTAGAACTCAAGGTAAATATTTATATATCCTACTGTAGACCGCAAGGTAAATATTTATATATCCTACAGTAGACCGCAAGGTAAATATTTATATATCCTACAGTAGACCGCAAGGTAAATATTTATATATCCTACAGTAGACCGCAAGGTAAATATTTATATATCCTACACTAGAACTCAAGGTAAATATTTATGTATCGTACAGTAGACCGCAAGGTAAATATTTATGTATCCTACAGTAGACCTCAAGCTAAATATTTATATATCCTACAGTAGACCGCAAGGTAAATATTTATGTATCCTACTGTAGACCGCAAGGTAAATATTTATATATCCTACAGTAGACCGACCGCAAGGTAAATATTTATATATCCTACAGTAGACCGCAAGGTAAATATTTATATATCCTACAGTAGACCGCAAGGTAAATATTTATGTAACCTACAGTAGACCGCAAGGTAAATATTTATGTATCCTACAGTAGACCGCAAGGTAAATATTTATATATCCTACGGTAGACCGCAAGGTAAAGATTTATATATCCTACAGTAGACCGCAAGGTAAATATTTATGTAACCTACAGTAGACCGCAAGGTAAATATTTATGTATCCTACAGTAGACCGCAAGGTAAATATTTATAT
The DNA here is from genome assembly GCA_014843695.1 of Archivesica marissinica. Classification (NCBI taxonomy): domain Eukaryota; kingdom Metazoa; phylum Mollusca; class Bivalvia; order Venerida; family Vesicomyidae; genus Archivesica; species Archivesica marissinica. Next base: position 43,328,585 of record CM026390.1, read on the forward strand.
ATCCTACAGTAGACCGCAAGGTAAATATTTATATATCCTACAGTAGACCGCAGGGTAAATATTTATATATCCTACAGTAGACCGCAAGGTAAATATTTATATATCCTACAGTAGACCGCAAGGTAAATATTTATATATCCTACAGTAGACCGCAAGGTAAATATTTATATATCCTACAGTAGACCGCAAGGTAAATATTTATATATCCTACAGTAGACCGCAGGGTAAATATTTATATATCCTACAGTAGACCGCAAGGTAAATATTTATATATCCTACAGTAGACCGCAAGGTAAATATTTATATATCCTACAGTAGACCGCAAGGTAAATATTTATATATCCTACAGTAGACCGCAAGGTAAATATTTATATATCCTACAGTAGACCGCAAGGTAAATATTTATATATCCTACAGTAGACCGCAAGGTAAATATTTATATATCCTACAGTAGACCCCAAGGTAAATATTTATATATCCTACAGTAGACCGCAAGGTAAATATTTATATATCCTACAGTAGACCGCAAGGTAAATATTTATATATCCTACAGTAGACCGCAAGGTAAATATTTATATATCCTACACTAGAACTCAAGGTAAATATTTATATATCCTACAGTAGAACTCAAGGTAAATATTTATGTATCGTACAGTAGACCGCAAGGTAAATATTTATATATCCTACGGTAGACCTCAAGGTAAATATTTATGTATCCTACAGTAGACCTCAAGGTAAATATTTATATATCCTACAGTAGACCTCAAGGTAAATATTTATATATCCTACAGTAGACCCCAAGGTAAATATTTATGTATCCTACTGTAGACCGCAAGGTAAATATTTATATATCCTACAGTAGAACTCAAGGTAAATATTTATATATCCTACAGTAGAACTCAAGGTAAATATTTATGTATCGTACAGTAGACCGCAAGGTAAATATTTATATATCCTACGGTAGACCTCAAGGTAAATATTTATGTATCCTACAGTAGACCTCAAGGTAAATATTTATATATCCTACAGTAGACCTCAAGGTAAATATTTATATATCCTACAGTAGACCCCAAGGTAAATATTTATGTATCCTACTGTAGACCGCAAGGTAAATATTTATATATCCTACAGTAGAACTCAAGGTAAATATTTATATATCCTACAGTAGAACTCAAGGTAAATATTTATGTATCGTACAGTAGACCGCAAGGTAAATATTTATATATCCTACGGTAGACCTCAAGGTAAATATTTATGTATCCTACAGTAGACCTCAAGGTAAATATTTATGTATCGTACAGTAGACCGCAAGGTAAATATTTATATATCCTACAGTAGACCTCAAGGTAAATATTTATATATCCTACAGTAGACCCCAAGGTAAATATTTATATATCCTACAGTAGACCCCAAGGTAAATATTTATGTATCCTACAGTAGACCGCAATATAAATATTTATGTGTCCTACAGTAGACCATATCATAAATGTGTACATGTATATCTACAGTATAGTATAACAGATACATGTATCTACAGTACAGTATAACAGATACATGTATCTACAGTACAGTACAGTATAACAGATACATGTATCTACAGTACAGTACAGTATAACAGATACATGTATCTACAGTACAGTATAACAGATACATGTATCTACAGTACAGTACAGTATAACAGATACATGTATCTACAGTACAGTATAACAGATACATGTATCTACAGTACAGTATAACAGATACATGTATCTACAGTACAGTATAACAGATACATGTATCTACAGTACAGTATAACAGATACATGTATCTACAGTACAGTATAACAGATACATGTATCTACAGTACAGTATAACAGATACATGTATCTACAGTACAGTATAACAGATACATGTATCTACAGTACAGTACAGTACAGTACAGTACAGTATAACAGATACATGTATCTACAGTACAGTACAGTATAACAGATACATGTATCTACAGTACAGTACAGTATAACAGATACATGTATCTACAGTACAGTACAGTATAACAGATACATGTATCTACAGTACAGTATAACAGATACATGTATCTACAGTACAGTATAACAGATACATGTATCTACAGTACAGTATAACAGATACATGTATCTACAGTACAGCATGACATATACATGTATCTACAGTACAGTATGATTGATACATGTATCTACAGTACAGTATAACAGATACATGTATCTACAGTACAGTATAACAGATACATGTATCTACAGTACAGTATGATTGATACATGTATCTACAGTACAGTATAACAGATACATGTATCTACAGTACAGTATAGTATAACAGATACATGTATCTACAGTACAGTATAACAGATACATGTATCTACAGTACAGTATAACAGATACATGTATCTACAGTACAGTATAACAGATACATGTATCTACAGTACAGTATAACTGATACTTTAAGCTAAGTGTGTACAGTAGTTTGTATGACTTTTACTTTAAGCTAAGTGTGTATAGTAGTTTGTATGACTTTTACCTTACACTAAGCATGTACAGGAGTTTGTATGACTTTTACTTTAAGCTAAGTGTGTACAGGAGTTTGTATGACTTTTACTTTAAGCTAAGTGTGTACAGTAGTTTGTATGACTTTTACTTTAAGCTAAGCATGTACAGTAGTTTGTATGACTTTTACTTTAAGCTAAGTGTGTACAGGAGTTTGTATGACTTTTACTTTAAGCTAAGTGTGTACAGTAGTTTGTATGACTTTTACTTTAAGCTAAGTGTGTACAGTAGTTTGTATGACTTTTACTTTAAGCTAAGTGTGTACAGGTGTTTGTATGACTTTTACCTTAAGCTAAGTGTGTATAGGTGTTTGTATGACTTTTACTTTAAGCTGAGCGTGTACAGGAGTTGGTTAGCAGAAAGTCCAGTGTGAAGGGTAAATGTTCTGGTTATTGAATTACCTATAATGCAATATTCTCAACCTGTCTAATCAATTTAACATGTCTAAACAATTTAACCATTACCCTATTTTGATATGCACAGTATCCTTGACTCGAACCACCACCCATGACGAACCATTATTCACGGACCCGTCGTCTTTGATGTAACGAAGTTCGACTACATGCATTAACAATACAGACTATATAAAGCAATGCAATATTCTGTTGTAACTGGAATAGGAACAAAATACAAATATAAGATTTTGATGGTATGTGAACCAAAAATTTGTTATTACAGATCCTCAAACACTTGGCTCTATCTTACATTTTAACATGCAGCAGGTGATTGCATGTATTACAAACTGAACATTAAATATATTCCTTACATAGGTATGAACTACATGCAAGTTAAGATTTGTAATTTACGTTACTACTGCGTGTATTTAAGATTTGTAATTTACGTTACTACTGCGTGTATGTATGATTGTGATCATTTATATCACTAAAGTATTATTCCCAAGAGAATAAACGCTTTGCGTACATCATAAAATGTTTGGAGAGTGGACATACACTGTATAAGTTAAAGCTATAACTATGTTGTTTATTCAACATAAACTCTATATGTTGTTTATTCAACATAAACTCTATATGTTGTTTATTCAACATAAACTCTATATGTTGTTTATTCAACATAAACTCTATATGTTGTTTATTCAACATAAACTCTATATGTTGTTTATTCAACAGAAACTCTATATGTTGTTTATTCAACAGAAACTCTATATGTTGTTTATTCAACATAAACTATATGTTGTTTATTCGACATAAACTATATATGTTGTTTATGCAACATAAACTCTATATGTTGTTTATTCAACATAAACTATATATGTTGTTTATTCAACATAAACTTTATATGTTGTTTATTCAACATACACTCTATATGTTGTTTATTCAACATAAACTCTATATGTTGTTTATTCAACATAAACTCTATATGTTGTTTATTCAACAGAAACTCTATATGTTGTTTATTCAGCATAAACTATATATGTTGTTTATGCAACATAAACTCTATATGTTGTTTATTCAACAGAAACTCTATATGTTGTTTATTCAACATAAACTCTATATGTTGTTTATTCAACAGAAACTCTATATGTTGTTTATTCAACATAAACTCTATATGTTGTTTATTCAGCATAAACTCTATATGTTGTTTATGCAACATAAACTCTATATGTTGTTTATTCAACATAAACTATATGTTGTTTATTCAACATAAACTCTATATGTTGTTTATTCAACATAAACTCTATATGTTGTTTATTCAACATAAACTCTATATGTTGTTTATTCAACATAAACTCTATATGTTGTTTATTCAACATAAACTCTATATGTTGTTTATTCAACATAAACTCTATATGTTGTTTATTCAACATAATCTCTATATGTTGTTTATTCAAGATTCAGAAGTGGTATATTTGAAACTATGTTTGATATAGTAACACACATTCTTGTTAGTTACATAATAAATGAACACATTTGATTCATTAACCCTTTCAACACCACAGACCTCTATATAGGCTTACAAAAAGTGTAGATCCAGATGAGCCGGCTCGTGACGAGCCATCTCGTCAGGATCTGCACTTTTTGCCAGTAGTATTACTAATTTTAGACAAAATTACCCATCTTGATAAATGAACTGGTCCGAATGTAATTTTCTTATTCATTTATTGGTCTAAGAATATCATGGACCAGTCCATGTCAGTTACTTGGTGTTGAAAGAGTTAATAATGTTACTAAGAATAATGTATGCTTTATATGTTACTGATGTTACAAACAAGAATATATGTTACTTGCCTTGCCTAAGGGTACAATCGTAACGGCTCCAGCGGGGCTCGAACTCCGGACCTTTCGCACATGAAGCGAATGCGCATCCACTGCGCTATAACGACTTCCACTTCAATATTTTCCTATTAGCTTCTCAGATGACATATTAGAGAGGTTTAGGATTCATGTTATTAATGCGTCATTACTATTCTCATGTTATACACTATTAATGACTAGGAAAGCTATTTCTTGGTTTTTTGGGACTTTTAGCATAGTGTTCTGGAGACATTATCAAAATGTACTGTGCTAGAACAATTTATGTAACTTTTTTTTCCAATCGAAACACTAGTTTGCATGGACTATAATATAATACATTCATGCTGCCTGTATACAATTAAGTCAGAGAGTTTGCATGGACTATAATACATTCATGCTGCCTGTATACAATTAAGTCAGAGAGTTTGCATGGACTATAATATAATACATTCATGCTGCCTGTATACAATTAAGTCAGAGAGTTTGCATGGACTATAATATAATACATTCATGCTGCCTGTATACAATTAAGTCAGAGAGTTTGCATGGACTATAATATAATACATTCATGCTGCTGCATACAATTAAGTCAGAGAGTTTGCATGGACTATAATATAATACATTCATGCTGCCTGTATACAATTAAGTCAGAGAGTTTGCATGGACTATAATATAATACATTCATGCTGCTGCATACAATTAAGTCAGAGAGTTTGCATGGACTATAATATAATACATTCATGCTGCCTGTATACAATTAAGTCAGAGAGTTTGCATGGACTATAATATAATACATTCATGCTGCTGCATACAATTAAGTCAGAGAGTTTGCATGGACTATAATATAATACATTCATGCTGCCTGTATACAATTAAGTCAGAGAGTTTGCATGGACTATAATATAATACATTCATGCTGCTGCATACAATTAAGTCAGAGAGTTTGCATGGACTATAATACATTCATGCTGCCTGTATACAATTAAGTCAGAGAGTTTGCATGGACTATAATACATTCATGCTGCCTGTATACATTAAGTCAGAGATTATATTATATGAAATTAGGGTTGTACAAGAAGGTGGACAGCCATTAATAACTACTGTTCACTTTTTCCTCACAGAGTGGTCTTTTGAGTGTTACACAAGTGTTAGTGATTGTAGTGATCCCCGACATCAGAGTGACAGTAGCGACGGTTATGTGTGGCGCGACTCTGGCTATCAGTTGTATGATGCAGTTCGTGTCCCAGAAAATGACGAATGTTTATTAGATAGTACCAAAAACCTGACTAATAATGTTACTAGAAAATATGTGCTAGACAAGGAAGTTACACAAGGAGACAATAGGTCTTGCTTGAAGTTAAACGGGTATTTGACAAACTCAAGTCCTGTACAAAGCACAAAACAAGTGAGGCAGAGCAGAACCCGGGAAAACAAATCCAGGAATCAAAAGGTCAAATTTCAAGGTGAAGGTCAAAGGTCAAAGTCATTACCAAGTTACAATCCAAACCAACCTAGAATATCGACGGATGATGTGTACGAACTGTTGACCAGAAGTCAGGCACAGGAACAGAAATTAGCCGAATTACAGAATCGCTTACTACGACAACAAGATATTACCCAGAATTCATCCTCCAGCAGCAACCAGTTGCCCAGTGATCAAGGGCACATTTCTAGCAGCAACATAGCATATCAGCCAAAGGAAACGCAAGGGAAGAATAAGGCGATATTTATGAAAAAAGGATGTAAGTTAATGCATGAACCAACAAATCAAACATACCGGTAGTGCTGTGTCTAATATTTGATATGTGAACCTACATACATAGTGCTGTGTCTAATATTTGATGTGTGAACCTACATACATAGTGCCGTGTCTAATATTTGATGTGTGAACCTACATACATAGTGCTGTGTCTAATATTTGATGTGTGAACCTACACACATAGTGCTGTGTCTAATATTTGATGTGTGAACCTACATACATAGTGCTGTGTCTAATATTTGATGTGTGAACCTGCATACATAGTGCTGTGTCTAATATTTGATGTGTGAACCTACATACATAGTGCTGTGTCTAATATTTGATGTGTGAACCTGCATACATAGTGCCGTGTCTAATATTTGATGTGTGAACCTACATACATAGTGCTGTGTCTAATATTTGATGTGTGAACCTACATACATAGTGCCTTGTCTAATATTTGATGTGTGAATCTACATACATAGTGCCTTGTCTAATATTTGATGTGTGAACCTGCATACATAGTGCTGTGTCTAATATTTGATGTGTGAACCTACATACATAGTGCCATGTCTAATATTTGATGTGTGAACCTACATACATAGTGCTGTGTCTAATATTTGATGTGTGAACCTACATACATAGTGCTGTGTCTAATATTTGATGTGTGAACCTACATACATAGTGCTGTGTCTAATATTTGATGTGTGAACCTACATACATAGTGCTGTGTCTAATATTTGATGTGTGAACCTACATACATAGTGCCGTGTCTAATATTTGATGTGTGAACCTACATACATAGTGCTGTGTCTAATATTTGATGTGTGAACCTACATACATAGTGCTGTGTCTAATATTTGATGTGTGAACCTACATACATAGTGCTGTGTCTAATATTTGATGTGTGAACCTACATACATAGTGCCTTGTCTAATATTTGATGTGTGAACCTGCATACATAGTGCCTTGTCTAATATTTGATGTGTGAACCTGCATACATAGTGCCTTGTCTAATATTTGATGTGTGAACCTGCATACATAGTGATGTGTCTAATATTTGATGTGTGAATCTACATACATAGTGCTGTGTCTAATATTTGATGTGTGAACCTGCATACATAGTGCTGTGTCTAATATTTGATGTGTGAACCTACATACATAGTGCTGTGTCTAATATTTGATGTGTGAACCTACATACATAGTGCTGTGTCTAATATTTGATGTGTGAACCTACATACATAGTGCTGTGTCTAATATTTGATGTGTGAACCTACATACATAGTGCTGTGTCTAATATTTGATGTGTGAACCTACATACATAGTGCTGTGTCTAATATTTGATGTGTGAACCTACATACATAGTGCCTTGTCTAATTTAACTGCTTTTGTATGATCAGACATATTTGCCTTGAGTTTGTTGTATGAATAACAGATTCAGGGGTGTAAGTCACTGTAAGGTATGTAAGTCACTGTATGGTATGTAGTCACTGTAAGGTATGTAAGTCACTGTATGGTATGTAGTCACTGTAAGGTATGTAAGTCACTGTAAGGTATGTAGTCACTGTAAGGTATGTAAGTCACTGTAAGGTATGTAAGTCACTGTATGGTATGTAGTCACTGTAAGGAATGTAGTCACTGTAAGGGATGTAGTCACTGTAAGGTATGTAGTCACTGTAAGGGATGTAGTCACTGTAAGGAATGTAGTCACTGTAAGGTATGTAGTCATTGTAAGGTATGTAGTCACTGTAAGATATGTAGTCACTGTAAGGTATGTAGTTACTGTAAGGGATGTAGTCACTGTAAGGGATGTAGTCACTGTAAGGGATGTAGTAACTGTAAGGAATGTAGTCATTGTAAGGTATGTAGTCACTGTAAGATATGTAGTCACTGTAAGGTATGTAGTTACTGTAAGGGATGTAGTCACTGTAAGGGATGTAGTAACTGTAAGGAATGTAGTCACTGTAAGGTGTGTAGTCACTGTAAGGTATGTAGTCATTGTATGGTATGTAGTCACTGTAAGGTATGTAGTCACTGTAAGGAATGTAGTCACTGTAAGGAATGTAGTCACTGTAATGGATGTAGTAACTGTAAGGGATGTGCTCACTGTAAGGTGTGTAGTCACTGTAAGGAATGTAGTCACTGTAAGGGATGTAGTCACTGTAAGGTATGTAGTCACTGTAAGGCATGTAGTCACTGTAAGGTATGTAGTCACTGTAAGGAATGTGGTCACTGTAAGGTATGTAGTCACTGTAAGGTATGTAGTCACTGTAAGGTATGTAGTCACTGTAAGGTATGTAGTCACTGTAAGGTATGTAGTCACTGTAAGGAATGTAGTCACTGTAAGGGTAAGGTATGTAGTCACTGTAAGGAATGTGGTCACTGTAAGGGATGTAGTCACTGTAAGGTATGTAGTCACTGTAAGGGATGTAAGATAGATATTATATAGATAGAAATATAGTTTATTAAACAAAAGATTGCACACCCATGCTGTGTTAGTTCAAATGGTAGAAATAACAGTTTACAAATAACAGTCAATGGTGGATAAAAATATACATGCCTATAATACATAATTTTGTGTAGCCTGGTGATTATACAACGTATATATGTATATATCATTGTACCACATATATATGTATATATCATTGTGCCACATATATATGTATATATCATTGTGCCACGTATATATGTATATATCATTGTACCACATATATATGTATATATCATTGTACCACGTATATATGTATATATCATTGTACCACGTATATATGTATATATCATTGTACCACGTATATATGTATATATCATTGTACCACATATATATGTATATATCATTGTACCACATATATATGTATATATCATTGTACCACATATATATGTATATATCATTGTGCCACATATATATGTATATATCATTGTACCACATATATATGTATATATCATTGTACCACGTATATATGTATATATCATTGTACCACATATATATGTATATATCATTGTGCCACGTATATATGTATATATCATTGTACCACGTATATATGTATATATCATTGTGCCACATATATATGTATATATCATTGTGCCATGTATATATATGTATATATCATTGTACCACGTATATATGTATATATCATTGTACCATGTATATATGTATATATCATTGTGCCACATATATATGTATATATCATTGTACCACATATATATGTATATATCATTGTACCATGTATATATATGTATATATCGTTGTACCATGTATATATATGTATATATCATTGTACCACATATATATGTATATATCATTGTACCATGTATATATATATGTATATATCATTGTACCATGTATATATATATGTATATATCATTGTACCACATATATATGTATATATCATTGTACCACATATATATGTATATATCATTGTGCCATGTATATATGTATATATCATTGTGCCACGTATATATGTATATATCATTGTACCACGTATATATGTATATATCATTGTGCCACGTATATATCATTGTACCACGTATATATGTATATATCATTGTGCCATGTATATATGTATATATCATTGTACCACATATATATATATGTATATATCATTGTACCATGTATATATGTATATATCATTGTACCATGTATATATGTATATTATACCACATATATTGGCTAATAAAAAATTTAATTCATCTTCTAATACATTTGCTTTCATTTCTGGGAATTTTATTATGTTTATGCCATCGTCCGGTTTCTATCTGTGCACCGACACCCTCAGTCTTATCAATGCCATCATCCTGTTTCTATCTGTACACCGACACTCTCAGTCTTATCAATGCCATCGTCCTGTTTTCATCTGTGCATCGACACTCTCAGTCGTATCAATGCCATCGTCCGGTTTCTATCTGTGCACCGACACTCTCAGTCTTATCAATGCCATCGTCCTGTTTCTATCTGTGCGCCGACACTCTCAGTCTTATTAATGCCATCGTCCGGTTTCTATCTGTGCGCCGACACTCTCAGTCGTATCAATGCCATCGTCCGGTTTCTATCTGTGCGCGACACTCTCAGTCTTATCAATGCCATCGTCCTGTTTCTATCTGTGCGCCGACATTCTCAGTCTTATTAATGCCATCGTCTGGTTTCTATCTGTGCGCCGACACTCTCAGGCGTATCAATGCCATCGTCCGGTTTCTATCTGTGCGCCGACACTCTCAGTCTTATCAATGCCATCGTCCGGGTTCTATCTGTGCCACGACACTCAGTCGTATCAATGCCATCGTCCGGTTTCTATCTGTGCCACGACACTCTCAGTCTTATTAATGCCATCGTCCGGTTTCTATCTGTGCGCCGACACTCTCAGTCTTATCAATGCCATCGTCCGGTTTCTATCTGTGCCACGACACTCAGTCTTATTAATGCCATCGTCCGGTTTCTATCTGTGCCACGACACTCTCAGTCTTATTAATGCCATCGTCCGGTTTCTATCTGTGCCACGACACTCTCAGTCTTATTAATGCCATCGTCCGGTTTCTATCTGTGCGCCGACACTCAGTCTTATCAATGCCATCGTCCGGTTTCTATCTGTGCCACAACACTCAGTCTTATCAATGCCATCGTCCGGTTTCTATCTGTGCCACGACACTCTCAGTCTTATTAATGCCATCGTCCGGTTTCTATCTGTGCCACGACACTCTCAGTCTTATTAATGCCATCGTCCGGTTTCTATCTGTGCCACGACACTCTCAGTCTTATCAATGCCATCATCCGGTTTCTATCTGTGCCACGACACTCTCAGTCTTATCAATGCCATCGTCCGGGTTCTATCTGTGCCACGACACTCTCAGTCTTATCAATGCCATCGTCCGGGTTCTATCTGTGCCACGACACTCAGTCTGATCAATGCTTTTCTAAATTTCATTATATTTATTTGTTCTATGTAACTTTTGAAGCTGAATTATGAAAATAGTTTTACGAAGATGCGCTTGATGAATTTTCTAATTCTTCTTTTCTTGTATATATGTATCTTTCAACCTTTGTTTAAAACAATCAAAAACTAGTTGTACATTTCCTACTCCTTGATATAACCCATACATTATAGAATCATAACTCTTCAAGCGTTGTTTTGACCAGTTATTCTCAATTTAAGATGCATCAAGAAAAGGACCCCTAACGAGCTGTCATTTAATGATTTGTATACCTTTATTCTTGACGTAATATTCGAATACATCAATCTCAAAACTTTCAGTATCTTTCCTCTTACCGGGTAGTTTAAATATCAGCCAATAGTTATTTACTATGACGGCAATCAAAGGTATTCATGTAATCTGCATAACATACATAAAGTGTCAGTATTGATATGTTCAGTGTCAGTATTGATATGTTCAGTGTCAGTATTGATATGTTCAGTGTCAGTATTGATATGTTCAGTATCAGTATTGATATGTTCAGTGTCGGTATTGATATGTTCAGTGTCAGTATTGATATGTTCAGTGTCAGTATTGATATGTTCAGTGTCAGTATTACTATGTTCAGTGTCAGTATTACTATGTTCAGTGTCAGTATTGATATGTTCAGTGTCAGTATTGATATGTTCAGTGTCAGTATTGATATGTTCAGTGTCAGTATTGATATGTTCAGTGTCAGTATTGATATGTTCAGTGTCAGTATTGATATGTTCAGTGTCAGTATTACTATGTTCAGTGTCAGTATTGATATGTTCAGTGTCAGTATTGATATGTTCAGTGTCAGTATTGATATGTTCAGTGTTAGTATTGATATGTTCAGTGTCAGTATTGATATGTTCAGTGTCAGTATTGATATGTTCAGTGTCAGTATTACTATGTTCAGTGTCAGTATTGATATGTTCAGTGTCAGTATTGATATGTTCAGTGTCAGTATTGATATGTTCAGTGTCAGTATTGATATGTTCAGTGTCAGTATTGATATGTTCAGTGTCAGTATTACTATGTTCAGTGTCAGTATTGATATGTTCAGTGTCAGTATTGATATGTTCAGTGTCAGTATTGATATGTTCAGTGTCAGTATTGATATGTTCAGTGTCAGTATTGATATGTTCAGTGTCAGTATTACTATGTTCAGTGTCAGTATTGATATGTTCAGTGTCAGTATTGATATGTTCAGTGTCAGTATTACTATGTTCAGTGTCAGTATTGATACATTCAGTGTCAGTATTGATATGTTCAGTGTCAGTATTGATATGTTCAGTGTCAGTATTGATATGTTCAGTGTCAGTATTGATATGTTCAGTGTCAGTATTACTATGTTCAGTGTCAGTATTGATACGTTCAGTGTCAGTATTGATATGTTCAGTGTCAGTATTGATACGTTCAGTGTCAGTATTGATATGTTCAGTGTCAGTATTGATATGTTCAGTGTCAGTATTGATATGTTCAGTGTCAGTATTGATATGTTCAGTGTCAGTATTGATACATTCAGTGTCAGTATTGATATGTTCAGTGTCAGTATTGATATGTTCAGTGTCAGTATTGATATGTTCAGTGAACATGGTATATGTGGTCTAGAGGTTTTCGGAGTTATTTTTAATGCATATTTTTGTCTTAGAAATGGCAGCATTTTTGCCTGGTGTTGCTCTGTGAGATCATGTTGACCATATACTAGCAACACTGAGAAAACATTTGTAAGTTGTCAGAACAATAGCATGTCATATCTCTTTTTATTTATTCAGATTTACAACAGGATGGATCCCCTTCTCCAACCGAATCTGATACCAGTGGCTCTAGGAAAGTTACCCGGCTTAGACCTTACAGGTAATGGGTGTTACACAGCTATATACTTGGTATACACGATTATATCAACATAAAAATTGAAATTTGTTACTTAAATGTACATAATAATTAGATTGTAGTATATGTTTGGGGGTATTTGATGGAGCTGTATATGATTTTATTGTAGGATATGTTTGGGGTTATTTGATGGAGCTGTATATGATTTTATTGTAGTATATGTTTGGGGGTATTTGATGGAGCTGTATATGATTTTATTGTAGGATATGTTTGGGGGTATTTGATGGAGCTGTATATGATTTTATTGTAGGATATGTTTGGGGGTATTTGATGGAGCTGTATATGATTTTATTGTAGGATATGTTTGGGGGTATTTGATGGAGCTGTATATGATTTTATTGTAGGATATGTTTGGGGGTATTTGATGGAGCTGTATATGATATTATTGTAGGATATGTTTGGGGTTATTTGATGGAGCTGTATATGATATTATTGTAGTATATGTTTGGGGGTATTTGATGGAGCTGTATATGATATTATTGTAGGATATGTTTGGGGTTATTTGATGGAGCTGTATATGATTTTATTGTAGGATATGTTTGGGGTTATTTGATGGAGCTGTATATGATTTTATTGTAGGATATGTTTGGGGGTTAAAAGGTAAGCATTGGCATCCGTTTGTGGGATTAAGCTGTGTGATTTTGGTGTGGGGTTTGTTGAATGCACATATACCAGTAGTATGTTACAGTGGATACTATTGTTAGACGGCTACATGAACACCGGCATTCTAATAAATCAGATAAATTTATATTTTATGCTTATTTAAAGCAGCACTATATCGTAATAAAGGATGTTTTTGGTAAAATATAAATACTAATGTGTGTGTGTGTGTTTACAAAAATCGAAATAGTCGCTCAGAAACGATAAAATTCAAATATATATAAACCGTCGTATACGCGAATTTATTTATCAACAAACGAAATATAAACACGCATAGCGAGCATGCGTGAAACAACAGGGGATATGCCATGTTTGTTTTCATCATTGCCGAAGGAGGACGATGCATCTGAATGTAAATCAGGTTCCGATTGTAAACAAGTGCGTGTGACCAATTCAACCGACTCGGAAAGTCCTACTTTCAGTTTCAAGTTTGTTTTATCGCAAAAAAACACTGTTTACTAATTGAACATACAAAGTATAATGTAAGAATGTGTAGCAGCATTGCTACCCATACGTAAAATTTGAATTTTTCTAATATCTTTTATTTCATACGATATAGGGCTGCTTTAAAGTAAATAGAAAGAACTTGCAAAGTTATTTTATGTAAAGACTAATGATTTTATAGCACCTTGATTACTGAGTACAGATTATTTTATTTGACACTGAGCTGAAGTGTTACAGATGATCTGGATGAGTGAGGCATGATCTTGTTCATGTGAGACATGATCTTGTTCATGTGGGGCATGATCTTGTTCATGTGAGACATGATCTTGTTCATGTGAGACATGATCTTGTTCATGTGAGACATGATCTTGTTCATGTGGGGCATGATCTTGTTCATGTGAGACATGATCTTGTTCATGTGAGACATGGTCTTGTTCATGTGAGACATGATCTTGTTCATGTGAGACATGGTCTTGTTCATGTGGGGCATGATCGTGTTCATGTGAGACATGATCTTGTTCATGTGAGACATGATCTTGTTCATGTGGGGCATGATCTTGTTCATGTGGGGCATGATCTTGTTCATGTGAGACATGATCTTGTTCATGTGGGGCATGATCTTGTTCATGTGGGGCATGATCTTGTTCATGTGGGGCATGATCTTGTTCATGTATTTTTGCCGTTTTTAATAATTAAATAATTAATTATATACTAGCCAATGTTTGCATATATTCACCACTGATGAAATTGGCAAGCGCCAGCCCAATCCATGAATGATCTACAGTGTTTAGTGGGTATATCATGTCCAATACATGAATGATCTACAGTGTTTAGTGGGTATATCATGTCCAATACATGAATGATCAACAGTGTTTAGTGGGTATATCATGTCCAATCCGTGAATGACCAACAGTGTTTAGTGGGTATATCATGTCCAATCCATGAATGATCAACAGTGTTTAGTGGGTATATCATGTCCAATCTATGAATGATCAACAGTGTTTAGTGGGTATGTCAAGTGAATGAATATTCTTGTTTATATTTTGTCTTCACTTGGGAGGGATTGCTGTTGTTTTCAGGCCTGCTGGAAGTCATGACCTGTACTACACAGACAGTGGAGATGATACCAATGAAAGTGGTACAACAGCAGAGAGCAGTCACCCAGGTTGGTTGTGTTTATGAGTATCTCTGAGCTATATTTACATACAATATTTTGCTTTGTCATAATATAATATTTTAATTGATATTGAAAAATGATGTCACATAATTCACATCCATTGTAGTGTACATAATATCAATAAGGCAACCATGTCATATACAGTACCATGTCATATACAGTACCATGTCACATACAGTACCATGTCATATACAGTACCATGTCATATACAGTACCATGTCATATACAGTACCATGTCATATACAGTACCATGTCATATACAGTACCATGTCATATACAGTACCATGTCATATACAGTACCATGTCACATACAGTACCATGTCATATACAGTACCATGTCATATACAGTACCATGTCATATACAGTACCATGTCATATACAGTACCATGTCATATACAGTACCATGTCATATACAGTACCATGTCATATACAGTACCATGTCATATACAGTACCATGTCATATACAGTACCATGTCACATACAGTACCATGTCATATACAGTACCATGTCACATACAGTACCATGTCAGGTACAATACCATGTCATATACAGTACCATGTCATATACAGTACCATGTCATATACAGTACCATGTCAGGTACAGTACCATGTCATATACAGTACCATGTCATATACAGTACCATGTCATATACAGTACCATGTCACATACAGTACCATGTCATATACAGTACCATGTCACATACAGTACCATGTCATATACAGTACCATGTCATATACAGTACCATGTCAGATACAGTACCATGTCATATACAGTACCATGTCATATACAGTACCATGTCATATACAGTACCATGTCACATACAGTACCATGTCAGATACAGTACCATGTCACATACAGTACCATGTCATATACAGTACCATGTCATATACAGTACCATGTCATATACAGTACCATGTCATATACAGTACCATGTCATATACAGTACCATGTCATATACAGTACCATGTCACATACAGTACCATGTCACATACAGTACCATGTCAGATACAGTACCATGTCACATACAGTACCATGTCACATACAGTACCATGTCATATACAGTACCATGTCACATACAGTACCATGTCTGATGCTATGTTATATACGGTACCATGTCATATACAGTACCATGTCACATACAGTACCATGTCACATACAGTACCATGTCAGATACAGTACCATGTCAGATACAGTACCATGTCACATACAGTACCATGTCACATACAGTACCATGTCACATACAGTACCATGTCACATACGGTACCATGTCACATACGGTACCATGTCACATACAGTACCATGTCACATACGGTACCATGTCACATACGGTACCATGTCACATACGGTACCATGTCACATACAGTACCATGTCACATACAGTACCATGTCACATACAGTACCATGTCACATACGGTACCATGTCACATACAGTACCATGTCACATACAGTACCATGTCACATACGGTACCATGTCTGATGCTATGTTATATACAGTACCATGTCACATACGGTACCATGTCACATACAGTACCATGTCACATACGGTACCATGTCTGATGCTATGTTATATCTGGGTTTAATGTTGATCTATAACATCCTGTATTATTATATTGATTTATAATCTCCTATATATATATGTGTGTTTCAGGGTCAGACGATGCTGCACCACCCTATATACCCAGTCAGTATCTGGGCTCCCGACGAGTTGAGCCACCCAAGCATACCAGAGGAATCTATGGCAATAAGGAAAATTATCAGTTGTCAACAATAGAGGAAAACTTTGCCAAGGTCAGACACAGATGTATGCAGAGTGAATACAGCTTTGTACAATGATGTATGCAGAGTGAATACAGCTTTGTACAATGATGTATGTTATGTTATATAGGGTTGTACAATGATGTATGGTTATATAGGGTTGTACAATGATGTATGGTTATATAATATAGGGTTGTACAATGATGTATGGTTATATAGGGTTGTACAATGATGTATGGTTATATAATATAGGGTTGTACAATGATGTATGGTTATATAGGGTTGTACAATGATGTATGGTTATATAGGGTTGTACAATGATGTATGGTTATATAGGGTTGTACAATGATGTATGGTTATATAGGGTTGTACAATGATGTATGGTTATATAGGGTTGTACAATGATGTATGGTTATATAGGGTTGTACAATGATGTATGGTTATATAGGGTTGTACAATGATGTATGGTTATATAGGGTTGTACAATGATGTATGGTTATATAGGGTTGTACAATGATGTATGGTTATATAGGGTTGTACAATGATGTATGGTTATATAGGGTTGTACAATGATGTATGGTTATATAGGGTTGTACAATGATGTATGGTTATATAGGGTTGTACAATGATGTATGGTTATATAGGGTTGTACAATGATGTATGGTTATATAGGGTTGTACAATGATGTATGGTTATATAGGGTTGTACAATGATGTATGGTTATATAGGGTTGTACAATGATGTATGGTTATATAGGGTTGTACAATGATGTATGGTTATATAGGGTTGTACAATGATGTATGGTTATATAGGGTTGTACAATGATGTATGGTTATATAGGGTTGTACAATGATGTATGGTTATATAGGGTTGTACAATGATGTATGGTTATATAGGGTTGTACAATGATGTATGGTTATATAGGGTTGTACAATGATGTATGGTTATATAGGGTTGTACAATGATGTATGGTTATATAGGGTTGTACAATGATGTATGGTTATATAGGGTTGTACAATGATGTATGGTTATATAGGGTTGTACAATGATGTATGGTTATATAGGGTTGTACAATGATGTATGGTTATATAGGGTTGTACAATGATGTATGGTTATATAGGGTTGTACAATGATGTATGGTTATATAATATAGGGTTGTACAATGATGTATGGTTATATAGGGATGTACAATGATGTATGGTTATATAGGGTTGTACAATGATGTATGGTTATATAGGGTTGTACAATGATGTATGGTTATATAGGGTTGTACAATGATGTATGGTTATATAATATAGGGATGTACAATGATGTATGGTTATATAATATAGGGTTGTACAATGATGTATGGTTATATAGGGTTGTACAATGATGTATGGTTATATAGGGTTGTACAATGATGTATGGTTATATAGGGTTGTACAATGATGTATGGTTATATAATATAGGGTTGTACAATGATGTATGGTTATATAGGGTTGTACAATGATGTATGGTTATATAATATAGGGTTGTACAATGATGTATGGTTATATAGGGTTGTACAATGATGTATGGTTATATAGGGTTGTACAATGATGTACGGTTATATAGGGTTGTACAATGATGTATGGTTATATAATATAGGGTTGTACAATGATGTATGGTTATATAGGGTTGTACAATGATGTATGGTTATATAATATAGGGTTGTACAATGATGTATGGTTATATAGGGTTGTACAATGATGTATGGTTATATAATATAGGGTTGTACAATGATGTATGGTTATATAGGGTTGTACAATGATGTATGGTTATATAGGGTTGTACAATGATGTATGGTTATATAGGGTTGTACAATGATGTATGGTTATATAGGGTTGTACAATGATGTATGGTTATATAGGGTTGTACAATGATGTATGGTTATATAGGGTTGTACAATGATGTATGGTTATATAGGGTTGTACAATGATGTATGGTTATATAGGGTTGTACAATGATGTATGGTTATATAGGGTTGTACAATGATGTATGGTTATATAGGGTTGTACAATGATGTATGGTTATTATATAGGGTTGTACAATGATGTATGGTTATATAGGGTTGTACAATGATGTATGGTTATATAATATAGGGTTGTACAATGATGTATGGTTATATAGGGTTGTACAATGATGTATGGTTATATAGGGTTGTACAATGATGTATGGTTATATAGGGTTGTACAATGATGTATGGTTATATAGGGTTGTACAATGATGTATGGTTATATAGGGTTGTACAATGATGTATGGTTATATATTGGGTTGTACAATGATGTATGGTTATATAATATAGGGTTGTACAATGATGTATGGTTATATAGGGTTGTACAATGATGTATGGTTATATAGGGTTGTACAATGATGTATGGTTATATAGGGTTGTACAATGATGTATGGTTATATAATATGGGTTGTACAATGATGTATGGTTATATAGGGTTGTACAATGATGTATGGTTATAGGGTTGTACAATGATGTATGGTTATATAGGGTTGTACAATGATGTATGGTTATATAGGGTTGTACAATGATGTATGGTTATATAGGGTTGTACAATGATGTATGGTTATATAGGGTTGTACAATGATGTATGGTTATATAGGGTTGTACAATGATGTATGGTTATATAGGGTTGTACAATGATGTATGGTTATATAATATAGGGTTGTACAATGATGTATGGTTATATAGGGTTGTACAATGATGTATGGTTATATAATATAGGGTTGTACAATGATGTATGGATTTCTGTCCATCTTCCATCCTGATAATAATGCTTTCAATAATGTACATTTTGTGGTATATAATTCGATCATTCACTGAAACAAACAAATATCCTCGATATATTTCACAGTTGCAGGATGAAAAGGCTAAAGTTCTGTCAGCCAGTGATGGTAGTGGGAGAGTGGGAAACAGTAGTGATAGACGTAGGTCAATGTCACCAACCAGGGACAGCAGTACACCTCTCACAAAGCATGTTGTGACCACTGAAGAGTTGCAGAGAGAGAGTAAGACAATTGAAAAGGAGTTGAAGGTACTGTTATTGAGTAAATTCGCCTAACAAAGTGGGAGCCAGATTCAATCCACTTTAACCCCCTCAAAACAAGTGTACAAGCAGGAGAGAGCCCCCTACAAACATGTGAGTTAGTACCCACCTGGTTGCACATCAATAAGTATATTAAGTATAATCCAACCTGTCCTAGCACAGGCACCGCTGCTTGGTAGAGGTGGACACTACTACCTATTATAGCATACCAGATACCTTTCCCTAATATTACGGACCTTGTTTCAGACAGACACTTCCTTCCCACTATTGGAAAAGTCGGGCTAACTATGCCAGAGATATGGCACACTGAGGCATTTTGACAGTGAGGCATTTAGTCAGCGAGGCACTTTGACAGTGAGGCAGTGAAAGCTGTGTTAAAACATGCAGTGTTTAAAGTCTCTCTATGAATGCTTTGTCTTCAACTGGGAAAATATTGATTGCAGATTTAGTAAACCGCTCATTCAAAATTATTGTGAAAGGTAATACATGTATATAAAGGGAGATAATATGCATAAGGGAGCAATATGCATAAAGGGAGGTAATACACATAATGGAAGGTAATACACATAATGGAAGGTAATACATATAACGGGGAGGTAATATACATATGAGAATAATATGCATACATGGAGGTAATACACATAATGGAAGGTAATACACATAATGGAAGGTTATACATATAACGGGGAGGTAATCATAAAGGGGGGTAATACACTTAATGGAAGGTAATACATATAAAGGGAGGTCATATGCATAAGGGAGTAATGCACATAAAGGGAGGTAATGCACATAGAGGGAGATAATCATAAAGGGAGGTAATACACATAAAGGGAGGTAATACACATAAAGGAAGATCATAAAAGTTAAGTCATACATAAAGAGTGGTAATAATTTCTAATCATACACTAAATATCTTTCTACAGTCTAAATATTGTAAATATTGTTTTTTTAAATTTATTTTGCATCTCCAGTTTGATAAACAAACTATTCTGTCAGCCTGTTATGGCAGTGGACGGGAGGGAACCAGCAGCAGTAAGCATGGTGTAGACACTGGGTACCAGTCTATGAGGTCAAGCGCACCAGTCACATTGCAGGATGACAATGACCTTTACAGAAAGGGACAAGGAACCAGTGGGTTAGAAAGACCAGGATTTAAAACAAGAGAGGAATTCCAGAGAGATTTTGAAAGGCGAGAAGAGGAGTTGAAGGTTTGTCTAAATTATTTACTGCTTTTAACAAAGTATTTCTAATATATATTAGGACGTGAGCTGATAGTAGAAACTCCCCCCCCCCCCCACCACTCCCATTGGGGATTTTTGAAGACCCTATTATTCTGTAAGCCTAATGTAGCATATTTTTCAGCTTGTTTACACTGAGCGTCGCAGCTTTTTTACGCTATTGCCGTTTAAGGAAGTTACTTTGATATAAAAATCAACATACATATATCGTTTTAAAATTTGAATAATTTCATACCAGTAAGATTCATGTTGATATAAACTAAATTTTTCTGTCAACGATATGTAGTGTAATCAATTTCATATAATCTCATTAGTATATCATGTAGTATTGTGGAAATATGACAGTAGATATACGTTACTAAGTATGTCGTGTAGTATTGTGGAAATATGACAGTAAATATACGTTACTAAGTATATCATGTAGTATTGTGGAAATATGACAGTAAATATACATTACTAAGTATGTCATGTAGTATTGTGGAAATATGACAGTAAATATACATTACTAAGTATGTCATGTAGTATTGTGGAAATATGACAGTAGATATACATTACTAAGTATGTCATGTAGTATTGTGGAAATATGACAGTAAATATACATTACTAAGTATGTCATGTAGTATTGTGGAAATATGACAGTAGATATACATTACTAAGTATGTCATGTAGTATTGTGGAAATATGACAGTAAATATACATTACTAAGTATGTCATGTAGTATTGTGGAAATATGACAGTAGATATACATTACTAAGTATGTCATGTAGTATTGTGGAAATATGACAGTAAATATACATTACTAAGTATGTCATGTAGTATTGTGGAAATATGACAGTAGATATACATTACTAAGTATGTCATGTAGTATTGTGGAAATATGACAGTAAATATACATTACTAAGTATGTCATGTAGTATTGTGGAAATATGACAGTAGATATACATTACTAAGTATGTCATGTAGTATTGTGGAAATATGACAGTAAATATACATTACTAAGTATGTCATGTAGTATTGTGGAAATATGACAGTAGATATACGTTACTAAGCCAATTTCGGCAAAAACGACTGCCAATAGACTATCTTCTTGTTTTTACATGTCCATCAAGCTTGCCAGCCATGTGGCATTAAATACAGTCTGCTGATCAGTTTAATGGTTCAATACATATAGATACATACAGTCTGCTGATCAGTTTAATGGTTCAATACATATAGATACATACAGTCTGCTGATCAGCTTAATGGTTCAATACATATAGATACATACAGTCTGCTGATCAGTTTAATGGTTCAATACATATAGATTATGCCATTAACTAACTATATATTGTTGGAGGTACTGACATATAGATTATGCCATTAACTGACTATATATTATAGGAGGTGCTGACATATAGATTATGCCATTAACTAACTATATATTATAGGAGGTGCTGACATATAGAGTATGCCATTAACTGACTCTATATTGTTGGAGGTGCTGACATATAGAGTATGCCATTAACTAACTATATATTGTTGGAGGTGCTGACATATAGATTATGCCATTAACTAACTATATATTATAGGAGGTGCTGACATATATAGTATGCCATTAACTAACTATATATTGTTGGAGGTGCTGACATATAGATTATGCCATTAATTGACTCTATATTATAGGAGGTACTGACATATAGATTATGCCATTAACTGACTCTATATCATAGGAGGTGCTGACATGTAGATTATGCCATTAACTGACTATATATCATAGGAGGTGCTGACATGTAGATTATGCCATTAACTAACTATATATTATAGGAGGTACTGACATATAGATTATGACATTAACTGACATGCATTATAGGAGGTACTGACATATAGATTATGCCATTAACTGACTCTATATTATAGGAAGTACTGACATGTAGATTATGCCATTAACTAACTATATATTATAGGAGGTGCTGACATATAGATTATGACATTAACTGACTTGCATTATAGGAGGTACTGACATATAGATTATGCTATTAACTGACTCTATTTTATAGGAGGTCAGGGCCCGCGCTGCCAATCGCCAGCCTCGCCAATGGCGACAATATTGCAAAATTGGCTAATAAAAATTCAGTTTGGCGAAAATAATAAAAACGGCAAAAATCTGTAAAATAGCCGAAAATTGGAAATTCCCCCCGAGTCTATTTGTGGAAAATTACTCGGGTCAAGGTGAAATCGTGTCGCGCGTGACTAATATCTCGGACTGGAGAATCATACAAGCGTGTTGTTTGTTTATTTAACGGGGGCATAATGTTTGATTAGTGTGCAAACACGGGACACACTATGAATGCTTATTATATTGAGCAGGTGATAATTAAGAGCAGGGCGGCATTACATTGTTGTCCAAATCCTTTGTAGACGAAAATTATGCTACCAAATTGAAAAGCTTTACACGACTGTTTTGTGTGTGTCTGGTGCCTGTAGTTAGACGTAAGTATGTCGGCAACTTTTTGTTTTGTTTTTGTTGTCGTTAATTGTGTAAGTTAATTTGAATATCAAAGGAAAGTAGTACAGTCAAAATTGCTCAAGCGACCTTTGTCTTATGCGGATGCACACCACTGAATATTACTCCTTCTTCGCGCTATAGTAAATCGATCAACTTTCACAGTCAAATGCTCAGTTCCAAACAAGAATCGACATTTACAGCATGCAGTTCTGTAAACTCCAGGGCTGCTGCTTGCTGTTAGACACAAGTAAGTCATGGCATCACCATCAAAGTTTTTCACAATTTTCAAATGTAAACAAACACTGGTTAAAAATGGAGCACGTAGGAATCCTAGCTGTCATGTAGGGCTGTTTACTCATCAATGCGCTGGAGCAAGTAATTCTGAAATAAATGCACAAAAAGTCTTCTTTAAATGAGCACAAATGCCACAGATGCACCACAATCACAGTAAGAAATGCAAACAGTCTCTGGTTCTACAGTAAAACATCATCAAATTATAGTCTGCTTGATTGTAAAAACGGTCTGCTTGATTGTAAAAACAACGACCCGGAACCAATTTCCCAGTGGGGTCGGGTCACACCATGCGACCATTTTGAAATCCCCCCCGAGCGATTTCACACTATAAATCTATTGTATTAAGCACAGGGATTCGGCACGTTTGGGGGTACTAGTATATATATTTAAGTACAGGGATTCTACTCTGTGGGATGTCAGATTTCGCATCGATCAGTAACATGGCCCTATCTGAAACAATTTTGTACAAATCTGTCCAAATACAACGCCTATCCCGAGTCTTTATATTGTTCTTCAAATAAAACACAACTTTAAGCTGCATGCATGTATACTTTGCAAACAATTGCCACAGACATTGGCCATAGCAGGTCACATTTCCATACTAGGACACGGGTTCTGTCAGCAACAAAAAAAATCTTCGACGGGAGAGTTTTAACTGTGAATAACATTATCAATAAAATGTGTTTACACTAACGTGTAGGTTTATTCGGCAAAAATGTACGTCAAAAAGAGATTTCGTAGCATTTTCAATTTGTTTTGAAAATTTCTAAAGCGGTGCAATTCGCGTTGAAACGAGCGTTCTGATTGGATTATGATTATTCTTCATATATAAAAAAACATCTTGTTACATTCTAATAATCCAATCAGAACGCTTAGCCAGACCCAACACCCAGCACAGTAGGATAGGGGAGTCACAGAGAGCCAGAACTTAGCCAGACCCAACACCCAGCACAGTAGGATAGGGGAGTCACAGAGAGCCAGAACTTAGCCAGACCCAACACCCAGCACAGTAGGATAGGGGAGTCACAGAGAGCCAGAACTTAGCCAGACCCAACACCCAGCACAGTAGGATAGGGGAGTCACAGAGAGCCAGCACTTAGCCAGACCCAACACCCAGCACAGTAGGATAGGGGAGTCACAGAGAGCCAGCACTTAGCCAGACCCAACACCCAGCACAGTAGGAGAGGGGAGTCACAGAGAGCCAGAACGTAGCCAGACCCAACACCCAGCACAGTAGGATAGGGGAGTCACAGAGAGCCAGAACTTAGAGTTGCATTTTGGAACATTAACGGTTTAAGGAGAAAAATAGGTGATGAAGATTTTATTAACTACTTGGAGAACTATGACTTAATTATCTTAAATGAGACGTGGCTATCTGATAAAGAAACTTTAAATTTTGATATTACAGATTTTTGTTGTGATCATATTCATGTTCATGGGAACAAATCTAGAAATACGAAAAAAGGACGCTTTAGTGGTGGAATAACTGTGTATTATAGAACTGACTTAAAGCAGAGCATCAAAATCGTTGAAAAGAACTCTAATGGAATATTATGGTTAAAGCTATCTTCCGAGTTGTTTACATTTGATCAAGATGTGTATATATGTCATGTATATGTCCCCCCGTATTACTCTAATGTCTTGCGCTGTAGGGATGTCGATTTGTTCGATCAAATTGAACTAGATATAATAAAGTATGACTCTCTAGGACAAATATATTTATGCGGCGATGCCAACGCTAGAACATGTAACGATTTAGATTACTTTGATTTTGACAAATATTTAGATCAAGATTACCCGTTTATAAATACAGAAAATATACCGCAACGTATAAACTGCGACACTCACGTGGTAGACCAAAATGGGCGGCGCTTACTTAATATATGTCAAGCTACCGGTTTACTCATAGCAAACGGGCGATTAGGCGGCGACGGTGATCACACTTTTTGTTGTGAAAATGGACTTAGCGCTCCAGATTATTTACTATTGAAATACGAAAACTTTAATACTATAACCGATTTTACCATTCACGATTTTAATGAATTTTCAGACCACGCACCGATATCATTCACGTTTCCTTTGAAAATACCGTCTACACGGCAACATACCGAATATACGGATAACGTTACATCACAATACAGGAAAATAGTATTTTCAAAGGACAAGGTCGCGAACTTTAACGCGCATATTATGAATAATAATGAGGCGTTACATCGGCTGACATGCGATGTATCTAGTGAACCGATTGACAAAATAGTACAAGATTTCATCCAGTTTATACATGCAAGCGCCGACGATGTTTACGGCGAAAGTAAATACACATACTCTACCAGCCATACTAATAAAAAGGCTAATAGTAAATGGTTTGATGCAAATTGTTTTCAAGCAAAAAGAGACTTTAAATCAGCCAGGAATAATTTTAACCATGACAAAAACGACGCAACACGCGCTATTTTTACACGCGAAAGGACACGTTATAACAAAGTTAAGAAAAAAGCGCGACATCGCTACCGGATGACGGAAGGTGCTAGGATCAATAAACTAGCCACTTTGCAACCGCGTAAATTCTGGCAAAATATAAAGAAAACCTATAAGACAAGGAACAGTGAACCATGTTGTTTATCTGCGAAAGACATGTGCGAGCACTTTAAATTGTTGCTAGGCGGTAACCAGTCCCATGACGAAACACAACGCGAATATACTCCCGAAAATCACAATATTTCAGATAATGATCATGATTGTCCACTATCCGAAACCGAAATTCGAGACGCCGTTTTTTCGCAGAATAATAATAAGGCACCAGGGCCTGATAATTTAACAAGTGAAATATTTAAATCATGTTACGACTTGATATCACCCTTTCTAATAAAATTGTATAACAGAATGTTTGATAGCGGCGAATACCCCACTTCGTGGGGAGTGGGTATAATTACTCCTATTTATAAAAAAGGAGATCAGAACGACGCGAAAAATTATCGAGGTATCACGCTTATAAACATAATCGCAAAAATTTACTCACAAATTTTATTGAATAGGCTAACCAAATGGTCATCAAAACATGAAAAAGTATCACCCAATCAGTTTGGTTTCCAGAAAGGCAAGTCTGTTGGCGATTGTATTTTCATATTACAGACTATTATCTCTAAAGTACTTAATTCGGGGCAAAAACTCTACTGTATTTTCATTGATTATCAACAATGCTATGACAAAATAGATAGAACGCTACTATGGCAAAAACTCATAAGCGAAAATGTAAGTTGTAAACTGGTAACAGCTATTAAGTCTATGTACACTGCCATTAAGTCATATGTAAAGTTTAATACGTCAACCTCTGACCTATTCAACTCTGAAATGGGATTGAAACAAGGTGATCCTGCTTCTCCCATCCTATTCATGCTCTTCGTGAATGATCTGATAGATAATATCGGTACTGATATAGATGGCATTTTCACCATGAACGGATTAATACTTTTCTTAATACTTTGCGCAGACGACATGGCTCTCTTTGCGAAAACACCAGAAGCACTAAAATCTATGATAAGAGACATTGAAAACTACTGTCAGTTATGGGGAATGAAGATCAACACATCCAAAACCAAGGCTATAATTTTTGAGAAGGGACGACACACAAACATTGACCTATATATATATGATAATAAAATTGAAGTCGTTAATTCGTTTAAATACCTGGGCATCAATTTATACAAGAACGGTAATTGGAATCGTAGCCAGAAAAACATAGCACAACACGCATCATTTGCATTGCACAATTTATTTAAAATATTTGACAAAATAGAACTACCTATATCACAAAAACTTAAGCTTTTCGATACGTTAGTCGGATCTATTTTAAACATGTGCTCAGAAGTGTGGGGTATACATCCAGCTCCTGATATTGAATTAATACACACAAAGTTTTTACGCCGATTGCTAGGTGTTAGGAAATCAACGAACCTTACGGCACTTTACGGAGAACTGCATAGGGTACCGATGTATATAACCCGAAAGATAAACATGATAAAATATTGGGCAAAAATGTTATGCCAAAAAGATTCATCATTAATAAAACGTACATACTTGTTTTTACTAACCGAGATCGACACAAATGCAAACTACAATCAAACTAACTGGGCGTTTCAAATTAAATCCATATTAGAAGAACACGGACTTAATAATATATGGCTTACACAACATACCCGAAATTCAATAACCATAGAAACTATTAAACAGACTATTAATATTGCTGACATATAGATTATGCCATTAACTAACTATATATTATAGGAGGTACTGACATATAGAGTATGCCATTAACTAACTATATATTATAGGAGGTACTGACATGTAGATTATGCCATTAACTGACTCTATATTATAGGAGGTGCTGACATGTAGATTATGCCATTAACTGACTATATATCATAGGAGGTGCTGACATGTAGATTATGCCATTAACTAACTATATATTATAGGAGGCGCTGACATATAGATTATGCCATTAACTGACTATATATCATAGGAGGTGCTGACATGTAGATTATGCCATTAACTGACTATATATTATAGGAGTTGCTGACATATAGATTATGCCATTAACTGACTATATATTATAGGAGTTGCTGACATATAGATTATGCCATTAACTGACTATATATTATAGGAGTTGCTGACATATAGATTATGCCATTAACTGACTATATATTATAGGAGTTGCTGACATATAGATTATGCCATTAACTGACTATATATTATAGGAGGCGCTGACATATAGATTATGCCATTAACTGACTATATATTATAGGAGTTGCTGACATATAGATTATGCCATTAACTGACTATATATTATAGGAGTTGCTGACATATAGATTATGCCATTAACTGACTATATATTATAGGAGTTGCTGATATATAGATTATGCCATTCCATTAACTGACTATATATTATAGGAGGCGCTGACATATAGATTATGCCATTAACTGACTCTATATTATAGGAGGTGCTGACATATAGATTATGCCATTAACTGACTATATATTATAGGAGTTGCTGACATATAGATTATGCCATTAACTGACTCTATATTATAGGAGTTGCTGACATATAGATTATGCCATTAACTGACTATATATTATAGGAGGTGCTGACATGTAGATTATGCCATTAACTAACTATATATCATAGGAGGTGCTGACATATAGATTTTGCCATTAACTGACTCTATATTATAGGAGGTGCTGACATGTAGATTATGCCATTAACTGACTATATATCATAGGAGGTGCTGACATATAGATTTTGCCATTAACTGACTATATATTATAGGAGGTGCTGACATGTAGATTATGCCATTAACTAACTATATATTGTTGGAGGTGCTGACATATAGATTATGCCATTAACTAACTATATATTGTTGGAGGTGCTAACATATAGATTATGCCATTAACTAACTATATATTATATGAGGTGCTGACATATAGATTATGCCATTAATTGACTTGCATTATAGGAGGTGCTGACAAGACATAGTCAAAAAGTTGCGCCACAGCAGGATTCCCTGGGTACCAGTACTAGATCTGATCCTGGCAAGTTTGAGAACTCGGATAGTCGCTGGGAGTATCGTATATCGGACCAGATGAACGAGTTCCAGAGACTGGAGCCTGAGCCATCACACCTTGAGAACCGACTTCGTTGTAGCCGGTCAAAGTCTGACACAGACCTTGTGGAACTGTCGCCCACACAGAGTCAGCGATATTCATCCCCAATGCTACCAGGTACGTTACAATCTTACACACAGTTTGTATATTCACGCAACTTAATTACCTGTTACAAACTACTTGAATCCATTAAATCTCAACTGTCCGACCCCTCTAAGTGCGACAGCTCTACAAATATATGAATTATAATACTGCTGTTTGAGCTTCTACTAGAGTATTAGTTACTCATTATATTAAAGCGACACTACATCGGTAAGAACACAAACTTCTACAGAATGTATTTTCCTATTATATGGTATAATTTATTTCCCAAATATTTGCCTCAAATACTGAGTATTTCAACAAATAAACAAACGTCGTATACGCGGTTTGTTGACATATCAAAATAATGTAAACATCCATGCGTAATACAACTAGTGTATCCTGAATAACACGATTTATGGTACAGATTTATAGTTATATCTCACATGTGTGCCTATTTATTTGTAGAATATTCTAGTTGAATTATCTCTAAATGACATTATCACGCGTTTAGTATTGACTCCGATGACAAACGAAAGTCAATTCAGGAGCGTGGATGACCGTCATATGAATTCATACTTTCAATCCACAAAAACACTGTTTATTGATTCAATGTTAGTGTTCGAATGTATTTGGAAGAATTTGTAATAGCAATGCATTTATACTTGAAAAAAATGCATTTTATTTGCTTTTTGCGATGTAATGTCGCTTTAATGTTATGTTCATGAGAGCAGAAATACTTGAGATGTCAAGGTGCAGATTCAGCTACAAGGATGTGTTTGTTCTTGTCTTTCATTTGTTGGCAGCCGTTCACTAATATCCAAGCTCTATATCGTATTTTAAGCATAGTTTATACGATCTACTTCAAATGACTGGATTCTATGAAGTAATTATTTGCAAATTACCTCCCTTTATGGATCTTTGTGTACAGTATCAGTAATCACTTTGAACATTAGAAGAAACCATTAGGTTTATTTGGTTTGTAATTGAGGGTATTGTGTGTTTATACAGGTGCACGCTTCCTGGAGTTTTCTACCCACCAATCCCCAATATTTGCCCATCATGACTCAATGACATATCAGACAAGAGGGGTGCCAAGTGGTGTGCCAGCCGATATGCCGAGAGTTCCTACCATCCGTGAGCAGAGACAACTTCTAACTTCTAGAGAGTTGCCCAAAGTTTATGATAGGAGGTAAGCATCTAGTGTGATCTAGCTTATAATAGGAGGTAAGCATCTAGTGTGATCTAGCTTATGATCAGAGGTAAGCATCTAGTGTGATCTAGCTTATGCTAGGAGGTAAGCATCTAGTGTGATCTAGTTTATGATAGGAGGTAAGCATCTAGTGTGATCTAGCTTATAATAGGAGGTAAGCATCTAGTGTGATCTAGCTTATAATAGGAGGTAAGCATCTAGTGTGATCTAGCTTATGATAGGAGGTAAGCATCTAGTGTGATCTAAATTATGCTAGGAGGTAAGCATCTAGTGTGATCTAGTTTATGCTAGGAGGTAAGCATCTAGTGTGATCTAGTTTATGATAGGAGGTAAGCATCTAGTGTGATCTAGTTTATGATCAGAGGTAAGCATCTAGTGTGATCTAGCTTATGATAGGAGGTAAGCATCTAGTGTGATCTAGCTTATAATAGGAGGTAAGCATCTAGTGTGATCTAGCTTATGATAGGAGGTAAGCATCTAGTGTGATCTAGTTTATGATAGGAGGTAAGCATCTAGTGTGATCTAGCTTATGATAGGAGGTAAGCATCTAGTGTGATCTAGCTTATGATAGGAGGTAAGCATCTAGTGTGATCTAGCTTATGATCAGAGGTAAGCATCTAGTGTGATCTAGCTTATGATCAGAGGTAAGCATCTAGTGTGATCTAGCTTATGATAGGAGGTAAGCATCTAGTGTGATCTAGTTTATGATCAGAGGTAAGCATCTAGTGTGATCTAGCTTATGATAGGAGGTAAGCATCTAGTGTGATCTAGCTTATAATAGGAGGTAAGCATCTAGTGTGATCTAGCTTATGATAGGAGGTAAGCATCTAGTGTGATCTAGCTTATGATAGGAGGTAAGCATCTAGTGTGATCTAGTTTATGATAGGAGGTAAGCATCTAGTGTGATCTAGCTTATGCTAGGAGGTAAGCATCTAGTGTGATCTAGTTGATGATAGGAGGTAAGCATCTAGTGTGATCTAGCTTATGCTAGGAGGTAAGCATCTAGTGTGATCTAGTTTATGATCAGAGGTAAGCATCTAGTGTGATCTAGTTTATGATAGGAGGTAAGCATCTAGTGTGATCTAGTTTATGATAGGAGGTAAGCATCTAGTGTGATCTAGCTTATGCTAGGAGGTAAGCATCTAGTGTGATCTAGCTTATGCTAGGAGGTAAGCATCTAGTGTGATCTAGCTTATGCTAGGAGGTAAGCATCTAGTGTGATCTAGTTTATGATAGGAGGTAAGCATCTAGTGTGATCTAGCTTATGCTAGGAGGTAAGCATCTAGTGTGATCTGGTGTGTCAAGGCTGCAGGACCACTTTGCTTCTTATGTTTCCTTAACATTGCCCATATCACCCTCCATTCTATGTATCTGTAACATTGCCCATATCACCCTCCATTCTATGTATCTGTAACATTGCCCATATCACCCTCCATTCTATGTATCTGTAACATTGACCATATCACCCTCCATTCTATGTATCTGTAACATTGACCATATCACCCTCCATTCTATGTATCTGTAACATTGCCCATATCACCCTCCATTCTATGTATCTGTAACATTGCCCATATCACCCTCCATTCTATGTATCTGTAACATTGACCATATCACCCTCCATTCTATGTATCTGTAACATTGACCATATCACCCTCCATTCTATGTATCTGTAACATTGCCCATATCACCCTCCATTCTATGTATCTGTAACATTGCCCATATCACCCTCCATTCTATGTATCTGTAACATTGACCATATCACCCTCCATTCTATGTATCTGTAACATTGACCATATCACCCTCCATTCTATGTATCTGTAACATTGACCATATCACCCTCCATTCTATGTATCTGTAACATTGACCATATCACCCTCCATTCTATGTATCTGTAACATTGACCATCTCACCCTCCATTCTATGTATCTGTAACATTGACCATATCACCCTCCATTCTATGTATCTGTAACATTGACCATCTCACCCTCCATTCTGGGTTTCTGTAACATTGACCATATCACCCTCCATTCTATGTATCTGTAACATTGACCTTATCACCCTCCATTCTATGTATCTGTAACATTGACCATATCACCCTCTACCCAATATAACAAATTGTCGGTACTGCGAAACATTTACATGAAACTTTTGAAAGGTGAAAACAGTATGTTGTATCAGGTATAATGGAAGTAGTATGTTGTAGCAGGTATATTGGAAGTAGTATGTTGTATCAGGTATAATGGAAGTAGTATGTTGTATCAGGTATAATGGAAGTAGTATGTTGTATCAGGTATAATGGAAGTAGTATGTTGTATCAGGTATAATGGAAGTAGTATGTTGTATCAGGTATAATGGAAGTAGTTTGTTGTATCAGGTATAATGGAAGTAATATGTTGTATCAGGTATAATGGAAGTAGTATGTTGTATCAGGTATAATGGAAGTAGTATGTTGTATCAGGTATAATGGAAGTAATATGTTGTATCAGGTATAATGGAAGTAGTATGTTGTAGCAGGTATATTGGAAGTAGTATGTTGTATCAGGTATATTGGAAGTAGTATGTTGTATCAGGTATAATGGAAGTAGTATGTTGTATCAGGTATAATGGAAGTAGTATGTTGTATCAGGTATAATGGAAGTAGTATGTTGTATCAGGTATAATGGAAGTAGTTTGTTGTATCAGGTATAATGGAAGTAATATGTTGTATCAGGTATAATGGGAGTAGTATGTTGTATCAGGTATAATGGAAGTAGTATGTTGTATCAGGTATAATGGAAGTAGTATGTTGTATTATTGTTTATCAGGTTTGTATTATGTTGTATCAGGTTGTGTTGTGTTGTATCAGGTTGTGTTGTGTTGTGTCAGGTTGTGTTGTATCAGGTTGTGTTGTATCAGGTTGTGTTGTGTCAGGTTGTGTTGTATCAGGTTGTGTCGGGTTGTGTTGTGTTGTATCGGGTTGTGTTGTATCAGGTTGTGTTGTGTTGTATCAGGTTGTGTCGGGTTGTGTTGTTTTGTATCAGGTTGTGTTGTATCAGGTTGTGTTGTATCAGGTTGTATCAGGTTGTGTTGTGTTGTATCAGGTTGTGTTGTATCAGGTTGTGTTGTGTTGTATCAGGTTGTGTTGTGTCAGGTTGTGTTGTATCAGGTTGTGTCAGGTTGTGTCAGGTTGTGTCGGGTTGTGTTGTGTTGTATCGGGTTGTGTCGGGTTGTGTTGTATCAGTTTGTGTTGTATCAGGTTGTGTCGGGTTGTGTTGTGTTGTCAGGTTGTGTCGGGTTGTATTAGGTTGTGTTGTATCAGGTTGTGTCGGGTTGTATCAAGTTGTGTTGTGTTGTATCAGGTTGTGTCGGGTTGTGTATTTGAAGCTGTTTATGTGCAAGTGGTTGGGTTAAATCTGTTTAATTTTATATATGAAGTCTGTATTATCGATATAAAGAAGTTTATAGCAATTTGAAACCTTACTTACTATCATTTCTTCCTATAGACAAGTGCTGTCAACTGAAGAGCACCATCCTGTGAGACCCTTGGAACCTGCTGAGTCCCGCGTACACCCTATAGAACCATGGGAAGTGCTACATGAGCAGAGGTCAGCTGATCATGGGGCTGACCCCAGAGAGATTGGGCACCTGAGAAGCGCTTGTCAGGAAACGAATGAGAGGTCCAAGTCTCCTCTAAGCATAAGACAAATGGTACGTTAGTGATGATCAGCTGTGTAAATTTATGTTGATCCATATGTTCGGTTACAGTGGTCGCCTAATCAGACAGGGGGGTTTCCTCCAGGTACACCAGTTTCCTTCCACAAGAATGACAACATATTCGCAACGCCAATGATTAATTAATAGGTGCATGGGTGAATGGATGAATTATTTCCGTTTTATGACGGAATTTGGTTTATTTATGGAAAACACTGAAGAATCTCGGATGTGGATATTCTGTTGTATGCGCGGATATACTGTTGTATACGCGGATATACTATTGTATATGTGGATATTCTGTTGTATACGTGGATATACTATTGTATATGTGGATATTCTGTTGTATACGCGGATATACTATTGTATATGTGGATATTCTGTTGTATATGTGGATATTCTGTTGTATATGCGGATATACTATTGTATATGTGGATATTCTGTTGTATACGCGGATATACTATTGTATATGTGGATATGCTGTTGTATATGCAGATATACTATTGTATATGTGGATATTCTGTTGTATATGCGAATATACTATTGTATATGTGGATATTCTGTTGTATACGCGGATATACTATTGTATATGTGGATATTCTGTTGTATATGCGGATATACTATTGTATATGTGGATATTCTGTTGTATATGCGGATATACTATTGTATATGTGGATATTCTGTTGTATATGCGGATATACTGTTGTATATGTAGATATGCTGTTGTATATGTGGATATACTATTGTATATGTGGATATACTGTTGTATATGTGGATATTCTGTTGTATATGTGGATATACTGTTGTATATGTAGATATGCTGTTGTATATGCGGATATACTATTGTATATGTGGATATTCTGTTGTATATGCGAATATACTATTGTATATGCGGATATACTATTGTATAATTATGCGGATATACTATTGTAATGGCATTGTGGGAGTGACATGGTGGGAGTGGCGTGGTGGGAGTGGCATGGTGGGAGTTGTGGTGGGAGGCTGGCTGTGCCATATAGTGTAGAATTGTAACAAGAGTTTCCAATACTTTCAGGAGATGGAAGCTGAGCTAGCGAAACTAAATGAACAACTGTCGGAACAAGTGTAAGTATAATACAACCAAGTATAAACCTTTCCTGGCTCCCCGGGGGAATACATAAACCTTTCCTGGCTCCCCGGGGGAATACATAAACCTTTCCTGGCTCCCCGGGGGAATACATAAACCTATCCTGGCTCCCCGGGGGAATACATAAACCTTTCCTGGCTCCCCGGGGGAATACATAAACCTATCCTGGCTCCCCGGGGGAATACATAAACCTTTCCTGGCTCCCCGGGGGAATACATAAACCTTTCCTGGCTCCCGGGGGAATACATAAACCTTCCTGGCTCCCCGGGGGAATACAAAACTATCCTGGCTCCCCGGGGGAATACATAAACCTTTCCTGGCTCCCGGGGGAATACAAAACCTTCCTGGCTCCCCGGGGGAATACATAAACCTTTCCTGGCTGGAATACATAAACCTTTCCTGGCTCCCCGGGGGAATACATAAACCTTTCCTGGCTCCCCGGGGTAATACATAAACCTTTCCTGGGGGAATACATAAACCTTTCCTGGCTCCCCGGGGGGAATACATAAACCTTTCCTGGCTCCCCGGGGGAATACATAAACCTTTCCCGGGGGAATATATAAACCTTTAGCTCCTGGGGGAATACATAAACCTTTCCTGGCTCCCCGGGGGAATACATAAACCTTTCCTGGGGGAATATATAAACCTTTCATGGCTCCCTGGGGGAATACATAAACCTTTCCTGGGGGAACATAAACCTTTCCTGGCTCCCGGGGGAATACATAAACCTTTCCCGGGGGAATATATAAACCTTTCATGGCTCCCTGGGGGAATACATAAACCTTTCCTGGGGGAATATATAAACCTTTCCTAGCTCCCTGGGGGAATACATAAACCTTTCCTGGCTCCCCGGGGGAATACATAAACCTTTCCTGGGGGAATATATAAACCTTTCATGGCTCCCTGGGGGAATACATAAACCTTTCCTGGGGGAATATATAAACCTTTCCTAGCTCCCTGGGGGAATACATAAACCTTTCCTGGCTCCCCGGGGGAATACATAAACCTTTCCTGGGGGAATATATAAACCTTTCCTAGCTCCCTGGGGGAATACATAAACCTTTCCTGGCTCCCCGGGGGAATACATAAACCTTTCCTGGCTCCCGGGGGAATACATAAACCTTTCCTGGGGGAATATATAAACCTTTCATGGCTCCCTGGGGGAATACATAAACCTTTCCTGGGGGAATATATAAACCTTTCCTAGCTCCCTGGGGGAATACATAAACCTTCCTGGCTCCCCGGGGGAATACATAAACCTTTCTGGGGGAATATATAAACCTTTCCTAGCTCCCTGGGGGAATACATCAACCTTTCCTGGCTCCCCGGGGGAATACATAAACCTTTCCTGGCTCCCCGGGGGAATACATAAACCTTTCCTAGCTCCCTGGGGGAATACATCAACCTTTCCTGGCTCCCCGGGGGAATACATAAACCTTTCCTGGCTCCCCGGGGGAATATATAAACCTTTCATGGCTCCCCGGGGGAATACATAACCCTTTCCTGGCTCCCCGGGGGAATACATAAACCTTTCTTGGCTCCCGGGGGAATACATAAACCTTTCCTGGGGGAATACATAAACCTTTCCTAGCTCCCTGGGGGAATACATAAACCTTTCCTGACTCCCCGGGGAATACATAAACCTTTCCTGGCTCCCCGGGGGAATACATAAACCTTTCCTGGCTCCCCGGGGGAATACATAACCTTTCCCGGGGGAATACATAAACCTTTCATGGCTCTGGGGGAATACATAAACCTTTCCTGGGGGAATACATAAACCTTTCCTGGCTCCCCGGGGGAATACATAAACCTTTCCTGGCTCCCGGGGGAATACATAAACATTTCCTGGGGGAATACATAAACCTTTCCTGGTGGAATACATAAACCTTTCCTGGCTCCCTGGGGGAATACATAAACCTTTCCTTGCTCCCCTAGGGAATAT
This sequence comes from Archivesica marissinica, assembly GCA_014843695.1. Lineage (NCBI taxonomy): Eukaryota > Metazoa > Mollusca > Bivalvia > Venerida > Vesicomyidae > Archivesica > Archivesica marissinica. The sequence continues at coordinate 43,366,791 of CM026390.1, forward strand.
ATAAACCTTTCCTGGGGGAATACATAAACCTTTCCTTGCTCCCCGGGGGGAATACATAAACCTTTCCTGGCTCCCCGGGGGAATACATAAACCTTTCCTTGCTCCCCGGGGGGAATACATAAACCTTTACTGGGGGAATACATAAACCTTTCCTGGGTCCCCATTGGAATACATAAACCTTTCCTGGCTCCCCGAGGGAATATATAAACCTTTCATGGCTCCCCGGGGGAATACATAAACCTTTCCTGGGGGAATATATAAACCTTTCATGGCTCCCCGGGGGAATATATAAACCTTTCATGGCTCCCCTAGGAAATATATAAACCTTTCATGGCTCCCCGGGGGGAATACATAAACCTTTCCTTGCTCCCCGGGGAAATACATAAACCTTTCCTGGGGGAATACATAAACCTTTCCTGGCTCCCCGGGGGAATACATAAACCTTTCCTGGCTCCCCGGGGGGAATACATAAACCTTTCCTGGGGGAATACATAAACCTTTCCTGGGTCCCCATTGGAATACATAAACCTTTCCTGGCTCCCCGAGGGAATATATAAACCTTTCATGGCTCCCCGGGGGAATACATAAACCTTTCCTTGCTCCCCGGGGGGAATACATAAACCTTTCCTGGGGGAATATATAAACCTTTCATGGCTCCCCGGGGGAATATATGAACCTTTCCTGGCTTCCAAGAGGAATGCATAAACCTTTCCTGGCTTCCAAGAGGAATGCATAAACCTTTTCTGGCTCCCAAGAGGAATGTATAAACCTTTCCTGGCTTCCAAGAGGAATGCATTAACCTTTTCTGGCTCCCAAGAGGAATGCAGTAACCTTTCCTGGCTTCCAAGTGGAATGCATAAACCTTTCCTTTTTTTCAAGGTGAATGCATAAACCTTTTGCAAACTTGTTTCGCAATCGAACTAAATTACATTTGTATTAATTAAATGTGTTATTATTTTTAAATTAGCCTTAAAAGTTTGCATTTTCTTATAGGAATGATAATCCTGAGAAGAAACCAGAAGCAAATTTCGAGGACAATTTCCCACCTAGTAAGAAGGCTCAAGCACTGCGCCAAGTACTTGAACAGGAATACATGGAGAACCTACCCCCAAATATAAACGACATGTGGACACGATTTAAGGAGAGAACAGAACAGTCGGTGACAGACAGCAGCCTGAATAGTACACGGCTTGATGCTCTCTCAGGTCTACTGCAAAACCCCACCCACCATGATGTTAATTCGTTTGTGGAATCAACAGAGAAGACTAGGCAGGAAGATGCTGAGAAAGTTAAGCAATTGAGGGAAGAAAGATTGAAAGAAAAGGAATTAGAGAGAAAGAAAATTGCAGCTGAAAAAGCATCTCAGCAAAGAAATTTGAGAAGACAGAAACTGAAGAATAGACACGGATTGAGTGAAGAAGAAAGTAATGGAAGTTACTCTGAAATTATTTCAGAAAATGAGAAGAATGTACAAAGGCGAAAGGATGGGGTGAAAGAAGAATCGAGAGTGAAAAAGCACAATAATACAAAGCCACCAAGTAAAAGGTCTATAGAAATGACTGGTGAGGAAAGAAGAAAGGATAGAGGAAGGAATGACAGTAAGACAAAGTCACCAAGTAAAACTCCAACAGAATTATCACGTGAGGAAAGAGGAAAGGATAGAAACAGGAAAACTAAAGAGGAATACTCAATTAAAGATACTAGAGCAAAGCATAGCGATACTATGGACACACTGTTCTCGATACCGGAAGATGCTAGCTTTGAGCAATCACCGTCAAAAGTTGAGTCAGAGATGAGGTCAAAACAGAGAAGATATAGGCATGTAATAGATCCATTAATGAAAAAATTACGTGATAAGATAAAACTGCAAAGGGACAAAATTGATAAAGAGAGGCGGAAAGAGCTTCAACGTGTGCAAAAATTGAAGAAATTAGAAATGCTTTTGAATGCGAAACAGAAAGGGAAACTCTCAGATAAAGCTATTGATGTTGAACTGGGTGATGTATCTTCTACAACAACAATAAGTCATACTGAAAGTTCCAAGTCAAGTTTTTCCTGTTTATCAAGCGCAGGAGAGTCAGATTTGTCGTCACAAGGATCTAAAACTCTCTCGTCATATGGTTCTACGACTCTCAAAGACAGTACAGTTGATAGTACTATTATGTTGCAGGTTAAGAAATACTCACCTGAAGATTTCAGAGGTTGTAAGACACAGTATGTAGAGTCAGACTCTACCGAATCATCAGACTTTAGTAACATATTAGTAGAAAGAATTCCAAAAGTGAAATCCAAGGGGAAGGGCAAAAAAATTGGAAAGAAAAACGACGTTGATGTATTAGGTAGGAAGATGAGGAGAGAAAATAAAGAGAAGAAACAAAAGACTGTGTTTGGAGTAGAAATAACGGATAAAGATATTGTTAATCAGATACAAAGATATGACAATTATATGACACCTGAAAGACGACGGTTGATGCGAGTGCAGAATTACTCTTCACCACAGCGGCATGGACATATGCGAGATGCCGGCATCATGTATCCGTCAGAGAATTACGTGTCACCACAGTTGCAAAGACACATGCGAGATGCCAGCACTATGTATCCCTCGCCTATTACCGTTAGTCCACCATCCAGAAGAAGAATGCGAGATGTGTTGATGAAGTCTGAGGCTATCCAAACGAGTCCATCCGTTCGTACTTCCAGTCCCACCTATGCTTACGATGAAGTTCCCATCACACCGGTGCCATATATGTCGAGAAGGAATTGCAAAATGTCAAAACGACAACCTTCACCATCGCCAACTAGATCCTCCCACACATCATTTTCAGCCTCCCCACCAAGAAAACCCTCAAAATCACCGGCCACAAGGAAGTCTTCAATGTCTCCATCTGCTAGGAAAGGGTCGAGGTCTCCACCAAGGAGGTTCAGCCCACAAATAACACGAAGACAGGCACAGTCACCAATATGGAAACCAGAATCGGAAATTATTCCACCACAAAACAGCATGTATACTCCAGAAGGGGATGAAAATACTGCCCCAAACACTCGTGCTAAGAAAAATGGTATGTTTTTCAACTAATCGCCTTTTCTAAAACTATATTAAATGTCTTAAAGTGAATACTGAATTCATCAATATAGCTACTAATTTTAATAAGTAAGGAAGGGATAAGTATTGTTATCTCCCTGACACCAAAGATAAGTATTGTTATCTCCCTGACACCAAAGATAAGTATTGTTATCTCCCTGACACCAAAGATAAGTATTGTTATCTCCCTGACACCAAAGATAAGTATTGTTATCTCCCTGACACCAAAGATAAGTATTGTTATCTCCCTGACACCAGAGATAAATAAGTATTGTTATCTCCCTGACACCAAAGATAAGTATTGTTATCTCCCTGACACCAGAGATAAGTATTGTTATCTCCCTGACACCAAAGATAAGTATTGTTATCTCCCTGACACCAGAGATAAGTATTGTTATCTCCCTGCCACCAGAGATAAGTATTGTTATCTCCCCGACACCAGAGATAAATAAGTATTGTTATCTCCTGACACCAGAGATAAGTATTGTTATCTCCCTGACACCAGAGATATGTATTGTTATCTCCCTGACACCAGAGATAAATAAGTATTGTTATCTCCCTGACACCAGAGATAAGTATTGTCATCTCCCTGACACCAGAGATAAGTATTGTTATCTCCCTGACACCAGAGATAAGTATTGTCATCTCCCTGACACCAGAGATAAGTAGTGTCATCTCCCTGACACCAGAGATAAGTATTGTTATCTCCCTGACACCAGAGATAAGTATTGTTATCTCCCTGACACCAGAGATAAGTATTGTCATCTCCCTGACACCAGAGATAAGTAGTGTCATCTCCCTGACACCAGAGATAAGTATTGTTATCTCCCTGACACCAGAGATAAGTATTGTTATCTCCCTGACACCAGAGATAAGTATTGTTATCTCCCTGACACCAGAGATAAGTATTGTTATCTCCCTGACACCAGAGATAAGTATTTTTATCTCCATGACACCAGAGATAAGTATTGTTATCTCCCTGACACCAGAGATAAGTATTGTTATCTCCCTGACACCAGAGATAAGTATTGTTATCTCCCTGACACCAGAGATAAGTACCGTTTAAGTTAAATTGATATTCATATCATAAAAAGAGCCTATGTTACTCATGCCCTCAACACATGCAAATATTGTCCCCGCTTCATATCCTAAACGCCTTGTTTGATTTTAACATAAATAACAGACGACACCGATACTTTCAACATAAATAACAGACGACACCGATACTTTCAACATAAATAACAGACGACACCGATACTTTCAACATAAATAACAGACAACATCGATACTTTCAACATAGATAACAGACGACACCGATACTTTCAACATAAATAACAGACGACATCAATACTTTCAACATAGATAACAGACGACATCGATACTTTCAACATAGATAACAGACGACATTGATACTTTCAACATAAATAACAGACGACATGATACTTTTTTCAACAGAAATAGTAGACAACACCGATACTTTTTTCAACAGAAATAGTAGGCGACACCAATACTTCCAGTCACATGAGAATTTATACTGCAAGAACTTATCTAATATCTACACAAACTTTACATGTATATAACATTATACTATATCTATACAAACTTTACATGTATATAACATTATACTATATATATATACATGTATATAACATTATACTATATTTATATATACATGTATATAACATTATACTATATATATATACATGTATATAACATTATACTATATATATATACATGTATATAACATTATACTATATATATATACATGTATATATCATTATACTATATATATATACATGTATATAACATTATACTATATATATATACATGTATATATCATTATACTATATATATATACATGTATATAACATTATACTATATATATATACATGTATATAACATTATACAATCATAGTAAGCCAAAATGATAAAATGGTCTACATAGAATTGTATACATGTACCTGCCGCATTAATCAAGCACCTGGAATTTGGAAAGTTAAATAACTCATTTATTGTGTTATTGATTTACTTGTAAGTTATTTATGCCAACACCGTTTCATGTATAAATATTTTTTATAATATCGATCATCAACTTAGCCGAGTACTCGATCGAATGCCTTTCCAAGTACTCGATCGAATACCTTTCCAAGTACTCGATCAAATACCTTTCCGAGCACTCGATCGAATGCCTTTCCAAGTACTCGATCGAATGCCTTTCCGAGTACTCGATCGAATACCTTTCCAAGTACTCGATCAAATACCTTTCCGAGTACTCGATCGAATACCTTTCCAAGTACTCGATCGAATACCTTTCCAAGTACTCGATCAAATACCTTTCCAAGTACTCAATCGAATACCTTTCCGAGTACTCGATCGAATACCTTTCCAAGTACTCGATCGAATACCTTTCCGAGTACTCGATCGAATACCTTTCCAAGTACTCGATCGAATACCTTTCCGAGTACTCGATCGAATACCTTTCCGAGTACCAGAATTGCTACTCGTTGACATCCCTAAATACTATGTATTCTACATTTAGTTCAAACCTGGTTTATTCCCATGAAACCGTCACAGCCGTGGCGACAACCATTGAAGGAACGTCAAGCTTTCTCCGTTAGACAAGAAGCATGGGAACCAAAGTCTGTGTCACAGTCTACATGGAAGGATATTGTACATGGGGATGTCCTAAAAGACAAAGGTGATCCTAGTGATATCTCCAGGGATACAAAATATGACCTTGACCCTGAAGGTCAACCAATAGGAGAGGATGAAACATTGACAGATTCAGAGGATGAATTGGGCCTCGGTAAATGCCGACCACTATCTAAAATGACACTGCAGGTATGTTTATATATACACTGTAATGACACTGCAGGTATGTTTATATATACACTATAATGACACTGCAGGTATGTTTATATATACACTATAATGACACTGCATGCATGTTTATATATACACTATAAAGACACTGCATGCATGTTTATATATACACTATAATGACACTGCATGTATGTTTATGTATACACTATAATGACACTGTATGTATGTTTATATATACACTATAATGACACTGCAGGTATGTTTATATATACACTATAATGACACTGCATGTATGTTTATATATACACTAAGACACTGCAGGCATGTTTATATATACACTATAATGACACTGCATGCATGTTTATATATACACTATAATGACACTGTGTGTATGTTTATATATACACTATATGACACTGTGTGTATGTTTATATATACACTAAATGACACTGCAGGTATGTTTATATATACACTATAATGACACTGCATGTATGTTTATATATACACTATAATGACACTGCATGTATGTTTATATATACAATATAATGACACTGCATGTATGTTTATATATACACTATAATGACACTGCATGTATGTTTATATATACACTATAATGACACTGCATGTATGTTTATATATACACTATAATGACACTGCATGTATGTTTATATATACAATATAATGACACTGCATGTATGTTTATATATACACTATAATGACACTGCATGTATGTTTATATATACACTATAATGACACTGCATGTATGTTTATATATACACTATAATGACACTGCATGTATGTTTATATATACAATATAATGACACTGCATGTATGTTTATATATACACTATAATGACACTGCATGTATGTTTATATATACACTATAATGACACTGCATGTATGTTTATATATACACTATAATGACACTGCATGTATGTTTATATATACAATATAATGACACTGCATGTATGTTTATATATACACTATAATGACACTGCATGTATGTTTATATATACACTATAATGACACTGTGTGTATGTTTATATATACACTATAATGACACTGCATGTATGTTTATATATACACTAAATGACACTGCATGTATGTTTATATATACACTATAATGACACTGCATGCATGTTTATATATACACTATAATGACACTGTGTGTATGTTTATATATACACTATAATGACACTGCATGTATGTTTATATATACACTATAATGACACTGCAGGCATGTTTATATATACACTATAATGACACTGCATGCATGTTTATATATACACTATAATGACACTGCATGTATGTTTATATATACACTATAATGACACTGTGTGTATGTTTATATATACACTATAATGACACTGCATGTATGTTTATATATACACTATAATGACACTGCAGGCATGTTTATATATACACTATAATGACACTGCAGGTATGTTTATATATACACTATAATGACACTGTATGTATGTTTATATATACACTATAATGACACTGTATGTATGTTTATATATACATTATAATGACACTGCATTCATGTTTATATATACACTGCATGTATGTTTATATATACACTAAGACACTGCAGGCATGTTTATATATACACTATAATGACACTGCATGCATGTTTATATATACACTGCATGTATGTTTATATATACACTAAGACACTGCATGTATGTTTATATATACACTAAGACACTGCAGGCATGTTTATATATACACTATAATGACACTGCAGGCATGTTTATATATACACTATAATGACACTACATGCATGTTTATATATACACTATAATGACACTGCATGCATGTTTATATATACACTATAATGACACTACATGCATGTTTATATATACACTATAATGACACTGTGTGTATGTTTATATATACACTATAATGACACTGCATGTATGTTTATATATACACTATAATGACACTGTGTGTATGTTTATATACACACTATAATGACACTGCAGGCATGTTTATATATACACTATAATGACACTACATGCATGTTTATATATACACTATAATGACACTACATGCATGTTTATGTATACACTATAATGACACTGCATGCATGTTTATATATACACTATAATGACACTGTGTGTATGTTTATATATACACTATAATGACACTGTGTGTATGTTTATGTATACACTATAATGACACTGCATGTATGTTTATATATACACTATAATGACACTGCAGGTATGTTTATATATACACTATAATGACACTGCAGGTATGTTTATATATACACTATAATGACACTGCATGTATGTTTATATATACACTATAATGACACTGCATGTATGTTTATATATACACTATAATGACACTACATGCATGTTTATATATACACTATTATGACACTGTGTGTATGTTTATATATACACTATAATGACACTGCATGTATGTTTATATATACACTATAATGACACTGCAGGTATGTTTATATATACACTATAATGACACTGCAGGTATGTTTATATATACACTATAATGACACTGCATGTATGTTTATATATACACTATAATGACACTGCATGTATGTTTATATATACACTATAATGACACTACATGCATGTTTATATATACACTATTATGACACTGTGTGTATGTTTATATATACACTATAATGACACTGCATGTATGTTTATATATACACTATAATGACACTGCAGGTATGTTTATATATACACTATAATGACACTGCAGGTATGTTTATATATACACTATAATGACACTGTGTATGTTTATATATACACTATAATGACACTGCATTCATGTTTATATATACACTGCAGGTATGTTTATATATACACTATAATGACACTGTGTGTATGTTTATATATACACTATAATGACACTGCATTCATGTTTATATATACACTGCATGTATGTTTATATATACACTAAGACACTGCATGTATGTTTATATATACACTAAGACACTGCATGTATGTTTATATATACACTAAGACACTGCATGTATGTTTATATATACACTATAAAGACACTGCAGGTATGTTTATATATACACTATAAAGACACTGCTGTTCTTTACTATCATATTATAAGCTGTAAGAGTAAAATATAGAAACATTGGCCCCTTCCTCTGCATAGGAAAATCTGGTTAAGCTTGTTGAGTCTCATTCCTTCTACCTTTATATGTTACTGGGTTATACATTCAGGAAAAGTATCATATTTTAACTATATTATCTTGACAGGACGCTTTCCAAGTGAGAAAAGGGGTTGCTATTTCACGATTGAGGGAACGACAGAAGCGTCTAAACCTGGCATCCGTTCAGAGGAAGATGGAGGCATTCCTACAGATTGAGAGGGAGCGGCTGTTCCAGGAGGAGAGAAGGACAGAAGCTAATCCAGATGCTCACCCATACAGCGGTAGGTGTATCATAGTTAGAGGACAGAAGTCAATCCAGATGCTCACCCATACAGCGGTAGGTGTATCAGGACAGAAGTCAATCCAGATGCTCACCCATACAGCGGTAGGTGTATCAGGACAGAAGTCAATCCAGATGCTCACCCATACAGCGGTAGGTGTATCAGGACAGAAGTCAATCCAGATGCTCACCCATACAGCGGTAGGTGTATCAGGACAGAAGTCAATCCAGATGCTCACCCATACAGCGGTAGGTGTATCAGGACAGAAGTCAATCCAGATGCTCACCCATACAGCGGTAGGTGTATCAGGACAGAAGTCAATCCAGATGCTCACCCATACAGCGGTATGATCATTGGATAAATCTGACAGAGGAATCAGAAAATATCATATAGAACATTTGAATGTTTATTGTCCACCGTACACCATAGAATATTGGAATGTTCCCCTGTACACCATAGAATATTGGGATGTTCCCCTGTACACCATAGAATATTGGAATGTTCCCCTGTACACCATAGAATATTGGAATGTTCCCCTGTACACCATAGAATATTTGAATGTTTATTGTCCCCTGTACACCATAGAATATTGGAATGTTTATTGTCCCCGGTACACCATAGAATATTGGAATGTTTATTGTCCCCCATACACCATAGAATATTACTGTCCCCTGTACACCATAGAATATTTGAATGTTTATTGTCCCCTGTACACCATATAATTTTACTGTCCCCTGTACACCATAGAATATTACTGTCCCCTGTACCCCATAGAATATTTGAATGTTTATTGTCCCCGGTACACCATAGAATATTACTGTCCCCTGTACACCATAGAATATTTGAATGTTTATTGTCCCCTGTACACCATAGAATATTGGAATGTTTATTGTCCCGGTACACCATAGAATATTGGAATGTTCCCCTGTACACCATAGAATATTGGAATGTTCCCCTGTACACCATAGAATATTGGAATGTTTATTGTCCCCATACACCATAGAATATTGGAATGTTTATTGTCCCCATGTACACCATAGAATATTGGAATGTTTATTGTCCCGGTACACCATAGAATATTGGAATGTTCCCCTGTACACCATAGAATATTGGAATGTTCCCTGTACACCATAGAATATTGGAATGTTTATTGTCCCCATACACCATAGAATATTGGAATGTTTATTGTCCCCATGTACACCATAGAATATTGGAATGTTTATTGTCCCGGTACACCATAGAATATTGGAATGTTTATTGTCCCGGTACACCATAGAATATTTGAATGTTTACTGTCCCCCGTACACCATAGAATATTGGAATGTTTACTGTCCCCTGTACACCATAGAATATTGGAATGTTTATTGTCCCGGTACACCATAGAATATTGGAATGTTTACTGTCCCCCATACACCATAGAATATTGGAATGTTTACTGTCCCGGTACACCATAGAATATTGGAATGTTTATTGTCCCGGTACACCATAGAATATTGGAATGTTTATTGTCCCGGTACACCATAGAATATTGGAATGTTTATTGTCCCGGTACACCATAGAATATTGGAATGTTTACTGTCCCGGTACACCATAGAATATTGGAATGTTTATTGTCCCGGTACACCATAGAATATTGGAATGTTTATTGTCCCGGTACACCATAGAATATTGGAATGTTTATTGTCCCGGTACACCATAGAATATTGGAATGTTTACTGTCCCGGTACACCATAGAATATTGGAATGTTTATTGTCCCGGTACACCATAGAATATTGGAATGTTTATTGTCCCGGTACACCATAGAATATTGGAATGTTTATTGTCCCGGTACACCATAGAATATTGGAATGTTTACTGTCCCGGTACACCATAGAATATTGGAATGTTTATTGTCCCGGTACACCATAGAATATTGGAATGTTTATTGTCCCGGTACACCATAGAATATTGGAATGTTTATTGTCCCCATGTACACCATAGAATATTGGAATGTTTACTGTCCCCCGTACACCACCCATTTATACCGTCTCATCCACTTGACTTTGTTTGTTGATTGCTATTGAAATGTCCTGAATGACAGTGACGATGATGGTTTTTTCAATAATTGTGAAAATAAAAATCTTGTGAGAAATCATGGTTATATTGATATATAATTATTAATAAGAATAATCAGAATATAATTATTATTTGTCAAATGTTGTATAATTGGATATTATTCTCATATTTTGATAGAGCATCTGCACAAACCAGCCAGGAGAGTTATCTCTAAGGAGGAGATGAAAGAAATAACACAAAAGTAAGTCGCAATTCTCTATTGTATGTGTCAATACTTCCAGATAAATACCCGAGAGGTGGTGTTTGATGGGTCCGTGGGGGTCGATGGGTCCGTGGCCTGAATATTTAACGGGGAGTTTTGTTCATCATGTTAAATTCTTATTTAATTATTTTATTTTTGTTCTGTCAAATTATACACAATTTCTGTCCGTAACTAAGAGGCCTGTCATTCAAATTCTCCCAACATGAATAATTGAACATCTCGTCAAATAAATCAAAATCTTTTTTTCGAGGAGAAGAATTATATTTCATTTTAATCCTTTTTCTGTATTTTGATTGTTCAATATGTATTATATTGGGAAATAAAATATGTATAAACTAAAATCGTTAAATCACTAAATCTCAAACAACATGGTGGTGATTCACCAATTCCAGTGTGGGAAATGTTTATTGCTATAATAATAATGGATTCAAAGGTTACGGTACGCTAATTATCTGTCGTCCGAATTAACCTGATTATGTTCATTATTCTTCAACGAACGACAGTAGCATTGCGTATTTCAATAAACGACAGTAACATTGCGTATTTCAATGAATGACAGTAGCATTGCGTATTTCAATGAACGACAGTAGCATTGCGTATTTCAATGAATGGCAGTAGCATTGCGTATTTCAATGAATGACAGTAGCATTGCGTATTTCAATGAACGGCAGTAACATTGCATATTTCAATGAACGGCAGTAACATTGCATATTTCAATGAACGACAGTAACATTGCGTATTTCAATGAACGGCAGTAACATTGCATATTTCAATGAACGACAGTAACATTGCGTATTTCAATGAATGACATTTAACATTGCGTATTTCAATGAATGACAGTAACATTGCGTATTTCAATGAACGGCAATAACATTGCGTATTTCAATGAACGACAGTAGCATTGCGTATTTCAATGAACGGCAGTAACATTGCGTATTTCAATGAATGACAGTAACATTGCGTATTTCAATGGAACGGCAGTAGCATTGCGTATTTCAATGAACGACAGTAACATTGCGTATTTCAATGAATGGCAGTAACATTGCGTATTTCAATGAATGACAGTAACGTTGCGTATTTCAATGAACGGCAGTAACATTGCGTATTTCAATGAATGACAGTAACATTGCGTATTTCAATGAATGGCAGTAGCATTGCGTATTTCAATGAATGACAGTAGCATTGCGTATTTCAATGAATGACAGTAACATTGCGTATTTCAATGAACGGCAGTAACATTGCGTATTTCAATGAATGACAGTAACATTGCGTATTTCAATGAACGACAGTAGCATTGAGTATTTCAATGGAACGGCAGTAGCATTGCGTATTTCAATGGAACGGCAGTAGCATTGCGTATTTCAATGAATGACAGTAACATTGCATATTTCAATGAATGACAGTAACATTGCGTATTTCAATGAATGACAGTAACATTGCGTATTTCAATGGAATGGCAGTAGCATTACATATTTCAATGGAACGGCAGTAGCATTGCGTATTTCAATGGAACGGCAGTAACATTGCATATTTCAATGAACGACAGTAACATTGCATATTTCAATGAACGGCAGTAACATTGCATATTTCAATGAATGGCAGTAGCATTGTGTATTTCAATGAACGACAGTAGCATTGCATATTGCAATGAACGGCAGTAACATTGCATATTTCAATGAACGGCAGTAACATTGCCTATTTCAATGAACGGCAGTAACATTGCCTATTTCAATGAACGGCAGTAACATTGCCTATTTCAATGAACGGCAGTAACATTGCATATTTCAATGGAATGGCAGTAACATTGCGTATTTGGGGTTGACATGTAGTATCTGCTTACAAGAATAAAATTCTCGTCTTATATGCGAATGGTATGTGGAGGTACGATAGATAGGTGTGTGAATGTATGATAGATAGGTGTGTGGAGGTATGATAGATAGGTGTGTGGAGGTACAATAGATAGGTGTGTGGAGGTATGATAGATAGGTATGTGGAGGTACGATAGATAGGTGTGGAGGTATGATAGATAGGTATGTTGAGGTACGATAGATAGGTGTGTGGAGGTATGATAGATAGGGTATGTGAAGGTATGATAGATAGGTATGTGAAGGTATGATAGATAGGTATGTGGAGGTATGATAGATAGGTGTGTGAAATACGCAATGTTACTGTCGTTCATTGAAATATGCAATGTTACTGTCGTTCATTGAAATACGCAATGTTACTGTCGTTCATTGAAATACACAATGTTACTGCCATTCATTGAAATACGCAATGTTACTGCCATTCATTGAAATACGCAATGTTACTGCCGTTCCATTGAAATACGCAATGTTACTGTCATTCATTGAAATACGCAATGCTACTGCCGTTCATTGAAATACGCAATGCTACTGCCGTTCCATTGAAATACTCAATGCTACTGTCATTCATTGAAATACGCAATGTTACTGTCGTTCATTGAAATATGCAATGCTACTGTCATTCATTGAAATGCGCAATGTTACTGTCATTCATTGAAATACGCAATGTTACTGCCGTTCATTGAAATACGCAATGTTACTGTCGTTCATTGAAATACGCAATGTTACTGTCGTTCATTGAAATACGCAATGTTACTGTCGTTCATTGAAATAAGCAATGCTTCTGTCATTCATTGAAATACGCAATGTTACTGTCATTCATTGAAATACGCAATGTTACTGCCGTTCATTGAAATACGCAATGCTACTGTCATTCATTGAAATACGCAATGTTACTGCCGTTCATTGAAATACGCAATGTTACTGTCATTCATTGAAATACGCAATGTTACTGCCGTTCATTGAAATACGCAATGCTACTGTCATTCATTGAAATATGTAATGCTACTGCCGTTCATTGAAATACGCAATGTTACTGCCGTTCATTGAAATATGCAATGTTACTGCCATTCATTGAAATACGCAATGTTACTGTCATTCATTGAAATACGCAATGCTACTGTCATTCATTGAAATATGTAATGCTACTGCCGTTCATTGAAATACGCAATGTTACTGTCATTCATTGAAAGACACAATGCTACTGTCATTCATTGAAATATGCAATGTTATTGCCGTTCCATTGAAATATGCAATGTTACTGCCATTCATTGAAATACGCAATGCTACTGTCATTCATTGAAATATGTAATGCTACTGCCGTTCATTGAAATACGCAATGTTACTGCCGTTCATTGAAATATGCAATGTTACTGCCATTCATTGAAATACGCAATGTTACTGTCATTCATTGAAATACGCAATGCTACTGTCATTCATTGAAATATGTAATGCTACTGCCGTTCATTGAAATACGCAATGTTACTGTCATTCATTGAAAGACACAATGCTACTGTCATTCATTGAAATATGCAATGTTATTGCCGTTCCATTGAAATATGCAATGTTACTGCCATTCATTGAAATACGCAATGCTACTGTCATTCATTGAAATATGTAATGCTACTGCCGTTCATTGAAATACGCAATGTTACTGCCGTTCATTGAAATATGCAATGTTACTGCCATTCATTGAAATATGCAATGTTACTGCCATTCATTGAAATACGCAATGTTACTGTCATTCATTGAAATACGCAATGCTACTGTCATTCATTGAAATACGCAATGTTACTGTCATTCATTGACATATGCAATGCTACTGTCATTCATTGAAATACGCAATGCTACTGCCGTTCATTGAAATATGCAATGTTACTGTCGTTCATTGTAATACGCAATGTTACTGTCATTCATTGAAATACGCAATGCTACTGTCATTCATTGAAATACGCAATGCTACTGTCGTTCCATTGAAATACGCAATGCTACTGCCGTTCCATTGAAATACGCAATGTTACTGTCATTCATTGAAATACGCAATGCTACTGTCGTTCCATTGAAATACGCAATGCTACTGTCGTTCATATGATAGGTACGATAGATAGGTGTGTGGAGGTACGATAGATATGTGTGTGGAGGTATGATAGATAGGTGTGTGGAGGTACAATAGATAGGTGTGTGGAGGTATGATAGATAGGTATGTGGAGGTATGATAGATAGGTATGTGGAGGTACGATAGATAGGTGTGTGGAAGTATGATAGATAGGTATGTGGAGGTGCGATAGATAGGTGTGTGGAAGTACGATAGATAGGTATGTGGAGGTACGATAGATAGGTGTGTGGAAGTATGATAGATAGGTATGTGGAGGTGCGATAGATAGGTGTGTGGAGGTAGGATAGATAGGTATGTGGAGGTACGATAGATAGGTGTGTGGAGGTACGATAGATAGGTGTGTGGAGGTACGATAGATAGGTGTGTGGAGGTATGATAGATAGGTGTGTGGAGGTACGATAGATAGGTGTGTGGAGGTATGATAGATAGGTGTGTGGAGGTATGATAGATAGGTGTGTGGAGGTACGATAGATAGGTGTGTTGAGGTATGATAGCTAGGTATGTGGATGTATGATAGATAGGTGTGTGGAGGTACGATAGATAGGTGTGTGGAGGTATGATAGATAACTGTTTGGAGGTACGATAGATAGGTGTGTGCAGGTACGATAGATAGAAGTGTGGAGATACGATAGATAGGTGTGTGGAGGTACGATAGATAGGTGTGTGGAGGTATGATAGATAGGTATATTGAGGTATGATAGATAGGTGTGTGGAGGTATGATAGATAGGTATATGAATAGTATTTACAAGTAGGAAATTAGATACTTTATCTGAACACTTTCAGAAGATACAAGAAACTTCCAGAGATATTAGAACAGCAAAAATTGAAGAAACGACAAGATGAATATTCAGTGAACAGAATCAAGGCGAGGTTATTCAATAGGGTAAGCCAATAATGTTCAAGCAAATATAAAATGCTTATGCAATCTATAGCTCATGCAGGGCTCATGCGGGATCAATCAAGGGAACACATTTAAAATATTAAAATATGTAAAATAAATAAAAGGATGGAAAGATGGCATACTAATTGTACATTGATTTGCCCATATTTACATCGTATTGCATTTCCTTCGATGATCATATGTGCCCTCCTTGTATACATTTTCGTATGAGTGTTCCCAACTAATGATATGCAGCTGATATGCGCACTACGGGTATGCACCTTCAGCCTCCACACACTTTAACCACGCCCAATGTAGTTCATACCTCGATGGAAACTACTAACCAGTTAATCATTACTTATTAAACCAGTGCTCTGGGCCAACAAGCTGTTTGCATTATTTTCTTCTTGCAGAGAATACAGAAGAAGGTTTTAGTGCAAGCTGATAAATGGGGGAGATAAACCATGATGGAAGAACAATGCCACAATGGAAGAACAATGCCACAGTGGAAGAACAATGCCACAATGGAAGAACAATGCCACAATGGAAGAACAATGCCACAATGGAAGAACAATGCCACAATGGAAGAACAATGCCACAGTGGAAGAACAATGCCACAATGGAAGAACAATGCCACAATGGAAGAACATTGCCACAATGGAAGAACAATGCCACAATGGAAGAACAATGCCACAATGGAAGAACAATGCCACGGTGGAAGAACAATGCCACGGTGGAAGAAACAATGCCACAATGGAAGAACAATGCCACGGTGGAAGGACAATGCCACAATGGAAGGACAATGCCACGGTGGAAGAACAATGCCACGGTGGAAGAACAATGCCACAATGGAAGAACAATGCCACAATGGAAGAACAATGCCACGGTGGAAGAACAATACCACAATGGAAGAACAATGCCACGGTGGAAGAACAATACCACAATGGAAGAACAATGCCACAATGGAAGAACAATGCCACGGTGGAAGAACAATACCACAGTGGAAGAACAATGCCACAATGGAAGAACAATGCCACGGTGGAAGAACAATACCACAGTGGAAGAACAATGCCACGGTGGAAGAACAATGCCACGGTGGAAGAACAATGCCACGGTGGAAGAACAATGCCACAATGGAAGAACAATGCCACAATGGAAGGACAATGCCACGGTGGAAGAACAATGCCACAATGGAAGGACAATGCCACGGTGGAAGAACAATACCACAGTGGAAGAACAATGCCACAATGGAAGGACAATGCCACAATGGAAGAACAATGCCACGGTGGAAGAACAATGCCACGGTGGAAGAACAATGCCACGGTGGAAGAACAATGCCACGGTGGAAGAACAATGTCACGATGGAAGAACAATGCCACAATGGAAGGACATTGCCACAATGGAAGGACATTGCCACGGTGGAAGAACAATGCCACAATGGAAGAACAATGCCACGGTGGAAGGACAATGCCACAATGGAAGGACATTGCCACGGTGGAAGAACACTACAGTGTATTCTCTCGTATATTATCACATTTGTTTAGTAAACCTCCCTGAAAACTGCAGTGTCAGCTTATTGGTGAGACACAAAGCTGTCATCTATATTATCAGTTACGAAGCTGTCATCTATATTATCAGTTACGAAGCTGTCATCTATATTATCAGTTATGAAGCTGTCATCTATATTATCAGTTACGAAGCTGTCATCTATATTATCAGTTACGAAGCTGTCGTCTATATTATCAGTTATGAAGCTGTCATCTATATTATCAGTTACGAAGCTGTCATCTATATTATCAGTTACGAAGCTGTCATCTATATTATCAGTTACGAAGCTGTCATCTATATTATCAGTTACGAAGCTGTCATCTATATTATCAGTTACGAAGCTGTCATCTATATTATCAGTTACGAAGCTGTCATCTATATTATCAGTTACGAAGCTGTCATCTATATTATCAGTTACGAAGCTGTCATCTATATTATTATCAGTAATTTTTTTACTCTTATTATGTATTTCCACAAGGGTGGTCAATTTCTATTATGTATTTCAGTGGCCAAACTCTATTGTGTATTTCCATAGTGGTTGGCAATTATGTACTGAGTAATGGCATGTTTTTCAACTACTATTTTTCTAAAATGTATAACAATATAAGAAGTATATCACTTTGACTGTTCCAAACAGCTCATCAGGCACATGACCATTTGTGCGAGAAAATACATAGATTAGACACCAATGAGAGACATCAATGAGTTACTGCCCCTGAATACTCCCTAAACATATATAGGTCCTATTAATGTGTTTCCTCTATTTTTATTGTTGTTTCCTTTGCACAACATACTCTCAATGTTGATCCACTTTCTCTCTCATCTTATAAATTACTAAACCTCGACAGACATCCTATATTATATCCAATGAGTACTTATCTGTAGAGATTTGTTATCAATTCACATGATTTTGATAAAATCGCAATTATAATGCATCTGGTTAGTGAACAACAGTAAAAACAAAGGATTCCGACTATAAGAACAATATACATTTTGGGATATATCATACTTCATTTGCCAAGGGAGGTAATGATATATCATACTTCATTTGCCAAGGGAGGTAATGATATATCATACTTCATTTGCCAAGGGAGGTAATGATATATCATACTTCATTTGCCAAGGGAGGTAATGATATATCATACTTCATTTGCCAAGGGAGGTAATGATATATCATACTTCATCTGCCAAGGGAGGTAATGATATATCATACTTCATTTGCCAAGGGAGGTAATGATATTTATCATACTTCATCTGTCAAGGGAGGTAATAGCAAACGATTCCTGTACATTTCATTCAAAGGGAAGTAACTCGTGATAACTCAAATAGTCTCCAAATCTTTCACAATGTTAAATTTATACGATTTTGTGATTTAATAATACCTAATTTCAATTCCAGTTACATATATTTTATCAAATTTGGTATCAAAATGAATGTTTGTAACTTGTGTAAATTTAATTATGATGCCTATTTCTAGAAACATTCAATTGTGGTTACATATTTAATAAGTACATTTCTAATGCTTTTTTTTATCCCCCCCCCCCCCCCTCAATCCAAAAGATCTCGGAGGGGGTTATTGGTTTTGCGTTGAATTTCATGAAACTCTTCTAAAATGTATCATCATAGTGCGCAGGATACTATTATGTGGTGGTGTCCTGCAAGTCTGACCCACATTGCAATAGTGGAAACAATGTTATTGACAATGAATTGATTAAAAAATTCAATATATATTAACCGCTGTATGGAATATCATCAAATAAAATCACTTTTGCACGGTGTTGTCCTGCAAGTCTCATTGCACGGTGTTGTCCTGCAAGTCTCGTTGCATGGTGTTGTCCTGCAAGTCTCATTGCACGGTGTTGTCCTGCAAGTCTCATTGCACGGTGTTGTCCTGCAAGTCTCGTTGCATGGTGTTGTCCTGCAAGTCTCATTGCATGGTGTTGTCCTGTAAGTCTCATTGCATGGTGTTGTCCTGCAAGTCTCGTTGCATGGTGTTGTCCTGCAAGTCTCATTGCATGGTGTTGTCCTGCAAGTCTCGTTGCATGGTGTTGTCCTGCAAGTCTCGTTGCACGGTGTTGTCCTGCAAGTCTCGTTGCATGGTGTTGTCCTGCAAGTCTCGTTGCACGGTGTTGTCCTGCAAGTCTCGTTGCATGGTGTTGTCCTGCAAGTCTCGTTGCATGGTGTTGTCCTGCAAGTCTCATTGCATGGTGTTGTCCTGCAAGTCTTGTTGCACGGTGTTGTCCTGCAAGTCTCGTTGCATGGTGTTGTCCTGCAAGTTCCTGCAAGTCTCATTGCACGGTGTTGTCCTGCAAGTCTCATTGCACAGTGTTGTCCTGCAAGTATCGTTGCACAGTGTTGTCCTGCAAGTCTCGTTGCATGATGTTGTCCTGCAAGTTTCGTTGCACGGTGTTGTCCTGCAAGTCTCATTGCACAGTGTTGTCCTGCAAGTCTCGTTGCACGGTGTTGTCCTGCAAGTATCGTTGCATGGTGTTGTCCTACAAGTCTCAGTGCACGGTGTTGTCCTGCAAGTCTCGTTGCACGGTGTTGCCCTGCAAGTCTTGTTGCATGGTGTTGTCCTGCAAGTCTTGTTGCACAGTGTTGTCCTGCAAGTCTCGTTGCATGGTGTTGTCCTGCAAGTATCGTTGCACGGTGTTGTCCTGCAAGTATCGTTGCATGGTGTTGTCCTACAAGTCTCATTGCATGGTGTTGTCCTGCAAGTCTTGTTGCACAGTGTTGTCCTGCAAGTCTCGTTGCATGGTGTTGTCCTGCAAGTCTTGTTGCATGGTGTTGTCCTGCAAGTCGCGTTGCCTGGTGTTGTCCTGCAAGTCTCGTTGCATGGTGTTGCCCTACAAGTATCGTTGCATGGTGTTGTCCTGCAAGTCTCGTTGCCTGGTGTTGTCCTGCAAGTCTCGTTGCATGGTGTTGTCCTGCAAGTCTCATTGCCTGGTGTTGTCCTGCAAGTCTCGTTGCATGGTGTTGCCCTGCAAGTCTCGTTGCACGGTGTTGTCCTGCAAGTCTCGTTGCACGGTGTTTTCCTGCATGTATCATTGCATGGTGTTGTCCTGCAAGTCTCGTTGCACGGTGTTATCCTGCACGTCTCGTTGCACAGTGTTGTCCTGCAAGTCTTGTTGCACAGTGTTGTCCTGCAAGTCTTGTTGCATGGTGTTATCCTGCAAGTCTCATTGCACGGTGTTGTCCTGCAAGTCTCGTTGCACGGTGTTGTCCTGCAAGTCTCGTTGCATGGTGTTGTCCTGCAAGTCTCGTTGCACGGTGCTGTCCTGCAAGTATCGTTGCACGGTGTTGTCCTGCAAGTCTTGTTGCACGGTGTTGCCCTGCAAGTATCGTTGCATGGTGTTGTCCTGCAAGTCTCGTTGCACGGTGTTGTCCTGCAAGTCTTGTTGCACGGTGTTATCCTGCAAGTCTTGTTGCACGGTGTTATGTTGCACGGTGTTATCCTGCACGTCTCGTTGCACAGTGTTGTCCTGCAAGTCTTGTTGCACAGTGTTGTCCTGCAAGTCTTGTTGCATGGTGTTATCCTGCAAGTCTCATTGCACGGTGTTGTCCTGCAAGTCTCGTTGCACGGTGTTGTCCTGCAAGTCTCGTTGCATGGTGTTGTCCTGCAAGTCTCGTTGCACGGTGCTGTCCTGCAAGTATCGTTGCACGGTGTTGTCCTGCAAGTCTTGTTGCACGGTGTTGCCCTGCAAGTATCGTTGCATGGTGTTGTCCTGCAAGTCTCGTTGCACGGTGTTGTCCTGCAAGTCTTGTTGCACGGTGTTATCCTGCAAGTCTTGTTGCACGGTGTTATGTTGCACGGTGTTATCCTGCACGTCTCGTTGCACAGTGTTGTCCTGCAAGTCTTGTTGCACAGTGTTGTCCTGCAAGTCTTGTTGCATGGTGTTATCCTGCAAGTCTTGTTGCACGGTGTTGTCCTGCAAGTCTGAGTCAAATTGCAATTGTATCTGATTGCCCTTGGATTTATTAAAACAATCTCCTTGAATATTTTTTAATTTCAATATTTTCACCATCACCAATTAACCGTAATGGCACAAAGCTTAGATTAGGAACATCACCATTACATGTTACCCTACGCTGATCCTACCAGAGTTACAGCCCTTAATAATAAATACAACATAACTTAATAATATACATACAATTATATGCCTTTTATTTATTTTAAAAACCTAACATTATTTTTATTGTATTAGTACGATGTAGGTTTAGTGTTTTTTCTTTGTTAGGGATCATATTCAGCAGGGTGGGTGGGGTACCATCAGTAGGGGTGGGTGGGTACCATCATCAGGGGTGGGTGGGGTACCATCAGCAGGGGTGGGTGGGGTACCAATTCAACAAATGTGCTTGTTCTTCATATTCTTATCAAGTTCTACCATCTGTAGTCATTGTTTGGTTAAAGTACTACTGATGAATATAAGTAAATTCCACCCTTAGATTTATGTTTTAGTTCGACTTATTGGTGAATATACGTAAATAAAGTAAATTCCAACCTTAGATTTATGTTTTAGTTCGACTTATTGGTGAATATACGTAAATAAAGTAAATTCCAACCTTAGATTTATGTTTTAGTTCGACTTATTGTTGAATATAGGTAAATAAAGTAAATTCCACCCTTAGATTTATGTTTAGTTTAACTTATTGGTGAATATACGTAATAAAGTAAAATTAAAGCTTGAATATTTACTGTAGATAAAGCAGTATGTTGTATATAGCGCAATGTCCTGTAAATGTTTACTAACGACATTATGTGATATTAATGTTGTTTGTTATCTATATCATTATTTGGAATATTTAGATAAAGAGAAGAGCTGCTGAATGATCCTGTTTACCTCTAAGAGTTGTCCTGTTTTCCTCTAAGAGTTGTCCTGTTTACCTCTAAGAGTTGTCCTGTTTACCTCTAAGAATTGTCCATAGTTTACCACTAAGAGTTGTCCGTAGTTTATACGGATTATACTGTATGCATGTTGTGTAGTTTATACAGTCAATATACACAACTGTTGTAACAATACACAACTGTTGTAACAATACAACAACTGTTGGTTGTAACAATACACAACTGTTGGTTGTAACAATACACAACTGTTGGTTGTAACAATACATAACTCATATTTATACATACAATATATTGTACAGAAATAAAGTTAAAGAAATCAAGATATATAATATGTTTTTGTGTTAGTGTTATTATAATGATGGTAGATAGTAACTTATTTGTATAAATATGTGTGTATTTTCAGTAATAAAAGTGTTGAAAAATATATCAGTGTCTATAATGTGTACCCCACACCTAGCATCCCCACACCTAGCACCCCCACTAAACAGATACATCAGTACAAGTTTTAACATGTGTAGACCGACCCACCAAAACCAACACTAACTGACCGATATACCAAACCCAACACTAACTGACCGATACACCAGTACCAGCACTAACTGACCGATACACCAGTACCAGCACTAACTGACCGATACACCAGTACCAACACTAACTGACCGACCCACCAAAACCAACACTAACTAACCGATACAACATATCCAGCACTAACTGATCGACCCACCAAAACCAGTACTAACTGACCGATACACCAGTACAAGCACTAACTGACCGGTTACCAGCACTAACTGACCGATACACCAGTACAAGCACTAACTGACTGGATACCAGCACAAACTGACTGGTTACCAGCACTAACTGACCGAAACACCAGTACAAGCATAACTGACCGGTTACCAGCACTAACTGACCGGTTACCAGTACCGGCACTAACTGACCGATACACCAGTACCAGCACTAACTGACCGACCCACCAGTATCAACACTAACTGACCGATACACCAGTACCAACACTAACTGACCGATACACCAGTACCGGCACTAACTGACAAAACCAACACTAACTGACCGACCCACCAAAACCAGCACTAACTGACCGATACACCAGTATAGGCACTAACTGACTGGTTACCAGCACTAATAGACAGGTTACCAATACCAGCACTAACTGACCGATACACCAGTACCAGCACTAACTGACCGGTTACCAGCACTAACTGACCGATACACCAGTACCAGCACTAAGTGACCGATACACCAGTACCAGCACTAATTGACCGATACACCAGTATCAGCACTAACTGACCGATACACCAATACCAACACTAACTAACCGATAAACCAGTACAAGCACTAACTGACCGGTTACCAGTACTAACTGACCAGATACCAGCACTAACTGACCAATACACCAGTACCAGCACTAACTGACCAGTTACCAGCACTAACTGACCGATACACCAATACCAGCACTAACTGACCGATACACCAATACCAGCACTAACTGACCGAAACATCAGTACCAGCACTAACTGACAGATACACCAGTATCAGCACTAACTGACCGATCCATCAGTACCAGCACTAACTGACCGGTATATCAGTACCAGCACTAACTGACCGATACACCAATGCCAGCACTAACTGACCGATTCATCAATGCCAGCACTAACAGACCAATACACCAATATCAGCACTAACTGACCGATACACTAGTACCAGCACTAACTGGCCGATACACCAATATCAGCACTAACTGACCGATACACCAATACCAGCACTAACTGACCGAAATACCAGTACCAGCACTAACTGACCGATGTACCAGCACTAACTGACCGATACACCAGTACCAGCACTAACTGACCGATACACCAGTTACCAGCACTAACTGACCGATACACCAATACCAGCACTAACTGACCGATACACCAATACCAGCACTAACTGACCGAAACATCAGTACCAGCACTAACTGACAGATACACCAGTATCAGCACTAACTGGCCGATACAACAATACCGGCACTAATTGACCGATACACCAGTACCAGCACTAACTGACCGATGTACCAGCACTAACTGACCGATACACCAGTACCAGCACTAATTGACCGATACACCATTACCAGCACTAACTGACCGATACATCAATACCAGCACTAACTGACCGATACACCAGTACCAGCACTAACTGACCAATACATCAGTACCAGCACTAACTGACCGATACACCAGCACTAACTGACCGATACACCAATACCAGCACTAACTGACCGATACACCAGTACCAGCACTAACTGACCGATACACCAGTACCGGCACTAACTGACAAAACCAACACTAACTGACCGACCCACCAAAACCAGCACTAACTGACCGATACACCAGTACAAGCACTAACTGACTGATTACCAGCACTAACTGACCGATACACCAGTACAAGCACTAACTGACCGGTTACCAGCACTAATAGACAGGTTACCAATACCAGCACTAACTGACCGATACATCAGTACCAGCACTAACTGACTGGTTACCAGTACCAGCACTAACTGACCGTTACACCAGTACCAGCACTAAGTGACCGATACACCAGTACCAGCACTAATTGACCGATACAACAGTATCAGCACTAACTGACCGATACATCAACACTAACTAACCGATACACCAGTACAAGCACTAACTGACCGGTTACCAGCACTAACTGACCGGTTACCAGCACTAACTGACCAATACACCAGTACCAGCACTAACTGACCAGTTACCAGCACTAACTGACCGATACACCAATACCAGCACTAACTGACCGATACACCAATACCAGCACTAACTGACCGAAACATCAGTACCAGCACTAACTGACAGATACAACAGTATCAGCACTAACTGACCGATACAACAATACCGGCACTAATTGACCGATACACCAGTACCAGCACTAACTGACCGATACACCAGTACCAGCACTAACTGACCGATACACCAGTACCAACACTAACTGACCGACCCACCAAAACCAACACTAACTAACCGATACAACAAATCCAGCACTAACTGATCGACCCACCAAAACCAGTACTAACTGACCGATACACCAGTACAAGCACTAACTGACCGGTTACCAGCACTAACTGACCGATACACCAGTACAAGCACTAACTGACTGGATACCAGCACAAACTGACCGGTTACCAGCACTAACTGACCGAAACACCAGTACAAGCACTAACTGACCGGTTACCAGCACTAACTGACCGGTTACCAGTACCGGCACTAACTGACCGATACACCAGCACTAACTGACCGACCCACCAGTATCAACACTAACTGACCGATACACCAGTACCAACACTAACTGACCGATACACCAGTACCGGCACTAACTGACAAAACCAACACTAACTGACCGACCCACCAAAACCAGCACTAACTGACCGATACACCAGTATAGGCACTAACTGACTGGTTACCAGCACTAATAGACAGGTTACCAATACCAGCACTAACTGACCGATACACCAGTACCACCACTAACTGACCGGTTACCAGCACTAACTGACCGATACACCAGTACCAGCACTAAGTGACCGATACACCAGTACCAGCACTAATTGACCGATACACCAGTATCAGCACTAACTGACCGATACACCAATACCAACACTAACTAACCGATAAACCAGTACAAGCACTAACTGACCGGTTACCAGCACTAACTGACCGGTTACCAGCACTAACTGACCAATACACCAGTACAAGCACTAACTGACCAGTTACCAGCACTAACTGACCGATACACCAATACCAGCACTAACTGACCGATACACCAATACCAGCACTAACTGACCGAAACATCAGTACCAGCACTAACTGACAGATACACCAGTATCAGCACTAACTGACCGATCCATCAGTACCAGCACTAACTGACCGGTATACCAGTACCAGCACTAACTGACCGATACACCAATGCCAGCACTAACTGACTGATTCATCAATGCCAGCACTAACAGACCAATACACCAATATCAGCACTAACTGACCGATACACTAGTACCAGCACTAACTGGCCGATACACCAATATCAGCACTAACTGACCGATACACCAATACCAGCACTAACTGACCGAAATACCAGTACCAGCACTAACTGACCGATGTACCAGCACTAACTGACCGATACACCAGTACCAGCACTAACTGACCGATACACCAGTTACCAGCACTAACTGACCGATACACCAATACCAGCACTAACTGACCGATACACCAATACCAGCACTAACTGACCGAAACATCAGTACCAGCACTAACTGACAGATACACCAGTATCAGCACTAACTGGCCGATACAACAATACCGGCACTAATTGACCGATACACCAGTACCAGCACTAACTGACCGATGTACCAGCACTAACTGACCGATACACCAGTACCAGCACTAATTGACCGATACACCATTACCAGCACTAACTGACCGATACATCAATACCAGCACTAACTGACCGATACACCAGTACCAGCACTAACTGACCAATACATCAGTACCAGCACTAACTGACCGATACATCAGTACCAGCACTAACTGGCCGATACACCAGCACTAACTGACCGATACACCAATACCAGCACTAACTGACCGATACACCAGTACCAGCACTAACTGACCGATACACCAGTACCGGCACTAACTGACAAAACCAACACTAACTGACCGACCCACCAAAACCAGCACTAACTGACCGATACACCAGTACAAGCACTAACTGACCGGTTACCAGCACTAACTGACCGATACACCAGTACAAGCACTAACTGACCGGTTACCAGCACTAATAGACAGGTTACCAATACCAGCACTAACTGACCGATACACCAGTACCAGCACTAACTGACTGGTTACCAGTACCAGCACTAACTGACCGTTACACCAGTACCAGCACTAAGTGACCGATACACCAGTACCAGCACTAATTGACCGATACAACAGTATCAGCACTAACTGACCGATACATCAACACTAACTAACCGATACACCAGTACAAGCACTAACTGACCGGTTACCAGCACTAACTGACCGGTTACCAGCACTAACTGACCAATACACCAGTACCAGCACTAACTGACCAGTTACCAGCACTAACTGACCGATACACCAATACCAGCACTAACTGACCGATACACCAATACCAGCACTAACTGACCGAAACATCAGTACCAGCACTAACTGACAGATACAACAGTATCAGCACTAACTGACCGATACAACAATACCGGCACTAATTGACCGATACACCAGTACCAGCACTAACTGACCGATCCATCAGTACCAGCACTAACTGACCGGTATACCAGTACCAGCACTAACTGACCGATACACCAATCCCAGCACTAACTGACCGATTCATCAATGCCAGCACTAACTGACCAATACACCAATATCAGCACTAACTGACCGATACACTAGTACCAGCACTAACTGGCCGATACACCAATACCAGCACTAACTGACCGAAATACCAGTACCAGCACTAACTGACCGATGTACCAGCACTAACTGACCGATACATCAACACTAACTAACCGATACACCAGTACAAGCACTAACTGACCGGTTACCAGCACTAACTGACCGGTTACCAGCACTAACTGACCAATACACCAGTACCAGCACTAACTGACCAGTTACCAGCACTAACTGACCGATACACCAATACCAGCACTAACTGACCGATACACCAATACCAGCACTAACTGACCGAAACATCAGTACCAGCACTAACTGACAGATACAACAGTATCAGCACTAACTGACCGATACAACAATACCGGCACTAATTGACCGATACACCAGTACCAGCACTAACTGACCGATCCATCAGTACCAGCACTAACTGACCGGTATACCAGTACCAGCACTAACTGACCGATACACCAATGCCAGCACTAACTGACCGATTCATCAATGCCAGCACTAACTGACCAATACACCAATATCAGCACTAACTGACCGATACACTAGTACCAGCACTAACTGGCCGATACACCAATACCAGCACTAACTGACCGAAATACCAGTACCAGCACTAACTGACCGATGTACCAGCACTAACTGACCGATACACCAGTACCAGCACTAATTGACCGATACACCATTACCAGCACTAACTTACCGATATATCAATACCAGCACTAACTGACCGATACACCAGTACCAGCACTAACTGACCGATACATCAGTACCAGCACTAACTGACCGATACATCAGTACCAGCACTAACTGGCCGATACACCAGCACTAACTGACCAATACACCAATATCAGCACTAACTGACCGATACACCAGTACCAGCACTAACTGACCGATACACCAGTACCAGCACTAACTGACCGATACATCAGTACCAGCACTAACTGACAGATACAACAGTATCAGCACTAACTGACCGATACAACAATACCGGCACTAATTGACCGATACACCAGTACCAGCACTAACTGACCGATCCATCAGTACCAGCACTAACTGACCGGTATACCAGTACCAGCACTAACTGACCGATACACCAATGCCAGCACTAACTGACCGATTCATCAATGCCAGCACTAACTGACCAATACACCAATATCAGCACTAACTGACCGATACACTAGTACCAGCACTAACTGGCCGATACACCAATACCAGCACTAACTGACCGAAATACCAGTACCAGCACTAACTGACCGATGTACCAGCACTAACTGATCGATACACCAGTACCAGCACTAATTGACCGATACACCATTACCAGCACTAACTTACCGATACATCAATACCAGCACTAACTGACCGATACACCAGTACCAGCACTAACTGACCGATACATCAGTACCAGCACTAACTGACCGATACATCAGTACCAGCACTAACTGGCCGATACACCAGCACTAACTGACCAATACACCAATATCAGCACTAACTGACCGATACACCAGTACCAGCACTAACTGACCGATACACCAGTACCAGCACTATCTGACCGATACATCAGTACCAGCACTAACTGACCGATAAACCAGTACCAGCACTAACTGACCGATACATCAGTACCAGCACTAACTGACCGATACACCAGTATCAGCACTAACTGATCGATACACAAGTACCAGCACTAACTGACTTATACACCAGTACCAGCACTAACTGACCGATATACCAGTAACAGCACTAACTGACCGATACAACAGTACCAGCACTAACTGACCGAAATACCAGTACCAGCACTAACTGACCGATGTACCAGCACTAACTGACCGATACACCAGTACCAGCACTAATTGACCGATACACCATTACCAGCACTAACTGACCGATACATCAATACCAGCACTGACTGACCGATACACCAGTACCAGCACTAACTGACCGATACATCAGTACCAGCACTAACTGACCGATACATCAGTACCAGCACTAACTGGCCGATACAACAGCACTAACTGACCGATTCATCAATACCAGCACTAACTGACCGATACACCAGTACCAGCACTAACTGACCGATACATCAGTACCAGCACTAACTGACCGATAAACCAGTACCAGCACTAACTGACCGATACATCACTACCAGCACTAACTGACCGATACACCAGTATCAGCACTAACTGATCGATACACAAGTACCAGCACTAACTGACTTATACACCAGTACCCGCACTAACTGACCGATATACCAGTACCAGCACTAACTGACCGATACACCAGTACCAGCTCTAACTGACCGATATACCAGTAACAGCATTAACTGACCGATACACCAGTACCAGCACTAACTGACCGATATACCAGTACCAGCACTATCTGACCGATACACAAGTACCAGCACTAACTGACCGATCCATCCGTACCAGCACTAACTGACCGATACACCAGTACCAGCACTAACTGATAGAACCACCAGTACCAGCACTAACTGACCGATACACCAGCACTAACTGACCGATACACCAGTACCAGCACTAACTGACCGATACACCAGTGCCGGCACTAACTGACAGATCCGCCAGTACAAGCACTAACTGACCTATACACCAGTACCAGCACTAACTGACCGATACACCAGTATCAGCACTAACTGACCGATCCACCAATACCAGCACTAACTGACCGATACACCAGTACCAGCACTAACTGGCCGATACACCCATACCAGCACTAACTGACCGATACACCAGTAAAAGCACTAACTAACCAATACACCAGTACCAGCACTAACTGACCGATACATCAGTACCAGCACTAACTGACCGATACATCAGTACCAGCACTAACTGACCGTTACACCAGTACCAGCACTAACTGACCGATAAACCAGTACCAGCACTAACTGGCCGATACACCAATACCAGCACTAACTGACCGATACACCAGTAAAAGCACTAACTGACCGATACACCAATACCAGCACTAACTGACCGATACATCAGTACCAGCACTAACTGACCGATACACCAGTACCAGCACTAACTGACCGATACATCAGTACCAGCACTAACTGACCGATAAACCAGTACCAGCACTAACTGGCCGATACACCAATACCAGCACTAACTGACCGATACACCAGTAAAAGCACTAACTAACCAATACACCAGTACCAGCACTAATTGACCGATACACCAGTACCAGCACTAACTGACCGATACACCAGTACCAGCACTAACTGAACGATACACCAATACCAGCACTAACTCACTGATACACCAATACCAGCACTAACTAACCGATACACAAGTACCAGCACTAATTGACCGATACACCAGCACTATCTGACCGATACACCAGTACCAGCACTAACTCACCGATATACCAATACCAGCACTAACTGATCGATACACCAGTACCAGCACTAACTCACCGATACACCAGTACCAGCACTAACTGACCGATACACCAGTGCCGGCACTAACTGACAGATCCGCCAGTACCAGCACTAACTGACCGATACACCAGTACCAGCACTAACTGACCGATACAACAGTATCAGCACTAACTGACCGATCCACCAATTCCAGCACTAACTGAGTGATATACCAGTACCAGCACTAACTGACCGATACACCAGTATCAGCACTAACTGACCGATACACCAGTACCAGCACTAACTGACCGATCCACCAATATGAGCACTAACTGACCGATACACCAGTACCAGCACTAACTGACCGATACACCAATGCCAACACTAACTGACCGATACACCAGTACCAGCACTAACTGAACGATATACCAGTATCAGCACTAACTGACCGATATACCAGTACCAGCACTAACTGACCGATATACCAGTATCAGCACTAACTGGCCAATACACCAGTACCAGCACTAACTGACCGATACACCAGTACCAGCACTAACTGACCGATACACCAGTACTAGCACTAACTGACCGATACACCAATACCAGCACTAACTGACCGGTACATCAGCACTAACTGACCGATACACCAGTACCAGCACTAACTGACCGATACACCAGTACCAGCACTAACTGACCGATACACCAGTACCAGCACTAACTGACCGATACACCAGTACCAGCACTAACTGACCGATACACCAATACCAGCACTAACTGACCGGTACATCAGCACTAACTGACCGATACACCAGTACCAGGATACACCAGCACTAACTGACCGATCCATCAGTACCAGCACTAACTGGCCGATAAATCAGTACCAGCACTAACTGACCGATACACTAATGCCAACACTAACTGACCGATACAACAGTACTAGCACTAACTGACCGATACACCAGTACCAGCACTAACTGACCGATACACCAGTACCAGCACTAACTGACCGATACACCAATACCAGCACTAACTGACCGATACACCAATACCAGCACTAACTGACCGATACATCAGTACCAGCACTAACTGACCGATAAACCAGTACCAGCACTAACTGGCCGATACATCAGTACCAGCACTAACTGACCGATACACCAATATCAGCACTAACTGACCGATACACCAGTACCAGCACTAACTGACCGATACACCAATGCCAACACTAACTGACCGATACAACAGTACCAGCACTAACTGACCGATACACCAGTACCAGCACTAACTGACCGATACACCAGTACCAGCACTAACTGACCGATACACCAATACCAGCACTAACTGACCGATCCATCAGTACCAGCACTAACTGACCGATACACCAATATCAGCACTAACTGACCGATACACCAGTACCAGCACTAACTGACCGATACACCAATGCCAACACTAACTGACCGATACAACAGTACCAGCACTAACTGACCGATACACCAGTACCAGCACTAACTGACCGATACACCAGTACCAGCACTAACTGACCGATACACCAATACCAGCACTAACTGACCGATACACCAATACCAGCACTAACTGACCGATACATCAGTACCAGCACTAACTGACCGATACACCAGTACCAGCACTAACTGACCGATACATCAGTACCATCACTAACTGACCGATAAACCAGTACCAGCACTAACTGGCCGATACACCAATACCAGCACTAACTGACCGATACACCAGTAAAAGCACTAACTAACCAATACACCAGTACCAGCACTAATTGACCGATACACCAGTACCAGCACTAACTGACCGATACACCAGTACCAGCACTAACTCAACGATACACCAATACCAGCACTAACTAACCGATACACCAGTACCAGCACTAATTGACCGATACACCAGCACTAACTGACCGATACACCAGTACCAGCACTAACTCACCGATATACCAATACCAGCACTAACTGACCGATACACCAGTACCAGCACTAACTCACCGATACACCAATACCAACACTAACTGACATACACATCAATACCAGCACTAACTCACCGATACATCAATACCAGCACTAACTGACCAATACACCAGTACCAGCACTAACTAACCGATACACCAGTACCAGCACTAATTGACCGATACACCAGTACCAGCACTAACTGACCGATACACCAGTACCAGCACTAACTCACCGATACACCAATACCAGCACTAACTAACCGATACACCAGTACCAGCAATAATTGACCGATACACAAGCACTAACTGACCGATACACCAGTACCAGCACTAACTCACCGATATACCAATACCAGCACTAACTGACCGATACACCAGTACCAGCACTAACTCACCGATACACCACTACCAACACTAACTGACATACACATCAATACCAGTACTAACTCACCGATACATCAATACCAGCACTAACTGACCAATACACCAGTACCAGCACTAACTAACCGATACACCAGTACCAGCACTAATTGACCGATACACCAGTAGCAGCACTAACTGACCGATACACCAATACCAGCACTAACTGACCGACACATCAATACAAGCACTAACTGACCGATACATCAATACCAGCACTAACTGACCGATACATCAATACCAGCACTAACTGACCGATACACCAGTATCAGCACTAACTGACCAATACACCAGCACTAACTGACCAATACACCAGCACTAACTGACCAATACACCAGCACTAACTGACCCATACATTAATACCAGCACTAACTGACCGATCCACCAGCACTAACTGACCAATACATCAGCACTAACTGACCAATACACCAGCACTAACTGAGCGATACATCAATACCAGCACTAACTGACCTATCCACCAGCACTAACTGACCGATCCACCAGCACTAACTGACCGATCCATCAGCACTAACTGACAAATACACCAGCACTAACTGACCGATCCACCAGCACTAACTGACCGATCCACCAGCACTAACTGACCGATCCACCAGCACTAACTGACCAATACACCAGCACTAACTGACCCATCCACCAGCACTAACTGACCGATCCACCAGCACTAACTGACCGATCCACCAGCACTAACTGACCAATCCACCAGCACTAACTGACCGATGCACCAGCACTAACTGACCAATACACCAGCACTAACTGACCGATCCACCAGCACTAACTGACCGATCCACCAGCACTAACTGACCGATCTACCAGCACTAACTGACCGATCCACCAGCACTAACTGACCGATCCACCATCACTAACTGACCGATCCACCAGCACTAACTGACCAATACACCAGCACTAACTGACCGATCCACCAGCACTAACTGACCGATCCACCAGCACTAACTGACCGATCCACCAGCACTAACTGACAAATACACCAGCACTAACTGACCGATCCACCAGCACTAACTGACCGATCCACCAGCACTAACTGACCGATCCACCAGCACTAACTGACCAATACACCAGCACTAACTGACCCATCCATCAGCACTAACTGACCCATCCACCAGCACTAACTGACCGATCCACCAGCACTAACTGACCAATCCACCAGCACTAACTGACCGATGCACCAGCACTAACTGACCAATACACCAGCACTAACTGACCGATCCACCAGCACTAACTGACCGATCCACCAGCACTAACTGACCGATCCACCAGCACTAACTGACCGATCCACCAGCACTAACTGACCGATCCACCAGCACTAACTGACCGATCCACCAGCACTAACTGACCGATCCACCATCACTAACTGACCGATCCACCAGCACTAACTGACCAATACACCAGCACTAACTGACCGATCCACCAGCACTAACTGACCGATCCACCAGCATTAACTGACCGATCCACCAGCACTAACTGACCGATCCACCAGCACTAACTGACCGATCCACCAGCTCTAACTGACCAATACACCAGCTCTAACTGATCAATACCAGCACTAACTGAGCGATAATCCAATACCAACACTAACATGTATATGTGCATAGCAATGGTGTGACATTAGTAATACAGTCACGTGTATATGTGCATAGCAATAGTGTGACATTATTAATACAGTCACGTGTATATGTACATAGCAATGGTGTGACATTATTAATACAGGCACGTATATATGTGCATAGTAATGGTGTGACATTATTAATACAGTCACGTGTATATGTGCATAGCAATGGTGTGACATTATTAATACAGTCACGTGTATATGTACATAGCAATGGTGTGACATTATTAATGCAGCCACGCGTGTATGCTTTGGTAGGAAGAGTTATCAACTGTAGCATGGAGTTAATAACATGTGTCCATACAATGGATGGAATGGTTATCAACTGTAGCATGGCGTTAATAACATGTGTCCATACAATGGATGGAAGGGTTATCAACTGTAGCATGGCGTTAATAACATGTGTCCATACAATGGATGGAAGGGTTATCAACTGTAGCATGGAGTTAATAACATGTGTCCATACAATGGATGGAAGGGTTATCAACTGTAGCATGGAGTTAATAACATGTTCCCATACAAGTGTATGTGTCCCGTAGCATCGAACGTAGCGGTGCAGTTACCCATAGGTGTCCCGTAGCATCGAACTTAGCGATGCAGTTAGCCATCTGTACCCCGTAGCATCGAGCTTAGCGGTACAGTTAGCCATATGTGTCCCGTAGCATCGAGCTTAGCGGTACAGTTAGCCATCTGTGTCCCGTAGCATCGAACTTAGCGCTGCAGTTAGCCATATGTGTCCCGTAGCATCGAACTTAGTGGTGTGGGTAGCCATCTGTGCCCCATAGCATCGAACTTATCGGTGCAGTTAGCCATCTGTGTCCCGTAGCATCGAACATAGCGGTGCAGTTAGCCATCTGTGTCCCGTAGCATCGAACATAGCGGTGCAGTTAGCCATCTGTGTCCCGTAGCATCGAACTTAGTGGTGCAGTTAGCCATCTGTGTCCCGTAGCATCGAACATAGCGGTGCAGTTAGCCATCTGTGTCCCGTAGCATCGAACATAGCGGTGCAGTTAGCCATTTGTGTCCCGTAGCATCGAACATAGCGGTGCAGTTAGCCATCTGTGTCCCGTAGCATCGAACTTAGCGGTGCAGTTAGCCATCTGTGTCCCGTAGCATCAAACTTAGCGGTACAGTTAGCCATCTATGTCCCGTAGCATCGAACTTAGCGGTGCAGTTAGCCATCTGTGTCCCGTAGCATCGAACATAGCGGTGCAGTTAGCCATCTGTGTCCCGTAGCATCGAATATAGCTGTACAGTTAGCCATCTGTTTCCCGTAGCATTGAACTTAGCGGTGTAGTTAGCCATCTGTTTGGCGTAGCATCGAATATAGCGGTAGAGTTAGCTATCTGTGTCCTGTAGCATCGAACTTAGCGGTATAGTTAGCCATCTGTTTCGCGTAGCATCGAATATAGCGGTAGAGTTAGCCATATGTGTCCCGTAGCATCGAACGTAGCGGTGCAGTTACCCATAGGTGTCCCATAGCATCGAACTTAGCGATGCAGTTAGCCATCTGTACCCCGTAGTATCGAGCTTAGCGGTACAGTTAGCCATCTGGGTCCCGTAGCATCGAACTTAGCGCTGCAGTTAGCCATATGTGTCCCGTAGCATCGAACTTAGCGCTGCAGTTAGCCATATGTGTCGCGTAACATCGAACTTAGCGGTGTGGGTAGCCATCTGTGCCCCATAGCATCGAACTTATCGGTGCAGTTAGCCATCTGTGTCCCGTAGCATCCAACATAGCGGTGCAGTTAGCCATCTGTGTCCCGTAGCATCGAACATAGCGGTGCAGTTAGCCATCTGTGTCCCGTAGCATCGAACTTAGCGGTGCAGTTAGCCATCTGTGTCCCGTAGCATCGAACATAGCGGTGCAGTTAGCCATCTGTGTCCCGTAGCATCGAATATAGCTGTACAGTTAGCCATCTGTTTCCCGTAGCATTGAACTTAGCGGTGTAGTTAGCCATCTGTTTCGCGTAGCATCGAATATAGCGGTAGAGTTAGCTATCTGTGTCCCGTAGCATCGAACTTAGCGGTATAGTTAGCCATCTGTTTCGCGTAGCATCGAAAATAGCGGTAGAGTTAGCCATATGTGTCCCGTAGCATCGAACTTAGCGGTGCAGTTAGCCATATGTGTCCCGTAGCATCGAACTTAGCGATGCAGTTAGCCATCTGTGTCCCGTAGCATCAAATTTAGCGGTGTAGTTAGCCATCTGTTTCGCGTAGCATCGAATATAGCGGTAGAGTTAGCCATATGTGTCCCGTAGCATCGAACTTAGCGGTGCAGTTAGCAATATGTGTTCCGTAGCATCGAACTTAGCTATGCAGTTAGCCATCTGTGTCTAGTAGCATCGAACTTAGCGGTACAGTTAGCCATCTGTGTCCCGTAGCATCGAACTTAGCGGTGCAGTTAGCCATATGTGTCCCGTAGCATCGAACTTAGCGGTGCAGTTAGCCATATGTGTCCCGTAGCATCGAACTTAGCGATGCAGTTAGCCATCTGTGTCCCGTAGCATCGAACACAGCGGTGCAGTTAGCCATATGTGTCCCGTAGCATCGAACATAGCGGTGCAGTTAGCCATATGTGTCCCGTAGCATCGAACTTAGCGATGCAGTTAGCCATCTGTGTCCCGTAGCATCGAACTTAGCGGTACAGTTAGCCATCTGTGTCCCGTAGCATCGAACTTAGCGGTACAGTTAGCCATCTGTGTCCCGTAGCATCGAACCTAGCGGTACAGTTAGCCATCTGTGTCCCGTAGCATCGAACTTAGCGGTGCAGTTAGCCATCTGTGTCCCGTAGCATCGAACTTAGCGGTGCAGTTAGCCATATGTGTCCCGTAGCATCAAACTTAGCCGTACAGTTAGCCATCTGTGTCCCGTAGCATCGAACTTAGCGGTGCAATTAGCCATATGTGTCCCGTAGCATCGAACATAGCGGTGCAGTTAGCCATCTGTTTCCCGTAGCATTGAACTTAGCGGTGTAGTTAGCCATCTGTTTCGCGTAGCATCTAATATAGCGGTAGAGTTAGCTATCTGTGTCCCGTAGCATCGAACTTAGCGGTATAGTTAGCCATCTGTTTCGCGTAGTATCGAATATAGCGGTAGAGTTAGCCATATGTGTCCCGTAGCATCGAACTTAGCGGTGCAGTTAGCCATATGTGTCCCGTAGCATCGAACTTAGCGGTACAGTTAGCCATCTGTGTCCCGTAGCATCGAACTTAGCGGTACAGTTAGCCATCTGTGTCCCGTAGCATCAAACTTAGCGGTGTAGTTAGCCATATGTGTCCCGTAGCATCGAACTTAGCGGTGCAGTTAGCCATATGTGTCCCGTAGCATCGAACTTAGCGATGCAGTTAGCCATCAGAGTCCCGTAGCATCGAACATAGCTGTACAGTTAGCCATATGTGTCCCGTAGCATCGAACTTAGCGGTGCAGTTAGCCATATGTGTCCCGTAGCATCGAACTTAGCGATGCAGTTAGCCATCTGTGTCCCGTAGCATCGAACTTAGCGGTACAGTTAGCCATCTGTGTCCCGTAGCATCGAACTTAGCGGTACAGTTAGCCATCTGTGTCCCGTAGCATCGAACCTAGCGGTACAGTTAGCCATCTGTGTCCCGTAGCATCGAACTTAGCGGTGCAGTTAGCCATATGTGTCCCGTAGCATCGAACTTAGCGGTGCAGTTAGCCATCTGTGTCCCGTAGCATCAAACTTAGCGGTACAGTTAGCCATCTGTGTCCCGTAGCATCGAACCTAGCGGTACAGTTAGCCATCTGTGTCCCGTAGCATCGAACTTAGTGGTACAGTTAGCCATATGTGTCCCGTAGCATCGAAATTAGCGGTGCAGTTAGCCATCTGTGTCCCGTAGCATCGAACTTAGCGGTGCAGCTAGCCATCTGTGATCCTCAAGCTGTGTGGTTGGAATCAACCACACGTTCACAGACGACAATGAATATCAACCACACGTTCACAGACGACAATGAATATCAACCACAAGTTCACAGACGCCAATGAATATCAACCACACGTTCACAGACGACAATGAATATCAACCACAACCACACGTTCACAGACGACAATGAATATCAACCACAGGTTCACAGACGACAATGAATATCAACCACAGGTTCACAGACGACAATGAATATCAACCACATGTTCACAGTCGACAATGAATATCAACCACACGTTCGCAGGCGACAATGAAAATCAATCACATGCTCGCAGACGACAATGAATATTAACCACAACCACACGTTCGTAGAGGACAGTGAATATCAACCACACGTTCACAGACGACAATGAATATCAACCACACGTTCACAGACGACAATGAATATCAACCACAGGTTCACAGACGACAATGAATATCAACACACGTTCACAGAGGACAATGAATATCAACACACGTTCACAGAGGACAATGAATATCAACACACGTTCACAGAGTACAATGAATATCAACACACGTTCACAGAGGACAATGCATATCAACCACACTTTCACAGAGGACAATGAATATCAACCACACGTTCACAGACGACAATGAATAGCAACACACGTTCACAGAGGACAATGAATAGCAACACACGTTCACAGAGGACAATGAATATCAACCACACGTTCACAGACAATGAATATCAACCACATGTTCACAGACGACAATGAATATGAAACTGACTTTCAATAAAGAGTGGGGTAAATTAAAAAGCAAAAGTAAACGAGTGAGCAACATTTTATTTTGTTGACATTTTTATCGTTTACATCCTTCAGTGTTGTGCTGTGTTTTTTATGCTTTTATATATATATATATATACACACACATACGTTACAGTCTAATAGTCTACGCATTGGAATATCGTAAATAATTTATGACCTAACAATTTATAACTTTGTATATATACATATGCCTAAACATGCTTTATGGAACTGATGTGTATCATATATATCTATAAGCTCATACATTATATATGCGTTTACATACTATGGTGTTGTAGTGAATCGAGTATACAAGTTATGATATATATAGAGTGGTGGAACCTATGCACGGCGTAAATCCTACATACCATGGCCTATAAAAAAAAGATAAATGCACTTGCCATATATTATTATTTTCTTAAGTCGTGAACACAACTTTCATAAAATTGTTGTTGAAAATGTTAGCTTCATTACGTAACCATGCGCCTAAATACAGCTATCGCAACGGCACCTGTTTCCATGGGGAACTAGAAACTTTAGGGCACCTATGCACGGCGTACATGAATTTTTTTATTTATGCATGGGTAAATGTTGAATATATTATTTTGACTTAGTAACATCAACAACTAACAATATTACAACTCATAAGAAACTTTTTTCTGGTTATTTGTACATTTTTTTTTCAATCCGGATAGCCACCTGAAATGCTCATAAAAGGCACATTTCGGTGGAAAAAATGTTCCCAACAAGTTGTCTGTTTTATTCGGCTACTGAACCAATCAGGTGACAGTTGCATTAGGCTACCGGTACGCACAACGGAATGTTATTGAACCATGCTTCACCTCTGTCAGCGAAAAAAGGTTAAAACTATTTAAATATTTTAAATACGGATGTAAATGGAAAAAATACGCCGAGCTTAAGAATACGCCGAGCATAGGTTCCACCACTCTATATATGCCCAAACGTGTATGGTGTTGATGTGCGTTAGGTTAACAATTTGGAAAAGTAAAAAAAAATGACGTCTATCAAAGTAATGTAAAAAGGTCGTTGAACACTCCCCCAATCGGATATATATCTATCACTACCGCTTGCACTACTGTTTTCTATAAAATATTACTGTATAACTATCAAGTGGGATGTCTTTAGAGGTATTTGTTTGGTAGTATTTGCAACGCTAATACTCAAGTCGTCATTTTGATATTCTATACAAATAAGTGTGGACATTCATACTGCCCCAGTACATTGAAGTGGGAAGTCTGCTAGCAGGACACTGTGCAGGGGAATGATTAACGTCGCATTGGCAAGTGTTTTCTAAAAGCATTTCTTCAAGCTTAGCTACAGGTAATGTCATTGTTATGTTGAACCCGTAATAATACTAGTATACATTAACACATGAAACTAATCTCTCTCCCATTAAGCTATATACAGCTGTCATACTGCGAGTGTTAGATACAATATTGAATTAATAGTTCCCTGATGTCATAATACGAGTGTTAGATACAATATTGAATGAATAATTCCCTGATGTCATAGTACGAGTGTTAGATACAATAGTGACTGAATAGTTCCCTGCCTGATTAAATTGCCCTGGAAGAACGATAAACTTTATATGGTAAACAGCAAGATGGTAAACATGTACAGCTGTATCCGTGCTATGGTAGGTAAACATGTACAGCTGTATCCGTGCTATGGTAGGTAAACATGTACAGCTGTATCCGTGCTATGGTAGGTAAACATGTACAGCTGTATCCGTGCTATGGTAGGTAAACATGTACAGCTGTATCCGTGTTATGGTAGGTAAACATGTACAGCTGTCTCCGTGCTATGGTAGACACACATGTACAGCTGTCTTCGTGCTATGGTAGGCACATATGTACAGCTGTATCCGTGCTATGGTAGGCAAACATGTACAGCTGTATCCGTGATATGGTAGGTAAACATGTACAGCTGTATCCGTGCTATGGTAGGTAAACATGTACAGCTGTATCCGTGCTATGGTAGGTAAACATGTACAGCTGTATCCGTGCTATGGTAGGTAAACATGTACAGCTGTATCCGTGCTATGGTAGGTAAACATGTACAGCTGTATCCGTGCTATGGTAGGCACATATGTACAGCTGTATCCGTGCTATGGTAGGCAAACATGTACAGCTGTATCCGTGCTATGGTAGGTAAACATGTACAGCTGTATCCGTGCTATGGTAGGTAAACATGTACAGCTGTATCCGTGCTATGGTAGGTAAACATGTACAGCTGTATCCGTGCTATGGTAGGTAAACATGTACAGCTGTATCCGTGCTATGGTAGGTAAACATGTACAGCTGTATCCGTGCTATGGTATGTAAACATGTACAGCTGTATCCGTGCTATGGTAGGTAAACATGTACAGCTGTATCCGTGCTATGGTAGGTAAACATGTACAGCTGTATCCGTGCTATGGTAGGTAAACATGTACAGCTGTATCCGTGCTATGGTAGGCAAACATGTACAGCTGTATCCGTGCTATGGTATGTAAACATGTACAGCTGTATCCGTGCTATGGTAGGTAAACATGTACAGCTGTATCCGTGCTATGGTAGGTAAACATGTACAGCTGTATCCGTGCTATGGTAGGTAAACATGTACAGCTGTATCCGTGCTATGGTAGGTAAACATGTACAGCTGTATCCGTGTTATGGTAGGTAAACATGTACAGCTGTCTCCGTGCTATGGTAGACACACATGTACAGCTGTCTTCGTGCTATGGTAGGCACATATGTACAGCTGTATCCGTGCTATGGTAGGCAAACATGTACAGCTGTATCCGTGATATGGTAGGTAAACATGTACAGCTGTATCCGTGCTATGGTAGGTAAACATGTACAGCTGTATCCGTGCTATGGTAGGTAAACATGTACAGCTGTATCCGTGCTATGGTAGGTAAACATGTACAGCTGTATCCGTGCTATGGTAGGCACATATGTACAGCTGTATCCGTGCTATGGTAGGCAAACATGTACAGCTGTATCCGTGCTATGGTAGGTAAACATGTACAGCTGTATCCGTGCTATGGTAGGTAAACATGTACAGCTGTATCCGTGCTATGGTAGGTAAACATGTACAGCTGTATCCGTGCTATGGTAGGTAAACATGTACAGCTGTATCCGTGCTATGGTAGGTAAACATGTACAGCTGTATCCGTGCTATGGTATGTAAACATGTACAGCTGTATCCGTGCTATGGTAGGTAAACATGTACAGCTGTATCCGTGCTATGGTAGGTAAACATGTACAGCTGTATCCGTGCTATGGTAGGCAAACATGTACAGCTGTATCCGTGCTATGGTATGTAAACATGTACAGCTGTATCCGTGCTATGGTAGGTAAACATGTACAGCTGTATCCGTGCTATGGTAGGTAAACATGTACAGCTGTATCCGTGCTATGGTATGTAAACATGTACAGCTGTATCCGCGCTATGGTAGGTAAACATGTACAGCTGTATCCGTGCTATGGTAGGTAAACATGTACAGCTGTATCCGTGCTATGGTAGGCAAACATGCACAGCTGTATCCGTGATATGGTAGGTAAACATGTACAGCTGTATCCGTGCTATAGTAGGTAAACATGTACAGTTGTATCCGTGCTATGGTAGGTAAACATGTACAGCTGTATCCGTGCTATGGTAGGTAAACATGTACAGTTGTATCCGTGCTATGGTAGGTAAACATGTACAGTTGTCTCTGTGTTATGGTAGGTAAACATGTACAGTTGTATCGGTGTTATGGTAGGCAAACATGTACAGTTGTATCGGTGTTATGGTAGGCAAATATGTACAGTTGTCTCCGTGTTATGGTAGGTAAACATGTACAGTTGTATCCGTGCTATGGTAGGCAAACATGTACAGTTGTCTCCGAGCTATGGTAGGCAAACATGTACAGTTGTATCCGTGCTATGGTAGGCAAACATGTACAGTTGTATCCGTGCTATGGTAGGTAAACATGTACAGCTGTCTCCGTGTTATAGTCGGCAAACATGTACAGCTGTCTCCGTGCTATGGTAGGCAAACATATACAGTTGTATCCGTGCTATGGTAGGTAAACATGTACAGTTGTATCCGTGCTATGGTAGGCATACATGTACAGTTGTCTCCGTGCTATGGTAGGCAAACATGTACAGTTGTATCCGTGCTATGGTAGGCAAACATGTACAGTTGTATCCGTGCTATGGTAGGTAAACATGTACAGTTGTCTCCGTGTTAT
The DNA here is from genome assembly GCA_014843695.1 of Archivesica marissinica. Taxonomy (NCBI): domain Eukaryota; kingdom Metazoa; phylum Mollusca; class Bivalvia; order Venerida; family Vesicomyidae; genus Archivesica; species Archivesica marissinica. The sequence continues at coordinate 43,411,509 of CM026390.1, forward strand.
AGTAGGCAAACATGTACAGCTGTCTCCGTGCTATGGTAGGCAAACATATACAGTTGTATCCGTGCTATGGTAGACAATCATGTACAGGTGTAGCCGCGCTATGGTAGGCAAACATGTACAGCTGTGTCCGTGCTATGGTAGACAATCATGTACAGGTGTAGCCGTGCTATGGTAGGCAAACATGTACAGCTGTATCCGTGCTATGGTTGACAATCATGTACAGGTGTAGCCGTGCTATGGTAGACAATCATGTACAGGTGTAGCCGTGCTATGGTAGACAATCATGTACAGGTGTAGCCGTGCTATGGTAGACAATCATGTACAGGTGTAGCCGTGCTATGGTAGACAATCATGTACAGGTGTAGCCGTGCTATGGTAGACAATCATGTACAGGTGTAGCCGTGCTATGGTAGACAATCATGTACAGCTGTAGCCGTGCTATGGTAGACAATCATGTACAGGTGTAGCCGTGCTATGGTAGGCAAACATGTACAATTGTCTCCGTGCTATGGTAGGCAGACATGTACAGTTTTATCCGCGCTATGGTAGGCAAGAATGTACAGTTGCCTCGGTACTATGGTAGGCAAGCATGTACATTTGTCTCGATACTATGTTAGGTAAACATGTAGTTATCTCCGTGTTATGGTAGGCAAACATGTACAGCTATCTCCGTGTTATGGTAGGTAAACATGTACAGTTATCTCCGTGCTATGGTAGGCAAACATGTACAGTTATCTCCGTGTTATGGTAGGCAAACATGTACAGTTGTCTCCGTGTTATAGTAGGTAAACATGTACAGTTGTATCCGTGCTATGGTAGGCAAACATGTACAGTTGTCTCCGTGTTATGGTAGGCAAACATGTACAGTTATCTCCGTGTTATGGTAGGTAAACATGTACAGTTGTCTCCGTGTTATGGTAGGTAAACATGTACAGTTGTCTCCGTGTTATGGTAGGCAAACATGTGCAGTTATCTCCGTGTTATGGTAGGTAAACATGTACAGTTGTCTCCGTGTTATGGTAGGCAAACATGTACAGCTGTCTCCTTGCTATGGTAGGTAAACATGTACAGTTGTCTCCGTGTTATGGTAGGTAAACATATACAGCTGTCTCCGTGCTATGGTAGGTAAACATGTACACTTGTCTCCGTGTTATGGTAGGTAAACATGTACAGCTGTCTCCGTGCTATGGTAGGTAAACATGTACAGCTGTCTCCGTGCTATGGTAGGTAAACATGTACAGTTGTCTCCGTGCTATGGTAGGTAAACATGTACAGCTGTCTCCGTGCTATGGTAAGTAAACATGTACACTTGTCTCCGTGTTATGGTAGGTAAACATGTACAGCTGTCTCCGTGCTATGGTAGGTAAACATGTACAGCTGTCTCCGTGCTATGGTAGGTAAACATGTACAGTTGTCTCCGTGCTATGGTAGGTAAACATGTACAGCTGTCTCCGTGCTATGGTAGGTAAACATATACAGCTGTCTCCGTGCTATGGTAGGTAAACATGTACAGCTGTCTCCGTGCTATGGTAGGTAAACATGTACAGTTGTCTCCGTGCTATGGTAGGTAAACATGTACAGCTGTATCCGTGCTATGGTAGGCAAACATGTACAGTTGTCTCCGTGCTATGGTAGGTAAACATGTACAGCTGTATCCGTGCTATGGTAGGCAAACATGTACAGTTATCTCCGTGTTATGGTAGGTAAACATGTACAGTTGTCTCCGTGCTATGGTAGGCACACTGTTCGATCTAACGAGAAAAGAATAGCTATTGTGTAATTTACATATTGAAACTAATTGTAAATTTGTCATATTCTGAAATAGTTGATAAACAGTTGCCATGTATGTTAATCATCGAAATATAGAAATATCAGTGTTTACATATATACTATTAGTATAATATAACATTACTACATTTACAAAGATGTGTAAACATCAAAACATTTACATAGATGTGTACACATCATAGCATTTACATAGATGTATAAATATTAAAAGATTTACAAAGATGTATACACAATGTAACATTTACATAGATGTGTAAACATTATAACATTTATATACATGTGTCCACATTATAACATTTATATACATGTGTACACATTGTAACATTTACATACATGTGTACATATTGTAACATTTACATACATGTGTACACATTGTAACATTTATATACATGTGTCCACATTTTAACATTTACATACATGTGTACACATTGTAACATTTATATACATGTGTCCACATTGTAACATTTATATACATGTGTCCACATTGTAACATTTATATACATGTGTCCACATTGTAACATGTATATACATGTGTACACATTGTAACATTTATATACATGTGTACACATTGTAACATTTATATAAATGTGTCCACATTGTAACATTTATATACATGTGTACACATTGTAACATTTACATACATGTGTACACATTGTAACATGTATATACATGTGTACACATTATAACATTTATACACAGCTGTGTATATATGCTACATGTGTTCCTAGCTGTGTATATATATGCTACATGTGTTCCTAGCTGTGTATATATGCTACATGTGTTCCTAGCTGTGTATATATATGCTACATGTGTTCCTAGCTGTGTATATATATGCTACATGTGTTCCTAGCTGTGTATATATGCTGCATGTCTTCCTAGCTGTATATATATGCTACATGTGTTCCTAGCTGTGTATATATATGCTACATGTGTTCCTAGCTGTGTATATATGCTACATGTGTTCCTAGCTGTGTATATATATGCTACATGTGTTCCTAGCTGTGTATATATATGCTACATGTGTTCCTAGCTGTGTATATATGCTGCATGTCTTCCTAGCTGTATATATATGCTACATGTGTTCCTAGCTGTGTATATATATGCTACATGTGTTCCTAGCTGTGTATATATGCTACATGTGTTCCTAGCTGTGTATATATATGCTACATGTGTTCCTAGCTGTGTATATATATGCTACATGTGTTCCTAGCTGTGTATATATGCTGCATGTGTTCCTAGCTGTGTATATATGCTACATGTGTTCCTAGCTGTGTATATATATGCTACATGTGTTCCTAGCTGTGTATATATGCTACATGTGTTCCTAGCTGTGTATATATATGCTACATGTGTTCCTAGCTGTGTATATATATGCTACATGTGTTCCTAGCTGTGTATATATGCTGCATGTGTTCCTAGCTGTGTATATATGCTACATGTGTTCCTAGCTGTGTATATATGCTACATGTGTTCCTAGCTGTGTATATATATGCCACATGTGTTCCTAGCTGTGTATATATATGCTACATGTGTTCCTAGCTGTGTATATATATGCCACATGTGTTCCTAGCTGTGTATATATGCCACATGTGTTCCTAGCTGTGTATATATATGCTACATGTGTTCCTAGCTGTGTATATATATGCTACATGTGTTCCTAGCTGTGTATATATGCTACATGTGTTCCTAGCTGTGTATATATGCCACATGTGTTCCTAACTGTGTATATATGCTACATGTGTTCCTAGCTGTGTATATATATGCCACATGTGTTCCTAGCTGTGTATATATATGCTACATGTGTTCCTAGCTGTGTATATATGCCACATGTGTTCCTAACTGTGTATATATGCTACATGTGTTCCTAGCTGTGTATATATATGCTGCATGTGTTCCTAGCTGTGTATATATGCTACATGTGTTCCTAGCTGTGTATATATGCTATATGTGTTCCTAGCTGTGTATATATATGCCACATGTGTTCCTAGCTGTGTATATATGCTACATGTGTTCCTAGCTGTGTATATATATGCTGCATGTGTTCCTAGCTGTGTATATATGCTACATGTTTTCCTAGCTGTGTATATATATGCTACATGTGTTCCTAGCTGTGTATATATGCTACATGTGTTCCTAGCTGTGTATATATGCCACATGTGTTCCTAGCTGTGTATATATATGCTACATGTGTTCCTAGCTGTGTATATATGCCACATGTGTTCCTAGCTGTGTATATATATGCTACATGTGTTCCTAGCTGTGTATATATGCCACATGTGTTCCTAACTGTGTATATATGCCACATGTGTTCCTAGCTGTGTATATATATGCTACATATGTTCCTAGCTGTGTATATATGCTACATGTGTTCCTAGCTGTGTATATATATGCTACATGTGTTCCTAGCTGTGTATATATATGATACATGTGTTCCTAGCTATGTATATATATGCTACATGTGTTCCTAGCTGTGTATATATGCTACATGTGTTCCTAGCTGTGTATATATGCTACATGTGTTCCTAGCTGTGTATATATATGCTACATGTGTTCCTAGCTGTGTATATATGCTACATGTGTTCCTAACTGTGTATATATGCTACATGTGTTCCTAGCTGTGTATATATATGCCACATGTGTTCCTAGCTGTGTATATATATGCTACATGTGTTCCTAGCTGTGTATATATATGCTACATGTGTTCCTAGCTGTGTATATATATGCTACATGTGTTCCTAGCTGTGTATATATGCTACACGTGTTTATAACAATTGTAATACGACCTGATCTTGTTTCATATAGCAACATTTAACATGAGCACAGCTGTCACTTGTCATTCACTTTCTTTGATAACCACCACTATAACACTCTAAAAACAATTGCGAGTTGTTGTAAGCAAAACGCTTATAATTATCCATTGTTGTTTATGTAAAAAGCACCGAACTCATTAAGTTAGCATTCCTGTCCACATACTTTTGGTTTCGGGTTCAAATTCCAAAAACGTGTGTTTATGATTTTAAGCTCACTATGATACATATAGTGTTATTTCAAGACCACTATATACACTATAGGCTTTACAGTTTACATCATACATACAATACTTCGGCCATATCCAAGCAACTTTAAAAATGACACCCCGTCACTATCAAGGCGATAACTGAAAGACAACAATGTCGGAAATGCAAACAAACCGCGTGCTACACAATTCATCACAAGTGCGACAATTACTGTATATGTCTTCAATCAATAAAGTGCGACAATTACTGTATATGTGTTCAATCAATGAAGTGCGACAATTACTGTATATGTGTTCAATGCTCCACATCAAAGTTAACGAGAAATATAGATTGTTTGAATAAACTTTTATAACTTTATTAATATATGTCTAGTAACATATAGCTTCTATAATAAAATAGTCATTTTGAATACCCGGTGTCCACAGGCACTATGTGAAAATACTTTCCATTGTGTACCGCTTAACATAATTTTGATTGACATATTCTAACCAAATTACGTGATTTGTATGTATGTAACTATTGAGATCAAAGTAACACACTATCGCCATTTCATTTAACGACGAAAGGAACAGATTTTTGAAGCCTATATATTACCGTAGACCAAACATGTTTAAACTGGAAAATCTAATGTGTACTAAAAATAAGCCAGAATTCATTAAATTATGTAAGTTCGTAAAATGTATTATCCAAAAGTTAGAATGTAGCGTTCTCCTTTGCTAAGACTGTTAATTTTTATTCAATTGTTTTCGGATATATTTTGATAAAATGTATATTTCTCAGTATGTCTAAATGTATTGTAGCCTCGTTTGTATGTTTTGTCAATTGTGAAAACCTCATATTTGCATGTTTATACATGTATAGAGTGAAATAAACGAGATGTTCTGTTCTGTTCTGTTCTGTTCTGTTCTGTTCATTTATATAATGCATTCCTGACCCCAAACTGCATAATTATTTGTTATCATTTATGAGTCCAAACGACTTTACTGTATTTAACAAACCAATACGTTGAAGACGCTTACTAATTACAAGTAATTAGACAATTTATATGATAAACACCCGGATAAAATTACTTATGTCAGTTACTGCTGCTAAGACACAATAATTATATGTGTATATATAGGTACAGTAATTTTACACATATCAGTACAGACGGATCTGTAGTCCAGTGGTAGCACGCTGGATTGATAATCCAGGGATCGCAGGGATCCCATGATTGACCCTAATAAAATTAACAGTCTTTCATATGGGACTTTAAACTGATGTCTCGTGTCGGTGCTGTACACCGTGCACGTAAAAGATCCAGAGAAGACTCTGGAATGGGTATCTGTCTGTATCATTGCACTATCCTCCAAACATCTAAAATGACTAATCTCTTCAGGAGGCGTCGCTCATATGGGCAACCGGTAGCGACGATAAATAAACGTAAATCACACACGCACACATTAGTCATGAGGCGTTCCTTGTGATTGGTCATATATGTTCAATACGAGTGTTATTAACAGACGGATCTGTAGTCCAGTGGTAACACGCTGGACTGGTAATCCAGGGATCGCAGGTTCGATTCCCCGTCTGACCCTAATAAAATTAACAGTCTTTCAGGTGGGACGTTAAACCGAGGTCTCGTGTCGGTGCTTTACACCGTGCACGTAAAAGAACCAGAGGAGACTCTGGAATGGGTCTCTGTCTGTATCATGCACTATCCTCCAACATCTAAAATGACTAATATCTTCAGGAGGCGTCGCTCATATGGGCAACCGGTAGCGACGATAAAAAAAACGTAAAACACACACACAGAGTGTTATTATGGAAGAACCGGCTACCAGTAGTTCTATGTAGATGGACTTTGATGAACAAACAATGCAGTTGAGGTTGTCTGTAAGAAAACGCGCTGGAAGGTTTTAAATGACATAAATACGAAGACAAGATAAGGAGGAACAGAAATGACATTTTGAAAATATTTCACCGTCAGACGCAACAATAAAATCCCATAGAGTTCATGAAGAAATAGCAGACGAATTTCATCAGTTACGGGACAGCTGGCAGAGTGTATTATAATTGACTGTATCTGTAGTATTGTTATCTTTATTATAACCGCCATGTTATTTGTTTTATGGCGATGAACATGTTATATGTTTATGCCAAATAAAATATATTGAATTGAATTGTTGTCAAGCTCCATTTGATAACCTGATCATTTCTATTAGATGTACATCGTCTACCGTCAAATATTACATTCTCTGTCCAAAATAATCCAATATCGTGATAGTAATGGAATTGAGCAGCAATGGTAATACAATATATTGACTACATATTTAATCAATTTATTGTTAATAATTATAATGACGGTATTGCTCGAAAATGACTTTTAAATGATTACACGGCTGTCATATAAACAAAATCGGCAAGATGTGTACGGACAATAAGTTGGGAACATGTTCTATTTAATGAAACGTTCTAAATATGAATCAATACAGACCTTTGAACATTCATTTGCAGATTGTTACGTTTAGCTGAGAATGAGTCTTTGGTGTTCTAACAATTTTAGGGTGTTTTTTTACATTTTGTCGCGAAGGTAAACATTTCCCCGGCCGAATAGATGGCACAGAGTGGCGCCGTTATCCATTCTATAGGAGCATGGCCAAGATGGCGAAATCATAGGAAATGTGTTTATTTTGAGTGTAAACAGGCGAAGGTAGACGTCCGGACCACCATCGTTTGATAGACAAATGATTGCTGCGGAGAACTAAAATAGTGGCTTTACAAGTGAATTTAGATACTGGCATATTATGGGCGTTGAATTGTGTAGCACGCGGTTTGTTTACATGTCCGACCTTGTTGATAACGGGGTGTCATTTTTAAACCTGCTTGGCTAAGCAAAGTGTATGTATAGCTTATCGTGTATCATAGTGTTCTTAATTTTATGTTTTTTAAACATAGAAAAAAAGCTTTTTGATTTTGAACACGAAACCACTTGTCCAGATCCTAAGCGTCTGCGCTCCTGTCCGCAAATTACCAGTTTGTAATTGTTATATGTCTTGGAATATTCAACCAAAAACGATAATATTGATAGGAAAAAATGCTGCAATTTGAGTGGTCCTTATGATACAATGTATTGCCGATTGACACGTGTCAACGAGTGTCATAACATACAAATAATGCAAAATATTATAAAAAAATATATAATTATATAAATACTAGTGTGATTTATGATAATTAATTAACTCTACACATATCTACAGTTATTATATATGAATTAATATAGTTCTAGAAATAGAAAACATAATTAAATAATCTACGAACATAATTATTGTAAACAACTTTACAATGCTATCTAACTCTTCTCAGTTTTTTTAACACAAGTGATTTCATTGCTTGATTCTGTGATTTATACGCAATCAAACGAATTCTAACGTGGAATCTAACGTGGTACATAATATTGTTGTTTTTTTTGGTACATAATATGGAATTGAATGTGACCTGGTGTTACAGACGGATCTGTAGTCCAGTGGTAACACGCTGGACTGGTAATCCAGATATCGCAGGTTCGATCTCCCGTCTGACCCTAATAAAATTAACAGTCTTTCAGATGGGACGTTAAACCGAGGTCTCGTGTCGGTGCTGTACACCGTGTACGTAAAAGAACCAGATGAGACTATGGAATGGGTCTCTGTCTGTATCATGCACTATCCTCCAAAATCTGAAATGACTAATCTCTTCAGGAGGCGTCGCTCATATGGGCAACCGGTAGCGACGATAAATAAACGTAAAACACACAGACATGGTGTTACTTGAAACTTCAACAGATTTAAAACATGAGAGCATAATACAATATACAAACATGTGTGTGTATCTGTTAAACAAGACTTAGAATAAAACATTATAAACATATATATATATCAATATTTACATCAAGTTATAACATTAATATACAAGAACAGATGGATTAAATCGAAAGCTAAACGCTTATTTAGATTTTCTCCATGACATACATATTTTTCTGAAACTATGACAGAGTGTGTATACACTTTTATTTTATGCTAATTGATGAAATACGGTGTTCTATCAGTGAGATATAATCCATATCACTCACTGTATTTTGCCGGACTACTTTTTTATTATCTCCCTTCCCAATAATGTCATCATCCGATGTTGCTGTTTTTTCACCAACTTGCACCGTGTCACACGTGCCATTTAATTTTCACCGTTTACCTGGCTTCAATGACACTATTTACCTGTATTATTGTTTTTGTTATGAAACAAATCAAAAGTGAAATACAACTGACAATGTCTCGAATTTTGTCACTGCAAATTGTAACAATAAATCCAATAAATGTTTTCATGTATTTTTCCTCGATTCAACTTTAAATTCAAGATGGCGGCATATTTGTGTATCGACTCACGACGTATAGTCGTCAATGTATTCATCCGCGCAAAAACACGACGGCCAGCTATTTTAATTTCTTCATTTTGTGTTTGTTTTTCACCAATTAGCATAAATTAAAAAGAAAATTTGTTTGTTTTGAGTGAATATGGAATATATCTCACCTCGAAGTGAGAACATTTGCATATGTTCTCAGTGAGATATCTTCCATATTCACTCAAAACAAACAAATATCCACTATATATATATATATATATATATATATATATATTATATATATATATATGTGAATAAATTTTATTTAACTGTAAGGATATACATAATAAAAAGAAAATAATATGGATGATGACTCACCAGTCATCTTAAAATGCAAAATCTTTAGGGAAGGGGAGATAATGCGAGGGAGGGTATTTAAAACATCTTCAATAACTGCACATCGCTCAAGTTCGTAGAATATCGGCACATTTAATACAACATATTTGCACATTTCAGTTGTACAATAACACATTTTATTAACAAAAACAGCACTCTTAAGATCTGAGATATGTCAAATGATACTTAATCGTACATTTACTGTTCGTAACAATGAGTTTGTAGTGTGCTTACATATGTTCTGGCAAATGAATAACAGAAAATATCCCGTCACTGTACTATGTAAATAACCCGTCGCTGTACTATGTAAATAACCCGTCACTGTACTATGTAAATAACCCGTCGCTGTACTATGTAAATAATCCTTAACTGTACTATGTAAATAACCCATCACTGTACTATGTAAATAATCCTTAACTGTACTATGTAAATAACCCGTCACTGTACTATGTAAATAACCCGTCGCTGTACTATGTAAATAATCCTTAACTGTACTATGTAAATAACCCGTCACTGTACTATGTAAATAACCCGTCACTGTACTACGTAAATAACCCGTCGCTGTACTATGTAAATAACCTTAACTGTACTATGTAAACAACCCGTCGCTGTACTATGTAAATAACCCGTCGCTGTACTATGTAAATAACCCGTCGCTGTACTATGTAAATAACCCATCACTGTACTATGTAAATAACCCGTCGCTGTACTATGTAAATAATCCTTAACTGTACTATGTAAATAACCCGTCACTGTACTATGTAAATAACCCGTCGCTAAACTATGTAAATAACCCATCGCTGTACTATGTAAATATCCCGTCGCTGTACTATGTAAATATCCCGTCGCTGTACTATGTAAATATCCCGTCGCTGTACTATGTAAATAACCCGTCGCTGTACTATGTAAATAACCCGTCACTGTACTATTACATAACCCGTCACTGTACTATGTAAATAACCCGTCACTGTACTATGTAAATAACCCGTCACTGTACTATGTAAATAACCCATCACTGTACTATGTAAATAACCCGTCACTGTACTATGTAAATAACCCGTCGCTGTACTATGTAAATAACCCATCGCTGTACTATGTAAATATCCCGTCGCTGTACTATGTAAATAACCCGTCGCTGTACTATGTAAATAACCCGTCACTGTACTATGTAAATAACCCGTCACTGTACTATGTAAATAACCCGTCACTGTGCTATGTAAATAACCCGTCACTGTACTATGTAAATAACTCGTCACTGTACTATGTAAATATCCCGTCGCTGTACTATGTAAATAACCCGTCACTGTACTATGTAAATAACCCGTCACTGTACTATGTAAATAACCCGTCACTGTACTATGTAAATAATCCGTCCCTGTACTATGTAAATAACCTGTCACTCTACCATGTAAATAACCCGCCACTGTACTACGTAAATAACCCGTCACTATACTACGTAAATAACCCGACTCACAGGATCCTGTAACTGTACATAGCTTAACCTTATCTGTAACATCTCTGGTACTCACAGGATCTTGTAACTGTGTACATAGCTTAACCTTATCTGTAACATCTCTGGTACTCACATGATCTTGTAACTGTACATAGCTTAACATTATCTGTAACATCCCTGTAACTCACAGGATCTTGTAACTGTGTACATAGCTTAACCTTATCTGTAACATCTCTGGTACTCACAGGATCCTGTAACTGTACATAGCTTAACCTTATCTGTAACATCTCTGGTACTCACAGGATCCTGTAACTGTACATAGCTTAACCTTATCTGTAACATCTCTGGTACTCACAGGATCCTGTAACTGTACATAGCTTAACCTTATCTGTAACATCTCTGGTACTCACAGGATCCTGTAACTGTACATAGCTTAACCTTATCTGTAACATCTCTGGTACTCACAGGATCCTGTAACTGTACATAGCTTAACCTTATCTGTAACATCTCTGGTACTCACAGGATCCTGTAACTGTACATAGCTTAACCTTATCTGTAACATCTCTGGTACTCACAGGATCCTGTAACTGTACATAGCTTAACCTTATCTGTAACATCTCTGGTACTCACAGGATCCTGTAACTGTACATAGCTTAAAAAGTATATGTAATCTGGAAGTAAAATATACCCCCTCAATGGAGGTACAATATACCCCCAATGGAAGCACAATATACCCCCTCAATGGAAGTACAATATACCCCCTCAATGGAAGTACAATATACCCCCTCAATGGAAGTACAATATACCCCCTCAATGGAAGTACAATATACCCCCTCAATGGAAGTACAATATACCCCCTCAATGGAAGTACAATATACCCCTCAATGGAAGTACAATATACCCCCTCAATGGAAGTACAATATACCCCCTCAATGGAAGTACAATATACCCCCTCAATGGAAGTACAATATACCCCCACAATGGAAGTACAATATACCCCCACAATGGAAGTACAATATACCCTCCCACAATGGAAGTACAATATACCCCCCACAATGGAAGTACAATATACCCCCCACAATGGAAGTACAATATACCCCCCCCACAATGGAAGTACAATATACCCCCCACAATGGAAGTACAATATACCCCCCCACAATGGAAGTACAATATACCCCCCCCCACAATGGAAGTACAATATACCCCCCCCACAATGGAAGTACAATATACCCCCCCCACAATGGAGGTACAATATACCCCCTCAATGGATGTACAATATACCCTCCCACAATGGAGGTACAATATACCCCTCCCACAATGAAAGTACAATATACCCTCCCACAATGGAGGTACAATATACCCCTCCCACAATGGATGTACAATATACCCTCCCACAATGGAGGTACAATATACCCCTCCCACAATGGAGGTACAATATACCCCCTCAATGGATGTACAATATACCCCCTCAATGGATGTACAATATACCCCCCCCCACAATGGAAGTACAATATACCCTCCCACAATGGAGGTACAATATACCCTCCCACAATGGAGGTACAATATACCCCCCACAATGGAGGTACAATATACCCCCCCACAATGGATGTACAATATACCCCCCCCTCAATGGATGTACAATATATCCCCTCAATGGAGGTACAATATACCCCCCCACAATGGATGTACAATATACCCCCCCTCAATGGATGTACAATATACCCCTCCCACAATGGAGGTACAATATACCCCCCCCCACAATGGATGTACAATATATCCCCTCAATGGAGGTACAATATACCCTCCCACAATGGAGGTACAATATACCCCTCAATGGAGGTACAATATATCCCCTCAATGGAGGTACAATATACCCTCCCACAATGGAGGTACAATATACCCCCCCCACAATGGATGTACAATATATCCCCTCAATGGAGGTACAATATACCCTCCCACAATGGAGGTACAATATACCCCTCCCACAATGGAAGTACAATATACCCCCACAATGGAAGTACAATATACCCCCCACAATGGAGGTACAATATACCCCTCCCACAATGGAAGTACAATATACCCCCCACAATGGAAGTACAATATACCCCCCACAATGGAGGTACAATATACCCTCCCACAATGGAAGTACAATATACCCCCACAATGGAAGTACAATATACCCCCACACTGGAAGTACAATATACCCCCACAATGGAAGTACAATATACCCCCCACAATGGAAGTACAATATACCCCCACACTGGAAGTACAATATACCCTCCCACAATGGAGGTACAATATACCCCCCACAATGGAAGTACAATATACCCCCCACAATGGAAGTACAATATACCCCCCACAATGGAAGTACAATATACCCTCCCACAATGGAAGTACAATATACCCCCCACAATGGAAGTACAATATACCCCCCACAATGGAAGTACAATATACCCCCAATGGAAGTACAATATACCCCCTCAATGGAAGTACAATATACCCCCGCAATGGAAGTACAATATACCCCCAATGGAAGTACAATATACCCCCTCAATGGAAGTACAATATATCCCCTCAATGGAAGTACAATATACCCCCCAATGGAAGTACAATATACCCCCCAATGGAAGTACAATATACCCACTCTATGGAAGTACAATATATCCCCCTCAATGGAGGTACAATATACCCCCTCAATGGAAGTACAATATACCCCCTCAATGGAAGTACAATATACCCCCTCAATGGAGGTACAATATACCCCTTAATAGAAGTACAATATATCCCCCTCAATGGAGGTACAATATACCCCCTCAATGGAGGTACAATATACCCCCTCAATGGAAGTACAATATACCCCCCTCAATGGAGGTACAATATACCCCCTCAATAGAAGTACAATATACCCCCTCAATGGAAGTACAATATATCCCCCTCAATGGAGGTACAATATACCCCCTCAATGGAAGTACAATATACCCCCTTAATAGAAGTACAATATATCCCCCTCAATGGAGGTACAATATACCCCTCCCCCCAAATGGAAGTACAATATACACCCCCCAAAATGGAAGTACAATATACCCCCTCAATGGAGGTACAATATACCCCTTCAATGGAAGTACAATATACCCCCTCAATGGAGGTACAATATACCCCTCCCCCCAAATGGAAGTACAATATACACACCCCCCAAAATGGAAGTACAATATACCCCCTCAATGGAGGTACAATATACCCCTTCAATGGAAGTACAATATACCCCCTCAATGGAAGTACAATATACCCCCTTAATGGAAGTACAATATACCCCCTTAATGGAAGTACAATATACCCCCTTAATGGAAGTACAATAAACCCCCTCAATGGAAGTACAATATACCCCCTCAATGGAAGTACAATATACCCCCTCAATGGAAGTACAATATACCCCCTCAATGGAAGTACAATATACCCCCTCAATAGAAGTACAATATACCCCCTCAATGGAAGTACAATATATCCCCCTCAATGGAGGTACAATATACCCCCTCAATGGAAGTACAATATACCCCCTCAATGGAAGTACAATATACCCCCTCAATGGAAGTACAATATATCCCCCTCAATGGAGGTACAATATACCCCCTCAATGGAAGTACAATATACCCCCTCAATGGAAGTACAATATACCCCCTCAATGGAGGTACAATATACCCCTTAATAGAAGTACAATATATCCCCCTCAATGGAGGTACAATATACCCCTCCCCCCAAATAGAAGTACAATATACACCCCCCAAAATGTAAGTACAATATACCCCCTCAATGGAGGTACAATATACCCCCTCAATGGAAGTACAATATACCCCCTCAATGGAAGTACAATATACCCCCTTAATAGAAGTACAATATACCCCCTCAATGGAGGTACAATATACCCCCCAAAATGGAAGTACAATATACCCCCTCAATGGAAGTACAATATACCCCCTCAATGGAAGTACAATATATGCCCTCAATGGAAGTACAATATATCCCTCGATGGAGGTACAATAAACCCCCTCAATGGAAGTACAATATACCCCCTCAATGGAAGTACAATATATCCCTCGATGGAGGTACAATAAACCCTCTCAATGGAGGTACAACATATGAGGTTGTGCTTATATTATATGAATCAAACGCTGCTTCATTTTCTTGATATTGAGTACACAAATATTTCATTTGACCCACACCCAACAATGATTCGGGCATTTTCTTCATCATACGCCATTGCCAACGGGCGATTGAGCCCCTTAGCCGCAGCCACTAGCATCCCTTCCTTCCGTCCGTCATTGTCTATTTGTAAGATGTTGCTAGAACCTGCGCCGGAAACGAACACGAGATCGCCTGGCAGCACACAAATACCACGTGCCTCTTTAAGTTCTGGATCAGAAAAACTCCAAATGTGTTTTCCATCTTTATTCAGAACTATCAAACCGTTTACTTTATCCGTAAGGAAAACCAATTCTTTCATTGCGCTTAGTGCGATTTTTCTTAAAGAAGTAAACACTTGTTTGTCATTGTCCCCCTTATCGTAAGACCTTAGCACAGCTCCAGCCTTGTTATATACGCTCACACGTGTGCTGTAACATACAAAGATCTCTCCATTGCTCTCATTACACGCAATGCCATTGCAGCCTTTACCTACTTCAAACGAATGAGACGGTTCCATGACTTGACCTATTGATACAAATTGTATTTTCTCCGTGTTACCGAGGCAAATTGCAACTTGAGTGTGACCTACTCTACATATATCATCCGGCTGTCCGTTTACTGGAATGAGGTCTTTCACCGTAAAGTTTTCATTTAGTCTTTTCAGCAGTGAATTAGAATGTTCAGCGATCAAAACGGTGCCATTCTCCAATATACATACACCAGTAATGTTACAATGATCTTTGTTTATTTTAAATTTTCCATACAGTTCCGCTTTATACTCCTTCACGCTGTCCACTATATGTCCAAGATGAATAATTTTCTCCTTCAATCCCTGGTTGAAAGAAAATCTCAGTTCTTTCTTTATCCAATCATTAGACATGTCACTCAATAGCGATTCACCATCCTTCACAGCATTTTCACATGCTTTAACATTTACGAACACTCTAGAATCGTTGTAAGCGGACAGCTTCCCCAATGTCTTAGTCGCTGATGTAATAACCGTACCAAGTGCAGATTCATCAGTCTCAATGGTCTTCTTGTATTCTTCGTGTTTTGAGCGGATTTGTTGTTTCGATGATTTCCCAAGCTCCTTTATTCTGTCGATGATCTCGTCTTGAAACTTGTCCACATCTTTCATTAACTTCTCCTTCTGCTGGTGGATGCTTGTTAAGTTTTTGCTTCTTACATCTTTCTCTTGCTTCATTCGCGATATTATTTCATCCAGTGACTCTTTCGATGACTTGTATTCAGCACTTGTCTTGATACCTTTCCCTACATGGCGTAGCTTGTCAACATGTGGACATGATCTACAATATGGTGCATTGTATCAATAGAGATAATTATCACATTCGTAAAGGCGTCTAGAAAAACATTGGTTTATTGCCTTAATAACAAACGTGTATTAATATTTATTAATTGATCAATTGGAAAGTAAGAAATATTAGCTGTTGATGATGTATTCAAGTATAAGCTATAGAATCGAAATGATATAATTCAATCTTACTACTTTATATTATTTGCAGCACATGTTATACACGCTATACGTATATATATATATATATATTAATCAGCATTATGTCATACATGTGTCAAGCGAGGGAACAACAGGTTTGCTTACTTACTGGCTTACTTACTGATTTACTTACTGGTTTACTTACTGGTTTACTTACTGGTTTACTTACTGGTTTACTTACTGGTTTACTTACTGGTTTACTTACTGATTTACTTACTGGTTTACTTACTGGTTTACTTACTGATTTACTTACTGGTTTACTTATTGGTTTACTTACTGGTTTGCTTACTGGTTTACTTACTGGTTTGCTTACTGGCTTACTTACTGGTTTACTTACTGGTTTACTTACTGGTTTACTTACTGGTTTGCTTACTGGTTTACTTACTGGTTTACTTACTGGTTTGCTTACTGGTTTACTTACTGGTTTACTTACTGGTTTACTTACTGGTTTGCTTACTGGTTTACTTACTGGTTTACTTACTGGTTTACTTACTGGCTTACTTACTGGTTTACTTACTGGTTTACTTACTGGTTTACTTACTGGTTTGCTTACTGGTTTACTTATTGGTTTGCTTACTGGTTTACTTACTGGTTTGCTTACTGGTTTACTTACTGGTTTGCTTACTGGTTTACTTACTGGTTTGCTTACTGGTTTACTTACGTTTATTAATTTAAAGTGACACACATTCGGGTACAAAAGTAAATTTCCTACAATACATAATTGTTTTCAAAATGCTTGAAAGGAAAACTAAATAATTCAAATATTAAAGAACGGTCGCGTACGACATTTGTACACAACACATTTATATAAACACCCCCAGAAATAATGCGTGCGACACGTGTATCATGACACATAACGTATATCGTGATATAGCACGTGTATCATGACACAGAACGTATATCGTGATATAGCACGTGTATCATGACACAGAACGTATATCGTGATATAGCACGTGTATCATGACACAGAACGTATATCGTGATATAGCACGTGTATCATGACACAGAACGTATATCGTGATATAGCACGTGTATCATGACACAGAACGTATATCGTGATACATCATGTGTATCGTGGCATATCATGTGTAATGGCACATCACGTGTATCGTGAAACATCACGTTTATCGTTACATATCACGTGTATCGTAGCATATCATGTGTACTGGCACATCACGTGTATCGCGGCACATCACGTGTATCGTGGCATATCACGTGTATCGTGACACAGCACGTGTATCATGGCATATCATGTGTAATGGCACATCACGTGTATCGTGACACAGCATGTATATCGTGGTACACACTGTATATCGTGACACAGCACGCATATCGTGGTACACAATGTGTATCGTGACACAACACGTATATCGTGGTACACACGGTGTATCGTGTCACAGCATGTATATCGTGGTACACAATGTGTATCATGACATAGCACGCATATCGTGTTACACAATGTGTATCGTGACACAGCACGTATATCGTGGTACACAATGTGTATCGTGACGCAGCACGTATATCGTGGCACACAATGTGTATCGTGACACAGCACACATATCGTGGCACACACTGTGTATCGTGATACAGCACTTATATCGTTGTATACTATGTGTATCGTGACACAGCACGTATATCGTGGTAGACAATGTGTATCGTGACATATCACTATATCGTGGCACACAATGTATATCCTCACACATCACGTATATCGTGGCATATAGCACGTATATCGTGGCATATAGCACGTATATTGTGACATATAGCACGTATATCGTGACATATAGCACGTATATCGTGGCATATAACACGTATATCGTGGCAGCACGTATATCGTGACATATAGCACGTATATCGTGACATATAGCACGTATATCGTGGCATATAGCACGTATATCGTGTCATATAGCACGTATATCGTGACATATGGCACGTATATCGTGGCATATGGCACGTATATCGTGACATATAGCACGTATATCGTGTCATATAGCACGTATATCGTGACATATAGCACATATATCGTGGCATATAGCACGTATATCGTGGCATATAACACGTATATCGTGGCAGCACGTATATCGTGTCATATAGCACGTATATCGTGTCATATAGCACGTATATCGTGTCATATAGCACGTATATCGTGGCATATAGCACGTATATCGTGGCATATAGCACGTATATCGTGGCATATAGCACGTATATCGTGTCATATAGCACGTATATCGTGGCATATAGCACGTATATCGTGTCATATAGCACGTATATCGTGTCATATAGCACGTATATCGTGTCATATAGCACGTATATCGTGTCATATAGCACGTATATCGTGTCATATAGCACGTATATCGTGTCATATAGCACGTATATCGTGGCATATAGCACGTATATCGTGTCATATAGCACGTATATCGTGGCATATAGCACGTATATCGTGGCATATAGCACGTATATCGTGTCATATAGCACGTATATCGTGGCATATAGCACGTATATCGTGTCATATAGCACGTATATCGTGGCATATAGCACGTATATCGTGGCATATAGCACGTATATCGTGTCATATAGCACGTATATCGTGGCATATAGCACGTATATCGTGGCATATAGCACGTATATCGTGGCATATAGCACGTATATCGTGGCATATAGCACGTATATCAACAATAAAGATATGTGATCAATGATCACAACACGTGTTATTGCAGTTATATCGCACATATTAACCGTTATATCTCACATAGATACCGTTATATCTCACATAGTTACCGTTATATCTCACATAGTAACCGTTATATCTCACAGATTTACAGTTATATCTCACAGATTTACCGTTATATCTCACATAGTAACCGTTATATCTCACATAGTAACCGTTATATCTCACATAGTTACCGATATATCTCACATATTTACCGTTATATCTCACATAGTTACCGATATATCTCACATAGTTATCGTTATATCTCAACATAGTTACCGTTATATCTCAACATATTTACCGTTATAGATCACATAGTTACCGTTATGTCTCAACATAGTTACCGTTATATCTCACATATTTACCGTTATAGCTCACATAGTTACCGTTATATCTCACATAGTTATCGTTATATCTCACATAGTTACCGATATATCTCACATATTTACCGTTTATCTCACAGATTTATCATTACATCTCACATATTTACCGTTATATCTCAACTTGTTCGTGTGTAGAAATTAAGAACGAATATATACATATATGAATGTTAATAAATTACATATCACACATGCCAATGTTAATCTATTTGAAATATCTATAGCGCCTGGTAGATAATATGCAAATTATCACCTATTACGAATACCCGTTAATGACTAATGCCCGTTAATGACTAATGCCCGTTAATTACGAATACCCGTTAATTACGAATACCCGTTAATGACTAATGCCCGTTAATTACGAATACCCGTTAATTACGAATACCCGTTAATGACGAATACCCGTTAAGGACTAATGCCCGTTAATTACGAATACCCGTTAAGGACTAATGCCCGTTAATTACGAATACCCGTTAAGGACTAATGCCCGTTAGTGACTAATGCCCGTTAATTACGAATGCCCATTAGTGACTAATGCCCATTAATTACGAATGCCCATTAGTGACTAATGCCCGTTAATTACGAATACCCGTTAATGACTAATGCCCGTTAATTACGAATACCCGTTAATTACGAATACCCGTTAATGACTAATGCCCGTTAATTACGAATACCCGTTAATAGTGAGAGTCACTACAAGGGTATTTTGCAATAATTGCTCGTTTAATTCTAGAATTTAGCCACTTCGTATACTGATAGAATGATAATGTGTGGACCTTTTCCTAACGAGACCCTAGGTTCTGGGTCAAGGGTTCCCCCAAAATTCAAGATGGCCGCCAAGATGGCCGCCGTGTTGGCAGTGTCAGTGAGTTGGACATATAATTGTATTATACTTTTATTACTTGACAGATTTAAATCAAATCAACTGGATGTCATAGATATTAAATGTATGCTTAAAATGAAATACATTGTGGGTGCTCATTGGTCAAAGTCAAGGTCATAGTCAATGTCAAATGGTGCAATTTACATAAAAAACACATTTTTACCGTGCATAAGTACCTTTATTTTGAAAACTATAGGTTTTAATAGTATGTTATTTACATTAATGTAATGCATGATGTATGCCCTTTAATTTGGTATGTTGATTACTGACTTCTGTTTTGTATCCATTGATATACAAGATGATTTCCAAGTTGGCCGCCATTTTCCCAGTGGAATCCAAATATGTATTGTGCAATAGAATGATTATATATTTTTTTTTTTTAGATTAAAATAAACGTTTAAATGTTTGATACACATACAATCGACATAAATGAACTCTAAAACAATGTTAATATTTTATAACTGCTAAGAAATATGTATATATAGTAGTAGCCGTATATCCGGATATGGTATTGATTCGGATATTAAAATTGTTGCAGTACTAAATGGCTTACATTTTTATAATTTAGTTAAATTATGCACACAAACTAATTATTATAGTGTATGTACTGCCATAAGAAGTCAAATTCCCGGAGCCTTTGTTTTGATAATGCATAGCTCTTGTTACTAGTATATTTGATAACCACCAGTAGTATGCAATTTTTATGTAATGGTTGCCTGCAGCAATAACAAACTACTAACACAAGATTCATCACAAGAATGCATTACTAACTTTACTAACATGAGATATACTAACATACATGTACCAACGTAGCATCAATGTCAAAAAAAGTTGTCATAGCTAAAACTGAAAACATTGATTTAGAAAAAACACAGTCGACAAGTAGTATAGAGGAATATGAAATTGATTGGGCAAAATTTGTATTGTGCCAGGAAAAAAGCAATGCTCATCTTGTGTGTCCAGTTAATTATGAAATATTCCTACAGGACATCAACCGTTATTATAGGTCTGGACGTTGTCTATATCAACTCAATAACTGCTTAGTTGGTGATATTGCTAAAAGTATATGGTGCAAAATGGCATAAAACATGTAGAAACAATGTTGGATTGTGGAAATATGAACGACAAAAACGTCATGCAACTTCAAGCAGGAATGACCCAACAGAAACTCCAAGAAAGGTAACCCGTCTAAGTAGTGTTGATGCCGCGGCTCAAGTGGATACTAAATGCTTGACACAACTACACAACTTTTACGTTGGATGCTATGTGGCCTTGAAATAGCCAGGCTGGTTAATGAATTTGAAGATTCAAACATTGTCTCTACAGCTGAATACAATTACAAACATCACGAACAAACAAAGAGTATCCAACATACATTTCAGCAGCAAGTAAATGATCTGGTGTGTGATACAAAACCTAAGAAACCCGTTTGCTGATAAATCGGATGGCCTACTAGTTCTTGACACAAGATATATTGTTGAACCAAGTGTAGCAGAGAGCATAAAACACTTAACAGACTTGGGGAAGCAGCACTATGAGACATGTGTACAGGAGAGGCTTGCAACACGTGAACAATCAGTGACAGACACAATTAAACAAACCAAATTACCATTGTTCAGCAGGCCACCATTTGGGAAACAGTCAAAACAAAAACTTGAACTTGTGTCCCTTAAAGTGACTTGCGCTTTATTCTCGAGGCTGTATGTGTCGTGTCAGGTTCGAAAAGGAGACCTGAGTTCCTCTCGCATGAAAACACTAAATATGCCCCATCACTCTCACACTTTGATAAATTGCGCACTGGAAAAACGTCTGAACTGACGCCCTGTCTGGAACAGCTCTGCCAATCCTGTGGACCAACACATGACAATCTAGTGGTAGACGCGATTATTAACATGCTGAAGCCACAGAATAGATACATTGACACTAGCTTGATAACTGGGGCACGGGGAGATCGTGGTACTGATATTCGTAAAAGGGTGCTGCCTGATACGACAATTCCATCTATTTGGGACACCTTCCTGCGAAATGATAAGAACAAGAATGAATTATTTGACTTCTTGGCAACTGAATGTAGCAATATGACAGTTCCATATGGAAAATATATCAATTCCACAAAAGGGGTCATTATTGAAACAACAGCAATCGAAAATAGAGATTCCATTGCACCATGCTCACATGAGGAAGCAGAGAGCAGGCTACTACTTCACGCAGCTCATGTCGGCAAATCTGAAATGAAGCGGCTTATGATTAAAACAGTTGATACTGACGTTATTGTGACAGCTGCAGGAATGTTCAGTAAGTGTGGCTTAGATGAGCTATGGTTTGAATTTGGCACAGGAAAACTTCTCAGATATATACCCATACACAGCATGGTCACAACTATGGGCGAAGATATGGCGAGGGCATTGCCAGGATTCCATGCATTTACGGGCTGCGACCAGGTGTCAGGATTTCTGGGATAAGGAAAGCGAACTTTGTTATCATTTCCTCTGGCAGTTCAGGCATTTACAACATTGGGCAACACACTAAGTGAACAGCAGATCAATGACTGTATCCCTGTTGTTGAAAGGTTTGTTGTGTTGATGTACGACAGGTCAAGTCAATGAGAAAACACCAATGATGTCCGTCATGATCTATTCACACAGAAAAGCCGTGCTATAGATGCTATACCACCAACATCTGCTGCTCTTTACCAGCACACACAGCGTGCAGCCTACCAGGCAGGCTACTGCTGGGGTCAAGCACTATGTCCATCGCCAACACTACCATCTCCAGCAGAACATGGATGGACAAAGGAAGCCGACCTACACTCACCATGGAAACCACTGTGGACAACGTTGTTACCAGCATCAAACTCCTGCATGGAATTATTGAAGTGTGGCTGTGACAAGGATAAGGGTTGTCGTGTGTGAAGGTTGAGCTTCCATGCACCGCTTTATGTAAATGCAATGGACACTGAGATAGGCTTTAAGTACAATTGTATCATTGATGGCCTTTGAATTGTAAAACAAGGTTTTACAATAAAGAATCTACGCCACCTGATCTACGCTCAATGTTTGTTTCCTCAGGTTCCCAATCTATACTCATGCGGGATTGCGTTATTGTTGAAACCGACACGCAATTCTGTTCCCGCCCAGTGATTTATTTAACATTATACCACAGTGCTTCCTGTACATGAATAGTGTTAAATATGATATCGGAATGGCATTATCTGGGTAATAGATGACCCGTAGGTACGTAGTACCATGATTCATATTCATTTCAGTCTTGTATTTTTATTACACACATTGTATTTGTAAAAGTGTAATATGGCGGCCATATTGGTTATTAGTCGTCATTATGGTGAAACCTACCTAACTTTAAATAATATACTGTAGTATAATTATATAAAGCGATATTATGCATATATTAAAAAGAAAATATGTTAATAGAAGTAGTTACTATTATGTTATATTTCGGGTTTTACGCCTGCTATATCGCCGGCGGGCAGTTTATCTTAACAATACCTTTCCTTTCCTGGGCAGGCTCCAGCGGTTAACCAGTACAATGCACTAACCTCCGTAAGAAACTGCCAACTTTTTCATATAAATGAGACACGGCCTGAGCGGGGCTCGAACCCGTGACCATCAGTGATGATAGGTTACAGTGGTATACAAGTCAGCGACCTTAACCACTCGACCACGGAGGCGGACAGAAGTAGTTACTGTATAGACTACTTTCACCACACATGTTAACAAAACGTCCATCTTATTACCATGGCAATATATTATATGATAGCAGTACTCCATTTCAAAGATAAATTGTGCTGTAAGTTGATGTGCAAATCACAGGGATTCGGCACGTTTGGGGGTACTAGTATATATATTTAAGTACAGGGATTCTACTCTGTGGGATGTCAGATTTCGCATTGATCAGTAAAATGGCCCTATCTGAAACAATTGTGTACAAAGCTGTCCAAATATAACGCCTATCCCGAGTCTTTATATTGTTCTTCAAATAAAACACAACTTTAAGCTGCATGCATGTATACTTTGCAAACAATTGCCACAGACATTGGCCATAGCAGGTCACATTTCCATACTAGGACACGGGTTCTGTCAGCAACAACAACAAATCTTCGACGGGAGAGTTTTAACTGTGAATAACATTATCAATAAAATGTGTTTCCACTAACGTGTAGGTTTATTCGGCAAAAATGTACGTCAAAAAGAGATTTCGTAGCATTTTCAATTTGTTTTGAACATTTCTAAAGCGGCGCAATTCGCGTTGAAACGAGCCGTTGAAACGAGCGTTCTGATTGGATTATTAGAATGTAACAAGATGTTTTTTTATATATGAAGAATAATCATAATCCAATCAGAACGCTCGTTTCAACGCGAATTGCGCCGCTTTAGAAATGTTCAAAACAAATTGAAAATGCTACGAAATCTCTTTTTGACGTACATTTTTGCCGAATAAACCTACACGTTAGTGGAAACACATTTTATTGATAATGTTATTCACAGTTAAAACTCTCCCGTCGAAGATTTTGTTGTTGTTGCTGACAGAACCCGTGTCCTAGTATGGAAATGTGACCTGCTATGGCCAATGTCTGTGGCAATTGTTTGCAAAGTATACATGCATGCAGCTTAAAGTTGTGTTTTATTTGAAGAACAATATAAAGACTCGGGATATGCGTTATATTTGGACAGCTTTGTACACAATTGTTTCAGATAGGGCCATTTTACTGATCGATGCGAAATCTGACATCCCACAGAGTACTTAAATAGATATACTAGTACCCCCAAACGTGCCGAATCCCTGTGGTGCAAATCAGTATAATATTTAATATAAATAATCCAACACATTCATAATTATATATGTTAAAATAAATTTCTTCAAATTTTGATCATGTGACCTTGAACATGACCTTGACATTAGATCATCATTGACGGCTTTCAGTTTTTGAACATTTCCTTTCAGAACAGGATGCTATTATTTTTATTTGTTTATATGTGCTAATAAATATAACTATTTATATATTTATCTATAAATGCCGGCCATCTTGGATTTGGGGGGACCCCTTGACCCAGAGTCTAGGGTCTCGTTGGAAAGATAGTCGCATGTCATCATACTATCACCATGCAAAGTGGCTAAATTCTAGAATTAAACGAGCAATTATTCTTATAGTGACTCACTATAAGGACTAATGCCCGTTAGTGACTAATGCCCGTTAATTACGAATACCCGTTAGTGACTAATGCCCGTTAATTACGAATACCCGTTAATGACTAATGCCCGTTGATGACTATTGCCCGTTAATGTTACAATACTTGTATTAAGTTACAAAAGTGGCAGCTCACATACCTGTGTCGAACAACATTACATGTTTCACAACAGACCACATCATGGTCCGCGCAGTACTTCTTAATAATGTTTCCATGGTGGGTAGCGCAGCGTTCATTCATGGCTAACCCTGTACAAGCTATACTGTCACTGCAGCAATATCTCACAATCTCGTCAGTAACATGCCATCATTTTTCAACCATTCCTTTTCTGCAAACTTCCAATCTCAGCCGCCATGTTTGGTTTGTTTTTGTTTCGTAAAAACCAATACCGGTTGTCTTTGCTCAAGTTTCATCGCATACCATTAACTGTAACATTTCCAGATAATTTAATAAATTAACACTCGATTAGAGTGTGTACTTTTCACAGTAAGCTATTCCACAAGCAGCACTCATGTAAATCTAAAGGCAGTATATTTGGTTGACACTTTGTAACAACGCCCACAAACACATTGACCGAACAACCGAGATATCTTCACAACAAACTCTGCTCAAACATCGATTATTTTACTGGCGCTGCCAAGCCTGGTTTGCATGCATAGCTAGCTCATCACGATCAA
The DNA here is from genome assembly GCA_014843695.1 of Archivesica marissinica. Taxonomy (NCBI): domain Eukaryota; kingdom Metazoa; phylum Mollusca; class Bivalvia; order Venerida; family Vesicomyidae; genus Archivesica; species Archivesica marissinica. Next base: position 43,438,069 of record CM026390.1, read on the forward strand.
TCAGCCGCTGTGAGCAGTCCTTTATTGATCACCATCTTTAATTAAATGCCATCGCATTACCCGTAATATCAGTTTTCCCGCCTGACTGTATTTTTGTCACCAGATTGTTTACTGGAGCACCAGCGACATTTTCGTTACGTGTCCAGTAATCAATAACATTGTAAGATCTATTGATGCATTCACTGTCCGTGCAACATTTATCTCCAGTCCTCAGTGTGGCAGTCCTCAACATGACTCATTAGATTATTCCCCGTACATAGCTCACTCACTGATTCTTACTTACTATAGATAGATTTAGTTTCAAGCTGTAACGTTTATTCGCTCTAATCATTATTGCTCATCCCAATCAAAATATAGGTTATACTAGATTCATAGAGTATACTAGAAGCATAGAGTATACTAGAAGCATAGAGTATACTAGAAGCATAGAGTATACTAGAAGCATATTGTGGAAATCGTGATAGCGCAGTGGATGCGCGTTCGCTTCAGGTGCAAAAGGTCCGTATACTAGAAGCATATAGTATACTAGAAGCATATAATATACTAGAAGCATATAGTATACTGGAAGCATAGCATATACTAGAAGCATAGAGTATACTAGAAGCATAGAGTATACTAGATTCATAGAGTATATGTTTTACTGTACAACAGACTAGTGGGAACGGTTTGACGTTTACTGTACAGTAGACTTCTGGGAACAACTTGACGCTTACTGTACAGTAGACTTGTGGGAACGGCTTGACGTTTACTGTACAGTATATATGTGGGTACGGTTTGAGGTCTACTGTACAGTAGATATGTGGGAACGGCTTGACGTTTACTGTACAGTAGACATGTGGGAACGGCTTGATGCTTACTGCACAGTAGACGTGTGGGAACGGTTTGACGTTTACTGTACAGTAGACTTCTGGGAACAACTTGACGTTTACTGTACAGTAGACTTGTGGGAACAACTTGACGCTTACTGTACAGTAGACCTGTGGGTACGGTTTGACGTTTACTGTACAGTAGACTTGTGGGAATGGTTTGATGTTTACTGTACAGTAGATATGTGGGTACGGTTTGATGTTTACTGTACAGTAGACGTGTGGGAACGGTTTGACATTTACTGTAGAGTAGATATGTGGGTACGGTTTGACGTTTACTGTACAGTAGATATGTGGGTACGGTTTGACGTTTACTGTACAGTAGATATGTGGGTACGGTTTGACGTTTACTGTACAGTAGCCTTGTGGGAACTGTATGACGTTTACTGTACAGTAGATATGTGGGTACGGTTTGACGTTTACTGTACAGTAGATATGTGGGTACGGTTTGACGCTTACTGTACAGTAGATATGTGGGAACGGCTTGACGCTTACTGTACAGTAGACATGTGGGAACGGCTTGATGCTTACTGTACAGTAGACGTGTGGGAACGGTTTGACGTTTACTGTACAGTAGACTTCTGGGAACAACTTGACGTTTACTGTACAGTAGACTTGTGGGAAGAACTTGACGCTTACTGTACAGTAGACTTGTGGGTACGGTTTGACGTTTACTGTACAGTAGACTTGTGGGAACAGTTTGATGTTTACTGTACAGTAGATATGTGGGTACGGTTTGACGTTTACTGTACAGTAGATATGTGGGTACGGTTTGACGTTTACTGTACAGTAGATATGTGGGAACGGTTTGACGTTTACTGTACAGTAGATATGTGGGTACAGTTTGACGTTTACTGTACAGTAGACATGTGGGAACGGTTTGACATTTACTGTACAGTAGATATGTGGGTACGGTTTGACGATTACTGTACAGTAGATATGTGGGTACGGTTTGACATTTACTGTACAGTAGACTTGTGGGAACGGTTTGACGTTTACTGTACAGTAGATATGTGGGTACGGTTTGACGTTTACTGTACAGTAGATATGTGGGTACGGTTTGACGTTTACTGTACAGTAGATATGTGGGTACGGTTTGACGTTTACTGTACAGTAGACTTGTGGGAACGGTTTGATGTTTACTGTACAGTAGATATGTGGGTACGGTTTGACGTTTACTGTACAGTAGATATGTGGGTACGGTTTGACGTTTACTGTACAGTAGATATGTGGGAACGGTTTGACGTTTACTGTACAGTAGATATGTGGGTACGGTTTGACGTTTACTGTACAGTAGACGTGTGGGAACGGTTTGACATTTACTGTACAGTAGATATGTGGGTATGGTTTGACGTTTACTGTACTGTAGATATGTGGGTACGGTTTGACGTTTACTGTACAGTAGACTTGTGGGAACGGTTTGACGTTTACTGTACAGTAGATATGTGGGTACGGTTTGATGTTTACTGTACAGTAGATATGTGGGTACGGTTTGACGTTTACTGTACAGTAGATATGTGGGTACGGTTTGACGCTTACTGTACAGTAGATATGTGGGTACGGTTTGACGCTTACTGTACAGTAGATATGTGGGTACGGTTTGACGTTTACTGTACAGTAGATATGTGAGAACGGTTTGACGTTTACTGTACAGTAGATATGTGGGTACGGTTTGACGTTTACTGTACAGTAGATATGTGGGTACGGTTTGACGTTTACTGTACAGTAGATATGTGGGTACGGTTTGACGCTTACTGTACAGTAGATATGTGGGTACGGTTTGACGTTTACTGTACAGTAGATATGTGGGTACGGTTTGACGTTTACTGTACAGTAGATATGTGGGTACGGCTTGATGTTTACTGTACAGTAGATATGTGAGAACGGTTTGACGTTTACTGTACAGTAGACTTGTGGGTACGGTTTGACGTTTACTGTACAGTAGATATGTGGGTACGGTTTGACGCTTAGTGTACAGTAGATATGTGGGTACAGTTTGACGTTTACTGTACAGTAGATATGTGGAAACGGTTTGACGTTTACTGTACATTATACTTGTGGGTACGGTTTGACGTTTACTGTACAGTAGATATGTGGGTATGGTTTGACGTTTACTGTACAGTAGATATGTGGGTACGGTTTGACGTTTACTGTACATTATACTTGTGGGTACAGTTTGACGTTTACTGTACAGTATACTTGTGGGTACGGTTTGACGTTTACTGTACAGTATACTTGTGGGTACGGTTTGACGTTTACTGTACAGTAGACTTGTGGGTACGGTTTGACGTTTACTGTACAATAGATATGTGGGAACGGTTTGACGCTTACTGTACAGTAGATATGTGGGTACGGTTTGACGTTTACTGTACAGTAGATATGTGGGTACGGTTTGACGTTTACTGTACAGTAGATATGTGGGTACGGTTTGACGTTTACTGTACAGTAGATATGTGGGAACGGTTTGACGTTTACTGTACACCTAACCACCTAGCTTACAACTGCTCTAACTCCCCGATATATGATGTTGATACCTATCCTCTAGAGCTATAACCACCTAGCTTACAACTTATCTAACTCCACGATATATGATGTTGATACCTATCCTCTAGAGCTCTAACCACCTAGCCTACAACTGCTCTAACTCCCCGATATATGATGTTGATACCTATCCTCTAGAGCTCTAACCACCTGACCTACAACTGCTCTAACTCCCCGATATATGATGTTGATACCTATCCTCTAGAGCTCTAACCACCTAGCCTACAACTGCTCTAACTCCACGATATATGATGTTGATACCTATCCTCTAGAGCTCTAACCACCTAGCTTACAACTGCTCTAACTCCACGATATATGATGTTGATGCCTATCCTCTAGAGCTCTAACCACCTAGCCTACAACTGCTCTAACTCCACGATATATGATGTTGATACCTATCCTCTAGAGCTCTAACCACCTAGCTTACAACTGCTCTAACTCCACGATATATGATGTTGATGCCTATCCTCTAGAGCTCTAACCACCTAGCATACAACTGCTCTAACTCCACGATATATGATGCTGATACCTATCCTCTAGAGCTCTAACCACCTAGCCTACAACTGCTCTAACTCCACGATATATGATGCTGATACCTATCCTCTGGAGTTTTCCATATTTTTACTGAAAGCTATGACAAAAGAGTTTTATACTGAAATTGTCTGTACACACACGGCCATTTCATAACCCTCTACAGCCTCATGTCGATTTTGTCGGGTAGAGCTTGAGTAGAGGTCGAGCTGGTTGAGTAGAAATTGTGTATAATAACACTACTAGTGAGCATGCCTAGTTTTAACATATGTTGTTGTTTTAAGTAGGAATCCTTTCCGTAACACACAAAAAAAATTCATTTGACAATTGTTATAATCCAAATTCAGTCTCGTTGAACAACGCTTTATTGATGGAATAGCTAGTCTCAAGCTTATTTATTAAAAAGCAAACTTTTGTATTATACCATTGTGTACAATTGTTATTTGTGTATATACCTTGTGCAAAACCACAATTATTTGCACGAAATGTTTATTATTGTTATATATATAAATAGTAATGTATTATATAAATACATTAAACTGTTTCTATATATGGCCAAGTGTTTACCATGTAATATATATATATTTGTTTTATGCATAATCGTCTGCTATTATTTTCGCGCCTAAAATTATCAGTCTCGCTTCGCGCGGGAAATGACTTAAGATTTTAGGCCTAATCTCAGTTTATCGAGTCCGTGGTTGCAGGTGTCCAGTTATGTAATATAAAGGCGACGAGCTGGTTTGATGGTGTAATATTAGATAACATAACAGATGTTTTAGGAATAACAGATGTTTTAGGAATTGTTATATCATATAGACACTGATTCAATCGTGTATATAAGAAATGGATTTTATTAACTAAAATCAGAACACTAAAGCCTACCTCCAGGAGAGAGAGTGGCGTGATCTCATTCTATTTTATAGAACAGATAAACTGTTTCTATGATACTTAGATATTATGGACATTATAAGAATTATAACTTATAAAGATTTGTCGAATAATTAAATAAAATCGTTCAGCCATAGAAGAAACATAGAGTTTCGGCGAACCATATCGAAGGTGATTAAAAGTTAATAAATCAGAAACCTTGATTAGATTATAGTGATATTGAGTAATGACGGATTAGAGAGACTGGAGTTAATTATACTGTGTAGCGCATAGTCGGCTCACACATTTGGATTGTTAAATAAGCGTTTAATGATACGATATATATATATATATATAAATCACTGATTATATATATATGAAGATCTCTGATGCCAATTTAGACAAGATATTATATAGAAGAAATGTAAGACTGTGTTGAGTTATCATTAATACATATATCGAAGAAGAAACCCCCTAGACAACTCCAGCGAGTCTACAATAGGATAGACCCTGGTAAGAGCCGAAGCAACTGAGTCATATACATACAAGAAGAAAAAGGAGAGTTTGCGACAATGAGTTTGCGACAACCTATGTAATATGTACAATTGTTTGAATAAAAAACATCGAAATTCAAAAAAGAAATTGTGTATGGGTCAGGATGATCAAGTAGAGTGTGGTTGGAAGTCGTGGAGTCCGTGTACAAGCCTCATCAAGCATTTCGTCGAACATGATCGTGCAATTTGGGCAATCGAGTTGATCTGATTGTCAGTGGGAACGTGCCATACGTTTGCAGATGAAACTCTGAACCCAGTCTAGTTACTCGGGAGTAAATCTGAACCCAGTCTAGTTACTCGGGAGTAAATCTAAACACAGTCTAGTTACTCGGGAGTAAATCTAAACACAGTCTAGTTACTCGGGAGTAAATCCGAACCCAGTCTAGTTACTCTGGAGTAAATCTGAACCCAGTCTAGTTACTCTGGAGTAAATCTGAGCACAGTCTAGTTACTCGGGAGTAAATCTGAACACAGTATAGTTACTCGGGAGTAAATCTGAACACAGTCTAGTTACTCGGGAGTAAATATGAGCTCAGTCTAATTACTCGGGAGTAAATCTGAGCATAGTCTAGTTACTCGGGAGTAAATCTGAACCCAGTCTAGTTACTCTGGAGTAAATCTGAGCACAGTCTAGTTACTCGGGAGTAAATCTGAGCACAGTCTAGTTATTCGGTCGGGAGTAAATCTGAACACAGTCTAGTTACTCGGGAGTAAATCTGAACCCAGTCTAGTTACTCGGGAGTAAATCTGAACCCAGTCTAGTTACTCGGGAGTAAATCTGAGCACAGTCTAGTTACTCGGGAGTAAATCTAAACACAGTCTAGTTACTCGGGAGTAAATCTGAACCCAGTCTAGTTACTCGGGAGTAAATCTAAACACAGTCTAGTTACTCGGGAGTAAATCTGAACCCAGTTTAGTTACTCGGGAGTAAATCTAAACACAGTCTAGTTACTCGGGAGTAAATCTAAACACAGTCTAGTTACTCGGGAGTAAATCTAAACACAGTCTAGTTACTCGGGAGTAAATCTAAACACAGTCTAGTTACTCGGGAGTAAATCCGAACCCAATTACACAGTCATGGCAATACTCATATTTAAACTCAGCATGGCAACACTCGACATGGCAACACTCAGAATGGCAACGCTCGACATGGCAACTCTCAGAATGGCAACGCTCGACATGGCAACACTCAGAATGGCAACGCTTGACATGGCAACACTCGGCATGACAATGCTCGACATGGCAACACTCAGCATGACAATACACATCATGGCAATACACATCATGACAACAATCAGCATTACATCAATCAGCAATCAGCATGATAACAATCAGCATGACAACAATCAGCATGACAGCAATCAGCATGACAATACACATCATGACAGCAATCAGCATGGCAATACACATCATGACAGCAATCAGCATGGCAATACACATCATGGCAACAATCAGCATGGCAATACACATCATGACAACAATCAGCATGGCAATACACATCATGGCAACAATCAGCATGGCAATACACATCATGGCAACAATCAGCATGGCAGCAATCAGCATGGCAATACACATCATGGCAGCAATCAGCATGGCAATACACATCATGGCAACAATCAGCATGGCAATACACATCATGACAGCAATCAGCATGGCAATACACATCATGGCAGCAATCAGCATGACAATACACATCATGGCAACAATCAGCATGGCAATACACATCATGACAGCAATCAGCATGTCAATACACATCATGGCAGCAATCAGCATGGCAATACACATCATGGCAACAATCAGCATGACAATATACATCATGACAGCAATCAGCATGGCAATACACATCATGACAGCAATCAGCATGGCAATACACAGCATGGCAACAATCAGCATGACAATATACATCATGACAGCAATCAGCATGGCAATACACATCATGGCAGCAATCAGCATGGCAATACACATCATGGCAGCAATCAGCATGGCAATACACATCATGACAGCAATCAGCATGGCAACAATCAGCATGACAATACACATCATGACAGCAATCAGCATGGCAATACACATCATGGCAGCAATCAGCATGGCAACACTCAGCATGGCAATACACATCATGGCAGCAATCAGCATGGCAATACACATCATGACAGCAATCAGCATGGCAACAATCAGCATGACAATACACATCATGACAGCAATCAGCATGGCAATACACATCATGGCAGCAATCAGCATGGCAATACACATCATGACAGCAATCAGCATGGCAACAATCAGCATGGCAATACACATCATGACAGCAATCAGCATTGCAATACACATCATGGCAGCAATCAGCATGGCAATACACATCATGGCAACAATCAGCATGGCAATACACATCATGACAGCAATCAGCATGGCAATACACATCATGGCAGCAATCAGCATGGCAATACACATCATGGCAACAATCAGCATGACAATATACATCATGACAGCAATCAGCATGGCAATACACATCATGACAGCAATCAGCATGGCAGTACACAGCATGGCAACAATCAGCATGACAATATACATCATGACAGCAATCAGCATGGCAATACACATCATGACAGCAATCAGCATGGCAACAATCAGCATGACAATACACATCATGACAGCAATCAGCATGGCAATACACATCATGGCAGCAATCAGCATGGCAACACTCAGCATGGCAATACACATCATGACAGCAATCAGCATGGCAATACACATCATGGCAGCAATCAGCATGGCAATACACATCATGACAGCAGTCAGCATGGCAACAATCAGCATGGCAATACACATCATGGCAGCAATCAGCATGGCAATACACATCATGACAGCAATCAGCATGGCAATACACATCATGGCAACACTCAGCATGACAATACACATGACATCAATCAGCATGGCAATACACATCATGGCAGCAATCAGCATGGCAATACACATCATGGCAACAATCAGCATGACAATGCACATCATGACAGCAATCAGCATGGCAATACACATCATGGCAGCTATCAGCATGACAGCAATCAGCATGGCAATACACATCATGGCAACAATCAGCATGACAATACACATCATGACAGCAATCAGCATGGCAATACACATCATGACAGCAATCAGCATGGCAATACACATCATGACAGCAATCAGCATGGCAACAGTCAGCATGGCAATACACATCATGACAGCAATCAGCATGGCAATACACATCATGACAACACTCAGCTGGAAATAATTTGCAGTGGTATACACGTTATTCCAGTACGTATATCAACTAATGATTTCCCCAGGTATTTCTGGGCTAGGAAGTACTAGCGATTATTGTTTGCCTTTCATTGGAAGTAAAACTTTACGATCACCGATAATTATTGTGTATCTATTTCAGATGCTGCCTCACATGATATAAAAACACTAGTTAATTACATGCCCGGCTATAGAATGAGCGAATCCTCCAATGAAACAGTATTTCAGCAGTAGTACACATTTAATTTGCCACCGACGTCGATGTCTCATCACCTGACTGTATCCAATATACATACTTTTATTATTACCATCGTGTTCTATCTGAAGTTACACCACTCATCTATATGTAATGTACTCATCTCTAATCTCTATGTAATGTACTCATCTATATGTAATGTACTCATCTCTAATCTCTATGTAATGTACTCATCTATATGTAATGTACTCATCTCTAATCTCTATGTAATGTACTCATCTATATGTAATATACTCATCTCTATGTAATGTACTCATCTCTATGTAATGTACTCATCTCTATGTAATGTACTCATCTCTATGTAATGTACTCATCTCTATGTAATGTACTCATCTCTATGTAATGTACTCATCTCTATGTAATGTACTCATCTCTATGTAATGTACTCATCTCTATGTAATATACTCATCTCTATGTAATGTACTCATCTCTATGTAATGTAATCATCTCTATGTAATGTACTCATCTCTATGTAATATACTCATCTCTATGACGTATACACATCTCTATGTAATGCACACATCTCTATGTAATGTACTCATATCTATGTAATATACTCATCTCTATGTAATGTACTCATCTCTATGTAATACACATCTCTATGTAATGCACACATCTCTATGTAATGTACTCATATCTATGTAATATACTCATCTCTATGTAATATACTCATCTCTATTTAATATACTCATCTCTATGTAATGTACACATCTCTATGTAATGTACTCATCTCTATGTAATGTACTCATCTCTATGTAATGTACTCATCTCTATGTAATGTACTCATCTCTATGTAATATACTCATCTCTATGTAATGTACTCATCTATATGTAATGTACTCATCTCTATGTAATATACTCATCTCTATGACGTATACTCATCTCTATGTAATATACTCATCTCTATGTAATGTACTCATCTCTATGTAATGTACTCATCTCTATGTAATATACTCATCTCTATGTAATATACTCATCTCTATGTAATGTACTCATCTCTATGTAATGTACTCATCTCTATGTAATGTACTCATCTCTATGTAATATACTCATCTCTATGTAATATACTCATCTCTATGTAATGTACTCATCTCTATGTAATGTACTCATCTCTATGTAATGTACTCATCTCTATGTAATGTACTCATCTCTATGTAATGTACTCATCTCTATGTAATGTACTCATCTCTATGTAATGTACACATCTCTATGTAATGTACTCATCTCTATGTAATGTACTCATCTCTATGACGTATACACATCTCTATGTAATGTACACATCTCTATGTAATGTACTCATCTCTATGTAATGTACTCATCTCTATGTGATATACTCATCTCTATGTAATGTACACATCTCTATGTAATGTACACATCTCTATGTAATGTACTCATCTATATGTAATATACACATCTCTATGTAATGTACTCATCTCTATGTAATGTACTCATCTCTATGTAATATACTCATCTCTATGTAATATACTCATCTCTATGTAATGTACTCATCTCTATGTAATGTACTCATCTCTATTTAATGTACTCATCTCTATGTAATGTACTCATCTATATGTAATATACTCATCTCTATGTAATGTACTCATCTCTATGTAATATACTCATCTCTATGTAATGTACTCATCTATATGTAATGTACTCATCTCTATGTAATGTACTCATCTCTATGTAATGTACTCATCTCTATGTAATATACTCATCTCTATGTAATGTACTCATCTCTATGTAATGTACTCATCTCTATGTAATATACTCATCTCTATGTAATATACTCATCTCTATGTAATATACTCATCTCTATGTAATGTACTCATCTCTATGTAATATACTCATCTCTATGTAATATACTCATCTCTATGTAATATACTCATCTCTATGTAATATACTCATCTCTATGTAATGTACTCATCTCTATGTAATGTACTCATCTCTATGTAATGTACTCATCTCTATGTAATGTACTCATCTCTATGTAATGTACTCATCTCTATGTAATGTACTCATCTATATGTAATGTACTCATCTCTATGTAATGTACACATCTCTATAAGTATACTCATCTCTATGTAATGTACTCATCTCTATGTAATGTACACATCTCTATGTAATGTACTCATCTCTATGTAATGTACTCATCTCTATGTAATGTACTCATCTCTATGTAATGTACTCATCTCTATGTAATGTACTCATATATATGCAATGTACTCATCCATCGCTATGTAATGTACACATCTCTATAACGTATACGCATCTCTATGTAATGTACACAGCTCTATGTAATGTGCACATATCTATATAATGTACACATATCTATGTAATGTACACATATCTATGTAATGTACACATCTCTATGTAATGTACACATCTCTATGTAATGTACTCATCTCTATGTAATATACTCATCTCTATGTAATGTACTCATCTCTATGTAATGTACTCATCTCTATGTAATGTACTCATCTCTATGTAATGTACTCATCTCTATGTAATGTACTCATCTCTATGTAATGTACTCATCTCTATGTAATATACTCATCTCTATGTAATGTACTCATCTCTATGTAATGTACTCATCTCTATGTAATGTACTCATCTCTATGTAATGTACTCATCTATACGTAATGTACTCATCTCTATGTAATGTACTCATCTCTATGTAATGTACTCATCTCTATGTAATGTACTCATCTCTATGTAATGTACTCATCTCTATGTAATGTACTCATCTATATGTAATGTACTCATCTCTATGTAATGTACTCATCTCTATGTAATGTACTCATCTCTATGTAATGTACTCATCTATATGTAATGTACTCATCTCTATGTAATGTACACATCTCTATGTAATATACTCATCTCTATGTAATGTACTCATCTCTATGTAATGTACTCATCTCTATGTAATGTACTCATCTCTATGTAATGTACTCATCTCTATGTAATATACTCATCTATATGTAATGTACTCATCTCTATGTAATGTACTCATCTCTATGTAATGTACATGTCTCTATGTAATGTACTCATCTCTACGTAATGTACTCATCTCTATGTAATGTACACATCTCTATGTAATATACTCATCTCTATGTAATGTACTCATCTCTATGTAATATACTCATCTCTATGTAATGTACTCATCTCTACGTAATATACTCATCTCTATGTAATGTACTCATCTCTATGTAATATACTCATCTATATGTAATGTACTCATCTCTATGTAATGTACTCATCTCTATGTAATATACTCATCTCTATGTAATGTACTCATCTATATGTAATGTACTCATCTCTATGTAATGTACTCATCTCTATGTAATATACTCATCTCTATGTAATGTACTCATCTCTATGTAATATACTCATCTCTATGTAATGTACTCATCTCTATGTAATGTACTCATCTATATGTAATGTACTCATCTATATGTAATGTACTCATCTCTATGTAATGTACTCATCTCTATTTAATATACTCATCTCTATGTAATGTACTCATCTCTATTTAATATACTCATTCTATGTAATGTACACATCTCTATGACGTATACTCATCTCTATGTACATCTCTATGTAATATACTCATCTCTATGTAATATACTCATCTCTATGTAATATACTCATCTCTATGTAATATACTCATCTCTATGTAATGTACTCATCTCTATGTAATGTACTCATCTATATGTAATGTACTCATCTCTATGTAATGTACTCATCTCTATGTAATGTACTCATCTCTATGTAATATACTCATCTCTATGTAATATACTCATCTCTATGTAATGTACTCATCTCTATGTAATGTACTCATCTCTATGTAATATACTCATCTCTATGTAATGTACTCATCTCTATGTAATGTACTCATCTCTATGTAATGTACTCATCTCTATGTAATGTACTCATCTCTATGTAATGTACTCATCTCTATGTAATGTACTCATCTCTATGTAATGTACTCATCTATATGTAATGTACTCATCTCTATGTAATGTACTCATCTATATGTAATGTACTCATCTCTATGTAATGTACTCATCTCTATGTAATGTACTCATCTCTATGTAATGTACTCATCTCTATGTAATATACTCATCTCTATGTAATGTACTCATCTTATGTTGTACTCATCTCTATGTAATGTACTCATCTCTATGTAATGTACTCATCTCTATGTAATGTACTCATCTCTATGTAATGTACTCATCTCTATGTAATATACTCATCTCTATGTAATGTACTCATCTCTATGTAATGTACTCATCTCTATGACGTATACTCATCTCTATGTAATGTACTCATCTCTATGTAATGTACTCATCTCTATGTAATGTACTCATCTCTATGTGATATACTCATCTCTATGTAATGTACGCATCTCTATGACGTATACTCATCTCTATGTAATGTACTCATCTCTATGTAATATACTCATCTCTATGTAATGTACTCATCTCTATGTAATGTACTCATCTCTATGTAATGTACTCATCTCTATGTAATATACTCATCTCTATGTAATGTACTCATCTCTATGACGTATACTCATCTCTATGTAATGTACTCATCTCTATGTAATGTACTCATCTATATGTAATGTACTCATCTCTATGTAATGTACTCATCTATATGTAATATACACATCTCTATGTAATGTACTCATCTCTATGTAATGTACTCATCTCTATGTAATGTACTCATCTCTATGTAATGTACTCATCTCTATGTAATATACTCATCTCTATGTAATATACTCATCTCTATGTAATGTACTCATCTCTATGTAATATACTCATCTCTATGTAATATACTCATCTCTATGTAATATACTCATCTCTATGTAATATACTCATCTCTATGTAATATACTCATCTCTATGTAATGTACACATCTCTATGTAATATACTCATCTCTATGTAATATACTCATCTCTATGTAATGTACTCATCTCTATGTAATGTACTCATCTCTATGTAATGTACTCATCTCTATGTAATGTACTCATCTCTATGTAATGTACACATCTCTATGTAATGTACACATATCTATGTAATGTACTCATCCATCTATGTAATGTACACATCTCTATAACGTATACGCATCTCTATGTAATGTACTCATCTCTATGTAATATACACATCTCTATGTAATGTACTCATCTCTATGTAATATACTCATCTCTATGTAATGTACACATCTCTATGTAATGTACACATCTCTATGTAATGTACTCATATATATGCAATGTACTCATCCATCGCTATGTAATGTACACATCTCTATAACGTATACGCATCTCTATGTAATGTACACAGCTCTATGTAATGTGCACATATCTATATAATGTACACATATCTATGTAATGTACACATCTCTATGTAATGTACTCATCTCTATGTAATGTACACATCTCTATGTAATATACTCATCTCTATGTAATATACTCATCTCTATGTAATGTACTCATCTCTATGTAATGTACTCATCTCTATGTAATGTACTCATCTCTATGTAATGTACTCATCTCTATGTAATGTACTCATCTCTATGTAATATACTCATCTCTATGTAATGTACTCATCTCTATGTAATGTACTCATCTCTATGTAATGTACTCATCTCTATGTAATGTACTCATCTATACGTAATGTACTCATCTATATGTAATGTACTCATCTCTATGTAATGTACTCATCTCTATGTAATGTACTCATCTATATGTAATGTACTCATCTCTATGTAATGTACTCATCTATATGTAATGTACTCATCTCTATGTAATGTACTCATCTATATGTAATGTACTCATCTCTATGTAATGTACTCATCTATATGTAATGTACTCATCTCTATGTAATGTACTCATCTCTATGTAATATACTCATCTCTATGTAATGTACTCATCTCTATGTAATGTACTCATCTCTATGTAATGTACTCATCTCTATGTAATGTACTCATCTCTATTAATATACTCATCTATATGTAATGTACTCATCTCTATGTAATGTACTCATCTTTGTTGTTTTCTATGTAATGTACACATCTCTATGTAATATACTCATCTCTATGTAATGTACTCATCTCTATGTAATATACTCATCTCTATGTAATGTACTCATCTCTAGTATATACTCATCTTATGTAATGTACTCATCTTATGTAATTACTCATCTTATGTAATGTACTCATCTCTATGTAATGTACTCATCTCTATGTAATATACTCATCTCTATGTAATGTACTCATCTCTATGTAATGTACTCATCTCTATGTAATGTACTCATCTCTATGTAATGTACTCATCTCTATGTAATGTACACATCTCTATGTAATGTACTCATCTCTATGTAATGTACTCATCTCTATGTAATGTACTCATCTCTATGTAATGTACTCATCTCTATGTAATGTACTCATCTCTATGTAATGTACTCATCTCTATGTAATGTACTCATCTCTATGTAATGTACTCATCTCTATTCATCTCTATGTAATGTACTCATCTCTATGTAATTACCATCTCTATGTAATGTACTCATCTCTATGTAATATACTCATCTCTATGTAATGTACTCATCTCTATGTAATGTACTCATCTCTATGTAATGTACTCATCTCTATGTAATGTACTCATCTATATGTAATGTACTCATCTTATGTTTACTCATTTATGTAATATACTCATCTCTATGTAATGTACTCATCTCTATGTAATGTACACATCTCTATGTAATGTACTCATCTCTATGTAATATACTCATCTCTATGTAATGTACTCATCTCTATGTAATGTACTCATCTCTATGACGTATACTCATCTCTATGTAATGTACTCATCTCTATGTAATGTACTCATCTCTATGTAATGTACTCATCTCTATGTAATGTACTCATCTCTATGTAATGTACTCATCTCTATGTAATGTACTCATCTCTATGTAATGTACTCATCTCTATGTAATATACTCATCTCTATGTAATGTACTCATCTCTATGTAATGTACTCATCTCTATGTAATGTACTCATCTCTATGTTTTTTTGTAATGTACTCATCTCTATGTAATGTACTCATCTCTATGTAATGTACTCATCTCTATGTAATATACTCATCTCTATGTAATGTACTCATCTCTATGTAATGTACTCATCTCTATGTAATGTACTCATCTCTATGTAATGTACTCATCTCTATGTAATGTACTCATCTCTATGTAATGTACTCATCTCTATGTAATGTACTCATCTCTATTTAATATACTCATCTCTATGTAATGTACTCATCTCTATTTAATATACTCATCTCTATGTAATGTACACATCTCTATGACGTATACTCATCTCTATGACGTATACACATCTCTATTTAATATACTCATCTCTATGTAATGTACACATCTCTATGACGTATACTCATCTCTATGACGTATACACATCTCTATGTAATGTACACATCTCTATGACGTATACTCATCTCTATGACGTATACTCATCTCTATGTAATGTACTCATCTCTATGTAATGTACACATCTCTATGTAATATACACATCTCTATGTAATATACTCATCTCTATGTAATGTACACATCTCTATGACGTATACTCATCTCTATGACGTATACACATCTCTATGTAATATACTCATCTCTATGTAATGTACTCATCTCTATGTAATGTACTCATCTCTATGTAATGTACTCATATCTATGTAATGTACTCATCTCTATGTAATGTACTCATCTCTATGTAATGTACTCATCTCTATGTAATATACTCATCTCTATGTAATGTACTCATCTCTATGTAATGTACACATCTCTATGTAATATACTCATCTCTATGTAATGTACTCATCTCTATGTAATGTACTCATCTCTATGTAATGTACTCATATCTATGTAATGTACTCATCTCTATGTAATGTACACATCTCTATGTAATATACTCATCTCTATGTAATGTACTCATCTCTATGTAATGTACTCATCTCTATGTAATGTACTCATCTCTATGTAATGTACTCATCTATATGTAATGTACTCATATCTATGTAATGTACTCATCTCTATGTAATGTACTCATCTCTATGTAATGTACTCATCTCTACGTAATATACTCATCTCTATGTAATGTACTCATCTCTTTGTAATGTACTCATCTATATGTAATGTACTCATCTCTTTTTAATATACTCATCTCTATTTAATATACTCATCTCTATGTAATGTACTCATCTCTATTTAATATACTCATCTCTATTTAATATACTCATCTCTATTTAATATACTCATCTCTATGTAATGTACACAGCTCTATGACGTATACTCATCTCTATGTAATGTACTCATCTCTATTTAATATACACATATCTATGTAATGTACACATCTCTATGACGTATACTCATCTCTATTTAATATACACATATCTATGTAATGTACACAGCTCTATGTAATGTACGCATCTCTATGACGTATACACATATATATGTAATGCAGACATCTCTATGTAATGTACTCGTCTATCACATACACGGATTTTTCTTATGAGTCCTTGCGGATCGCCAACTCGTAGTCAATCACAAACATCGAAGCTGGTAGCCGTAAATAACTCGCTTGTATTCGTAAATAACTTGCAGACACTCTTAAGGATCCATGAACGTAGAGGCAATTTGATGGACATTTCAACAATTGTCTTACGATTGTCCAAGGTATGATTTGTCCGTTAATATTCGTAACAATCCGTAAGTATCGTAAACCGCTCGCAATAGCACGAAACCATACGTAAACAGCTCGCAAGAATCCGTAAATGATTCGTAACAATTTTTTTTACAATTCGTTACGGTTAGTTTACAATTTGTTTACGGATTATTTACGAGTGCTTACGTATCGTTTACGATTTCATTCGGGTCGTGTTACGATGGATTTACGGATTGTTAGTTTAAACATATTTCATTTCCCAATCATATACATGTTAAACAATGCATACATTACACATTTCAAAATACAGAAAAGGGATTAGAATGAAAGACCAGTCTTATATAATTCCTCTCCTCTGCAAATTGTGTATGTATTTCGCTGAACTTTTGCAATTGTTTTATAAAGTTGGGAAAGTGTTACAAATTAATCCGAACGTAATATAAATAGAATGAAAGGCGAAACATGAATACGACGGATCTGTAGCCCAGTGGTAAAACGCTGGACTGGTAATCCAGGGATCGCAGGTTTGATCCCCCGTCTGACCCTAATAAAATTAACAGTCTTTCAGATGGGTCTCGTGTCAGTACTTTATACCGTGTACGTAAAAGAACCAGAGGAGACTCTGGAATGGGTCTCTGTCTGTATCATTGCACTATCCTCCAAAATCTAAAATGACTAATCTCTTCAGGAGGTGTTGCTCATATGGGCAACCGGTAGCGACGATAAATAAACGTAAAACACACACACATGAATACGTGCGAACAAAATACTTTATTAAACATTAATAAAGAGTATCATAATATAATGGATACGGGTTGTTATGAGTTATTTACTATATATATTATTATGAGCACTTTACATATAGTTACGTGTACTTTACGAATAGATGCGTATACTTTACGTATTCCTAGGTATTGTTTGCGATTTGGGGAAAGGTATAATTTGCAGGATTTATATATTGTTTTGGCAAAACATCGTACGGACTCGTAACTAACTCATAACTATTCGTAACAGCACGTAAACAGATCGTACCTAACACGTAAACAGATCGTACCTAGCACGTAAACAGATCATACCTAGCACGTAAACAGATCGTACCTAACACGTAAACAGATCGTACCTAACACGTAAACAGATCGTACCTAACACGTAAACAGATCGTACCTAGCACGTAAACAGATCGTACCTAACACGTAAACAGATCGTACCTAACACGTAAACAGATCGTACCTAACACGTAAACAGATCGTACCTAACACGTAAACAGATCGTACCTAACACGTAAACAGATCGTACCTAGCACGTAAACAGATCGTACCTAACACGTAAACAGATCGTACTTAACACGTAAAAGCTTCAATTTCTTACTCGTATTCAATACTACTCGTCAATACTTCTATATCTCATTTCTGCATAATTTATGCTATTCCAATGTCATCCTAATTTCCTGTTTCTATTTATAAGCCCTTAGCTACCAATTTTCAGATATTTCAGACATTAGTTGTTTTCGGATTGAATATGACCTACCACTGAGTTGCCCAAGTTGAGATTGTTTGTAGATTTATGTTTAAGGTCTCCACTGCTGTTATAGGATCTTCAACTGTCACATAGAGACTTGATATCAACAACTATGTCATTAATGAAAGTCAGAAAGAGAAATGGACATAGAATAGATCATTGTGGGACACCAGTTCTTATGAAGTTCCAGTTAAACTGTACTCCTGGAATGGCCACCATGTGTCTTCTATTGCACAGATAAGAAGAAAACAAACTGAGCAAATTACCAGTAATACCTAATTGTTTGAGTTAGCATAAGATACGAGTGTGCCATACCCGATCGAAGGCCTTACTACCCGAACATCCTTCCCAGAATATATTGCCTCTGTAACGAAATTATACAAGTAGGTACGTTGATTCACAGTTGAGTCACCTGTTCATAACCCTTTCCCTCATAGAAGCACCTCGTGACACCATTACCAATATGACATACATTGACAATGTAGTAGCCAAACCAATGTTCATAACCATTTCCCTCATAGAAGCACCTCGTGACACCATTACCAATACGACATACATTGACAATGTAGTAGCCAAACCAATGTTCATAACCAGACGGAAGAGAAGTTAGAAGATTGTGTGAAGTAAGTTGAATGTGTGTTTAAAGACAATTCTTTCGAAAACTATCCCTAATGTACATAGAAGAGAGATATGACGGTAGCTTCCGGCTAATGAACACTCGCCACTTTTAAAAATTGGCGACACAAATGCTTTTTTCCAGGTATCTAGAAATTGAGATGTAGTAAGAGATCGATTGAAAAGTTCTGAGAGGGGAATAGAGAGTTCTACAGATATTTCTTTAAGGAACCTGTTGTGACTGTTATCGGTACCTGATACTTTTCCAAGTGACAATGAATTTAGACATCAGTATGGTATTAAGTGGAGCTTAGCTTGTACCTCAATGATGTATGTAGTAAAGGTAGCAGTCTAATATTAAAACCGATAATTGTTGCTATAACTATGTACACAGGAAACAAGTATATACATTCCAAAGTAAGTCATATACTTCCAGTATCGTAATTATTCAAGTACATTGTTACTGTATAATACCAAAACAGGTATTTATCGAAGCTAATCACATAAAGATTACTTCAAGTGCATTGTTACTGTAACTATGCATACAACAACAGTTCAGTATATATCTAAGGTACTCACATAAAGATTACTTCAAGTGCATTGTTACTGTAACTATGCATACAACAACAGTTCAGTATGTATCTAAGGTAATCACATAAAGATTACTTCAAGTGCATTGTTACTGTAACTATGCATACAACAACAGTTCAGTATGTATCTAAGGTAATCACATAAAGATTACTTCAAGTGCATTGTTACTGTAACTATGCATACAACAACAGTTCAGTATGTATCTAAGGTAATCACATAAAGATTACTTCAAGTGCATTGTTACTGTAACTATGCATACAACAACAGTTCAGTATGTATCTAAGGTAATCACATAAAGATTACTTCAAGTGCATTGTTACTGTAACTATGCATACAACAACAGTTCAGTATGTATCTAAGGTAATCACATAAAGATTACTTCAAGTGCATTGTTACTGTAACTATGCATACAACAACAGTTCAGTATGCATACATGTATGTTCATAACCCTTTCCCTCATAGAGGCACCTCGTGACACCATTACCAATACGACATACATTGATAATGTAGTAGCCAAACCAATGTTCATAACCCTTTCCCTCATAGAAGCACCTCGTGACATCATTACCAATATGACATACATTGACAATGTAGTAGCCAAACCAATGTTTATAATGAAGTCCAGAATCCCATATAGTTCCAGTAATATCTATGGAGGTGGGATAGATATGGCGACTACTTATCCACTGCACGATAGCTAAATGGTTGTCGTTTGTATGGAGATATAATAGTATATTAACCTAAATCTCTATGTAGTCCCAGTAATATCTATGGAGATGGGATAGATATGGCGACTACTTATCCATTGCACGATAGTTAAATGGTTGTCGTTTGTATGGAGATATAATAGTAAATTAACCTAAATCTCTATGAAGGAAAGGGTTAAGAAGGCAAATTATACAATAAATTGTCGAAAACTATTGAATAAGTCAAAACCTCATTTAACTAAATATTTGTATGATGAGAAATGCAATATTCATTACAAAATATTGATATCAAGCTCAAACTGATAGCCTCTTCATTGCTATGAGATGTACACTTTGTATATATAATAAGGGAGTCATTTATTTACAGAGACTTCAATTTCATAACTAATAAGTAACTGTTTTCAACCTTACTAAATTTCGAAGAATTTATACATTTATAATTTTTGTTCCTTACAATTAAGCACATCAAATATTGTATATCTTTACACAAATAATTACTGCCATTCACGCTAGATAATTAGTATGCAAACTTCAGATTACCTGTCTTCGTAATAGGATGACATGGGGTTAGTGGCAGATTAGTTAAAACATTATTTATTTGTTCTATTACAATGTTATTACATTTTTGTTTCTCATGTCATGTATACTATTATGTATGTATATTGTATTGCAAAGGGCAAGGTTATTGCCGATTTTGTAATTAAACATGTTTGTTTGTTGTTGTAGTAGTTGTTGTTGCTATATTCTGTTCCTATTCCAGTTACAACAACATATGTTTATAAGTGTGAATTGCATTGCTTTTATATATACATTATGTATACTAATTGTTAATGTATTTGCAATTAAAATGTTATCATGTGCAACTGAATGGTAACGAAATGAGCAATAGTAACGTATATTACATGTGTTGGGCACACCTGTATTCAAGATATGTGTATTTCATTATCAGTTTACCAAGGTATGTACATAGTCAAATACTCCAGGTACAGCAGTGTTAGATATTCACTAATGTTATCAAGCTTACGCTTAAGTAAATACTCACCACG
Organism: Archivesica marissinica; assembly: GCA_014843695.1. Lineage (NCBI taxonomy): Eukaryota > Metazoa > Mollusca > Bivalvia > Venerida > Vesicomyidae > Archivesica > Archivesica marissinica. The sequence goes on from CM026390.1 coordinate 43,460,159, forward strand.
TAGATTTTGGAAATATTTAAATAAATATAAACAGGCTAGTAATTATGCTAGCGACATTCACTTAGACGATTTTGCAAAACATTTTTCTAATAGTTCAAACGATGCAGAACCTAACACATAACTTTCTGATGATTTGCATAGCACTACGGTCACTGTTGAACAATTAGACAAAACAATCACTGTAGAAGAAGTATAAAAAACTATTTCAATGTTAAATCGTTATAAAACTTGTGATTTACTCTGTAAATAGCACTTATAAATGCAATTAAAATAGATAAAAGTTAGTTTTTGTAAAGTATTTAAAACAAAATGTACATTTTAACGATAATGACTATACATAGAGACATCACATTTTCTTTGGTAGACTCAACATATCCACTGCCTTTTAAATATGCTTTAATACATTAACTTTGTTGCACACAGTGCTATTGGCAATTATATGTATATGCAGTAGTTTTTACCGAAATTGGCTTAGTAACGTATATCTACTGTCATATTTCCACAATACTACATGATATACTTAGTAACGTATATCTACTGTCATATTTCCACAATACTACATGATATACTTAGTAACGTATATCTACTGTCATATTTCCACAATACTACATGACATACTTAGTAACGTATATCTATTGTCATATTTCCACAATACTACATGACATACTTAGTAACGTATATCTACTGTCATATTTCCACAATACTACATGACATACTTAGTAACGTATATTTACTGTCATATTTCCACAATACTACATGACATACTTAGTAACGTATATCTACTGTCATATTTCCACAATACTACATAACATACTTAGTAACGTATATCTACTGTCATATTTCCACAATACTACATGACATACTTAGTAACGTATATTTCCACAATACTACATGATATACTTAGTAACGTATATTTCCACAATACTACATGATATACTTAGCAACGTATATTTACTGTCATATTTCCACAATACTACATGACATACTTAGTAACGTATATCTACTGTCATATTTCCACAATACTACATGATATACTAATGAGATTATATGAAATTGATTACACTACATACCTTTGACAGAAAAATTAGTTTATATGAATATGAATCTTACTGGTATGAAATTATTCAAATTTTAAAACGATATATGTATGTTGATGTCAAAGTAACGTAAAAACCCCATCAATGTTCGGAGTGGAAACAAGCGGGGAAATATGCAACATACATTAGGTTTTCGGAACTCCTCAATGGGGGAGGGTTTCTCCTATCAGCTCACGTCCTAGCTACTTTTAAATGCGGATAAATACGGACTACCTTCAATTACATTCTGCTACCTTTAGATGCAAATAGTATGTGGATACGATGGGACACTAGTAAATCTCAGATACGTTTGGAGTCTACTAGTGTAAACAAAGAAGCAACAGAAGAGGAGACATCCGCCCAAGAATGCACACTCTCCACCTCTAACACATCAATAGGATGATAGTGATGGACAACCTTGTGGAGCTGGTAGTGTCGGACTGATGGACACACCCTGATGGAGCTGGTAGTGTCGGACTGATGGACAACCTGGTGGAGCTGGTAGTGTCGGACTGATGGACAACCTGGTGGAGCTGGTAGTGTCGGACTGATGGACACACGCTGATGGAGCTGGTAGTGTCGGACTGATGGACACACGCTGATGGAGCTGGTAGTGTCGGACTGATGGACACACGCTGATGGAGCTGGTAGTGTCGGACTGATGGACACACGCTGATGGAGCTGGTAGTGTCGGACTGATGGACACACGCTGATGGAGCTGGTAGTGTCGGACTGATGGACACACGCTGATGGAGCTGGTAGTGTCGGACTGATGGACAACCTGGTGGAGCTGGTAGTGTCGGACTGATGGACAACCTGGTGGAGCTGGTAGTGTCGGACTGATGGAGCTGGTAGTGTCGGACTGATGGACAACCTGGTGGAGCTGGTAGTGTCGGACTGATGGAGCTGGTAGTGTCGGACTGATGGACAACCTGGTGGAGCTGGTAGTGTCGGACTGATGGACAACCTGGTGGAGCTGGTAGTGTCGGACTGATGGACAACCTGGTGGAGCTGGTAGTGTCGGACTGATGGACACCCTGGTGGAGCTGGTAGTGTCGGACTGATGGACACACCCTGATGGAGCTGGTAGTGTCGGACTGATGGACACACCCAGGTGGAGCTGGTAGTGTCGGACTGATGGACACACCCTGATGGAGCTGGTAGTGTCGGACTGATGGAGCTGGTAGTGTCGGATTGATGGACAACCTGGTGGAGCTGGTAGTGTCGGACTGATGGACACACCCTGATGGAGCTGGTAGTGTCGAACTGATGGACACACCCTGATGGAGCTGGTAGTGTCGGACTGATGGACACACCCTGATGGAGCTGGTAGTGTCGGACTGATGGACAACCTGGTGGAGCTGGTAGTGTCGGACTGATGGACACCCTGGTGGAGCTGGTAGTGTCGGACTGATGGACACACCCTGATGGAGCTGGTAGTGTCGGACTGATGGACACACCCGGTGGAGCTGGTAGTGTCGGACTGATGGACACACCCTGATGGAGCTGGTAGTGTCGGACTGATGGAGCTGGTAGTGTCGGATTGATGGACAACCTGGTGGAGCTGGTAGTGTCGGACTGATGGACACACCCTGATGGAGCTGGTAGTGTCGAACTGATGGACACACCCTGATGGAGCTGGTAGTGTCGGACTGATGGACACACCCTGATGGAGCTGGTAGTGTCGGACTGATGGACACACCCATATGGAGCTGGTAGTGTCGAACTGATGGACACACCCTGATGGAGCTGGTAGTGTCGGACTGATGGACACACCCTGATGGAGCTGGTAGTGTCGGACTGATGGACCTGGTAGTGTCGGACTGGTAGACACACGCTGATGGAGCTGGTAGTGTCGGACTGGTAGACACAGCCTGATGGAGCTGGTAGTGTCGGACTGATGGACACACCCTGATGGAGCTGGTAGTGTCGGACTGATGGACACACCCATATGGAGCTGGTAGTGTCGAACTGATGGACACACCCTGATGGAGCTGGTAGTGTCGGACTGATGGACACACCCTGATGGAGCTGGTAGTGTCGGACTGATGGACCTGGTAGTGTCGGACTGGTAGACACACGCTGATGGAGCTGGTAGTGTCGGACTGGTAGACACAGCCTGATGGAGCTGTTAGTGTCTGACTGGTAGACACAGCCTGATGGAGCTGGTAGTGTCGGACTGGTAGACACAGCCTGATGGAGCTGGTAGTGTCGGACTGATGGACACACGCTGATGGAGCTGGTAGTTTCGGACTGGTAAACACAGCCTGATGGAGCTGGTAGTGTCGGACTGGTAGACACAGCCTGATGGAGCTGGTAGTGTCGGACTGATGGACACACGCTGATGGAGCTGGTAGTGTCGGACTGATGGACAACCTGGTGGAGCTGGTAGTGTCGGACTGATGGAGCTGGTAGTGTCGAACTGATGGACAACCTGGTGGAGCTGGTAGTGTCGGACTGATGGACAACCTGGTGGAGCTGGTAGTGTCGGACTGATGGACAACCTGGTGGAGCTGGTAGTGTCGGACTGATGGACACACCCTGATGGAGCTGGTAGTGTCGGACTGATGGACAACCTGGTGGAGCTGGTAGTGTCGGACTGATGGACACACCCTGATGGAGCTAGTAGTGTCGGACTGATGGACAACCTGGTAGAGCTGGTAGTGTCGGACTGATGGACACACCCTGATGGAGCTGGTAGTGTCGGACTGATGGACAACCTGGTGGAGCTGGTAGTGTCGGACTGATGGACAACCTGGTGGAGCTGGTAGTGTCGGACTGATGGACACACCCTGATGGAGCTGGTAGTGTCGGACTGATGGACAACCTGGTGGAGCTGGTAGTGTCGGACTGATGGACACACCCTGATGGAGCAGGTAGTGTCGGACTGATGGACAACCTGGTGGAGCTGGTAGTGTCGGACTGATGGACACACCCTGATGGAGCTGGTAGTATCGAACTGATGGACACACCCTGATGGAGCTGGTAGTGTCGGACTGATGGACACACCCTGGTGGAGCTGGTAGTGTCGGACTGATGGACACACCCTGATGGAGCTGGTAGTGTCGGACTGATGGACACACGCTGATGGAGCTGGTAGTGTCGGACTGGTAGACACAGCCTGATGGAGCTGGTAGTGTCGGACTGATGGACAACCTGGTGGAGCTGGTAGTGTCGGACTGATGGACACACCCTGATGGAGCTGGTAGTGTCGGACTGATGGACACACCCTGATGGAGCTGGTAGTGTCGGACTGATGGAGCTGGTAGTGTCGGATTGATGGACAACCTGGTGGAGCTGGTAGTGTCGGACTGATGGACACACCCTGATGGAGCTGGTAGTGTCGAACTGATGGACACACCCTGATGGAGCTGGTAGTGTCGGACTGATGGACACACCCTGATGGAGCTGGTAGTGTCGGACTGATGGACAACCTGGTGGAGCTGGTAGTGTCGGACTGATGGACACCCTGGTGGAGCTGGTAGTGTCGGACTGATGGACACACCCTGATGGAGCTGGTAGTGTCGGACTGATGGACACACCCAGGTGGAGCTGGTAGTGTCGGACTGATGGACACACCCTGATGGAGCTGGTAGTGTCGGACTGATGGAGCTGGTAGTGTCGGATTGATGGACAACCTGGTGGAGCTGGTAGTGTCGGACTGATGGACACACCCTGATGGAGCTGGTAGTGTCGAACTGATGGACACACCCTGATGGAGCTGGTAGTGTCGGACTGATGGACACACCCTGATGGAGCTGGTAGTGTCGGACTGATGGACACACCCATATGGAGCTGGTAGTGTCGAACTGATGGACACACCCTGATGGAGCTGGTAGTGTCGGACTGATGGACACACCCTGATGGAGCTGGTAGTGTCGGACTGATGGACCTGGTAGTGTCGGACTGGTAGACACACGCTGATGGAGCTGGTAGTGTCGGACTGGTAGACACAGCCTGATGGAGCTGGTAGTGTCGGACTGATGGACACACCCTGATGGAGCTGGTAGTGTCGGACTGATGGACACACCCATATGGAGCTGGTAGTGTCGAACTGATGGACACACCCTGATGGAGCTGGTAGTGTCGGACTGATGGACACACCCTGATGGAGCTGGTAGTGTCGGACTGATGGACCTGGTAGTGTCGGACTGGTAGACACACGCTGATGGAGCTGGTAGTGTCGGACTGGTAGACACAGCCTGATGGAGCTGTTAGTGTCTGACTGGTAGACACAGCCTGATGGAGCTGGTAGTGTCGGACTGGTAGACACAGCCTGATGGAGCTGGTAGTGTCGGACTGATGGACACACGCTGATGGAGCTGGTAGTTTCGGACTGGTAAACACAGCCTGATGGAGCTGGTAGTGTCGGACTGGTAGACACAGCCTGATGGAGCTGGTAGTGTCGGACTGATGGACACACGCTGATGGAGCTGGTAGTGTCGGACTGATGGACAACCTGGTGGAGCTGGTAGTGTCGGACTGATGGAGCTGGTAGTGTCGAACTGATGGACAACCTGGTGGAGCTGGTAGTGTCGGACTGATGGACAACCTGGTGGAGCTGGTAGTGTCGGACTGATGGACAACCTGGTGGAGCTGGTAGTGTCGGACTGATGGACACACCCTGATGGAGCTGGTAGTGTCGGACTGATGGACAACCTGGTGGAGCTGGTAGTGTCGGACTGATGGACACACCCTGATGGAGCTAGTAGTGTCGGACTGATGGACAACCTGGTAGAGCTGGTAGTGTCGGACTGATGGACACACCCTGATGGAGCTGGTAGTGTCGGACTGATGGACAACCTGGTGGAGCTGGTAGTGTCGGACTGATGGACAACCTGGTGGAGCTGGTAGTGTCGGACTGATGGACACACCCTGATGGAGCTGGTAGTGTCGGACTGATGGACAACCTGGTGGAGCTGGTAGTGTCGGACTGATGGACACACCCTGATGGAGCAGGTAGTGTCGGACTGATGGACAACCTGGTGGAGCTGGTAGTGTCGGACTGATGGACACACCCTGATGGAGCTGGTAGTATCGAACTGATGGACACACCCTGATGGAGCTGGTAGTGTCGGACTGATGGACACACCCTGGTGGAGCTGGTAGTGTCGGACTGATGGACACACCCTGATGGAGCTGGTAGTGTCGGACTGATGGACACACGCTGATGGAGCTGGTAGTGTCGGACTGGTAGACACAGCCTGATGGAGCTGGTAGTGTCGGACTGATGGACAACCTGGTGGAGCTGGTAGTGTCGGACTGATGGACACACCCTGATGGAGCTGGTAGTGTCGGACTGATGGACACACGCTGATGGAGCTGGTAGTATCGGACTGGTAGACACAGCCTGATGGAGCTGGTAGTGTCGGACTGATGGACACAGCCTGATGGAGCTGTTAGTGTCGGACTGATGGACACACCCTGATGGAGCTGGTAGTGTCGGAATGATGGACACAGCCTGATGGAGCTGGTAGTGTCGGACTGATGGACACAGCCTGATGGAGCTGGTAGTGTCGGACTGATGGACACACCCTGATGGAGCTGGTAGTGTCGGACTGATGGACACAGCCTGATGGAGCTGGTAGTGTCGGACTGATGGAGCTGGTAGTGTCGGACTGATGGACACACGCTGATGGAGCTGGTAGTGTCGGACTGATGGACAACCTGGTGGAGCTGGTAGTGTCGGACTGATGGACACACCCTGATGGAGCTGGTAGTATCGAACTGATGGACACACCCTGATGGAGCTGGTAGTGTCGGACTGATGGACACACCCTGGTGGAGCTGGTAGTGTCGGACTGATGGACACACCCTGATGGAGCTGGTAGTGTCGGACTGATGGACACACGCTGATGGAGCTGGTAGTGTCGGACTGGTAGACACAGCCTGATGGAGCTGGTAGTGTCGGACTGATGGACAACCTGGTGGAGCTGGTAGTGTCGGACTGATGGACACACCCTGATGGAGCTGGTAGTGTCGGACTGATGGACACACGCTGATGGAGCTGGTAGTATCGGACTGGTAGACACAGCCTGATGGAGCTGGTAGTGTCGGACTGATGGACACAGCCTGATGGAGCTGTTAGTGTCGGACTGATGGACACACCCTGATGGAGCTGGTAGTGTCGGAATGATGGACACAGCCTGATGGAGCTGGTAGTGTCGGACTGATGGACACAGCCTGATGGAGCTGGTAGTGTCGGACTGATGGACACACCCTGATGGAGCTGGTAGTGTCGGACTGATGGACACAGCCTGATGGAGCTGGTAGTGTCGGACTGATGGAGCTGGTAGTGTCGGACTGATGGACACACGCTGATGGAGCTGGTAGTGTCGGACTGGTAGACACAGCCTGATGGAGCTGGTAGTGTCGGACTGATGGACACACGCTGATGGAGCAATATGTATCCTGTTACATTAAACAAGTGTCATGTGTATACTGTTACATTAAACCAATGACATGTGTATACTGTTACATTAAACCAATGACATGTGTATACTGTTACATTAAACCAATGGCATGTGTATACTGTTACATTAAACCAATGACATGTGTATACTGTTACATTAAACCAGTGACATGTATATACTGTTACATTAAACCAATGACATGTATATACTGTTACATTAAACCAATGACATGTGTATACTGTTACATTAAACCAATGACATGTGTATACTGTTACATTAAACCATGACATGTGTATACTGTTACATTAAACCAATGACATGTATATACTGTTACATTAAACCAATGACATGTGTATACTGTTACATTAAACCAATGACATGTATATACTGTTACATTAAACCAATGACATGTGTATACTGTTACATTAAACCAATGGCATGTGTATACTGTTACATTAAACCAATGACATGTGTATACTGTTACATTAAACCAATGACATGTGTATACTGTTACATTAAACCAATGACATGTGTATACTGTTACATTAAACCAATGACATGTATATACTGTTACATTAAACCAATGACATGTGTATACTGTTACATTAAACCAATGGCATGTGTATACTGTTACATTAAACCAATGGCATGTGTATACTGTTACATTAAACCAATGACATGTATATACTGTTACATTAAACCAGTGACATGTGTATACTGTTACATTAAACCAATGACATGTGTATACTGTTACATTAAACCAATGACATGTGTATACTGTTACATTAAACCAATGACATGTGTATACTGTTACATTAAACCAATGACATGTGTATACTGTTACATTAAACCAATGGCATGTGTATACTGTTACATTAAACCAGTGACATGTGTATACTGTTACATTAAACCAATGACATGTATATACTGTTACATTAAACCAGTGACATGTGTATACTGTTACATTAAACCAATGACATGTGTATACTGTTACATTAAACCAATGACATGTGTATACTGTTACATTAAACCAATGTCATGTGTATACTGTTACATTAAACCAATGACATGTGTATACTGTTACATTAAACCAATGACATGTGTATACTGTTACATTAAACCAATGACATGTGTATACTGTTACATTAAACCAATGACATGTGTATACTGTTACATTAAACCAATGACATGTGTATACTGTTACATTAAACCAATGACATGTATATACTGTTACATTAAACCAATGACATGTGTATAATGTTACATTAAACCAATGACATGTATATACTGTTACATTAAACCAATGACATGTGTATACTGTTACATTAAACCAATGGCATGTGTATACTGTTACATTAAACCAATGACATGTGTATACTGTTACATTAAACCAATGACATGTGTATACTGTTACATTAAACCAATGACATGTGTATACTGTTACATTAAACCAATGACATGTATATACTGTTACATTAAACCAATGACATGTGTATAATGTTACATTAAACCAATGACATGTATATACTGTTACATTAAACCAATGACATGTGTATACTGTTACATTAAACCAATGGCATGTGTATACTGTTACATTAAACCAATGACATGTGTATACTGTTACATTAAACCAATGACATGTGTATACTGTTACATTAAACCAATGACATGTGTATACTGTTACATTAAACCAATGACATGTATATACTGTTACATTAAACCAATGACATGTGCATACTGTTACATTAAACCAATGGCATGTGTATACTGTTACATTAAACCAATGGCATGTGTATACTGTTACATTAAACCAATGACATGTATATACTGTTACATTAAACCAGTGACATGTGTATACTGTTACATTAAACCAATGACATGTGTATACTGTTACATTAAACCAATGACATGTGTATAATGTTACATTAAACCAATGGCATGTGTATACTGTTACATTAAACCAATGGCATGTATATACTGTTACATTAAACCAATGACATGTGTATACTGTTACATTAAACTAGTGACATGTGTATACTGTTACATTAAACTAGTGACATGTGTATACTGTTACATTAAACCAGTGGCATGTGTGTTGTGTATTTTTACGTTTATTTATCGTCGCTACCGGTTGCCCATATGAGCGACGCCTCCTGGAGAGATTAGTCATTTTAGATGTTTGGATGATAGTGCAATGATACAGCCAGATACCCATTCCAGAGTATCCTCTGGTTCTTTTACGTGCACGGTGTATAGCCTCGGTTTAACGTCCCATCTGAAAGACTGTTAATTTTATAAGGGTCAGACGGTGGATCGAACCTGCGATCCCTGGATTACCAGTCCAGCGTGTTACAAATGGACTACAGATTCGTCATGTATATATACTGTATGCGTGTATTTATATTATTACTAGAGTGCAGTTGCGGCGAGTGCAATTTGTGTTAAATAATAAAACTTGGATAAATGTTTGTGGATTGATCGATGTTTACCAGTATATAGTAGTAAATGCTGAATCGATAGTGTTATGTAAGATACGTTATCTCGTGTGAAGGAATCAATAGCGTTATGTAAGACACAGACACCATGCGCTACAATTCTTGGATTTCTGATCTATATATGTGTTTTAACATTTGGCATATGATATAAGCAAGGGGTTCGATATTAAAGGAAGCTAGATAACTGATAATAGAAAAAACAACAATATATTGTTAAAGCAATGACGTATATATCCAGATATTACAGGACCGACGTAACAAACATAAACTGGATAATGTATTGATATTTATATATTCATCAGCTTTCTCATAAACAGATATGGCCAGCTACAACAGGGCAGGAAAACAAGACAGCTAACACAGTATGCGTTAACTACATTCTCAGTTTCGTGCACAGCATTATAGAACGGCTAAATTCAACAACACACATGATGGCAGACCTGCTTCCGGTGGAGCGATGCCCAACCCACCATGGAAATATTGTAAAGAAATACTGCGCCGATCACAACGTAATTTGTTGCGACACGTGTAACGTTGTTAGGCACAGGTAAGAATATTAACAATATTCACCTACAGGTAAGAACGTTTATAATTCTCACCTACAGGTAAGAACGTTTACAATACTCACATACAGGCAAGAACGTTTACAATACTCACCTACAGGCAAGAACGTTTACAATACTCACCTACAGGTAAGAACGTTTACAATACTCACCTACAGGTAAGAACGTTTACAATACTCACATACAGGCAAGAACGTTTATAATTCTCACCTACAGGCAAGAACGTTTATAATTCTCACCTACAGGTAAGAACGTTTATAATTCTCACCTACAGGTAAGAACGTTTACAATTCTCACATACAGGTAAGAACGTTTACAATACTCACATACAGGTAAGAATATTAACAATACTCACCTACAGGTAAGAACGTTTACAATACTCACATACAGGTAAGAATATTAACAATACTCACCTAGAGGTAAGAACGTTTACAATACTCACATACAGGTAAGAATATTAACAATACTCACCTACAGGTAAGAACGTTTACAATTCTCACCTAGAGGTAAGAACGTTTACAATACTCACCTACAGGTAAGAACGTTTACAATACTCACCTAGAGGTAAGAACGTTTACAATTCTCACCTAGAGGTAAGAACGTTTACAATACTCACATACAGGTAAGAACGTTTACAATTCTCACCTAGAGGTAAGAACGTTTACAATTCTCACCTAGAGGTAAGAACGTTTACAATTCTCACCTACAGGTAAGAACGTTTACAATTCTCACCTACAGGTAAGAACGTTTACAATACTCACATACAGGTAAGAACGTTTACAATTCTCACCTAGAGGTAAGAACGTTTACAATTCTCACCTAGAGGTAAGAACATTTACAATTCTCACCTAGAGGTAAGAACGTTTACAATACTCACATACAGGTAAGACCGTTTACAATTCTCACCTAGAGGTAAGACCGTTTACAATTCTCACCTAGAGGTAAGAACGTTTACAATACTCACATACAGGTAAGAACGTTTACAATTCTCACCTAGAGGTAAGAACGTTTACAATACTCACATACAGGTAAGAACGTTTACAATTCTCACCTAGAGGAAAGAACGTTTACAAATCTCACCTAGAGGTAAGAACGTTTACAATACTCACATACAGGTAAGAACGTTTACAATTCTCACCTAGAGGTAAGAACGTTTACAATTGTCACCTAGTGGTAAGAACGTTTACAATTCTCACCTAGAGGTAAGAACGTTTACAATTCTCACCTAGAGGTAAGAACGTTTACAATTCTCACCTAGAGGTAAGAACGTTTACAATTCTCACCTAGAGGTAAGAACGTTTACAATTCTCACCTAGAGGTAAGAACGTTTACAATTCTCACCTAGAGGTAAGAACGTTTACAATTCTCACATAGAGGTAAGAACGTTTACAATACTCACATACAGGTAAGAACGTTTACAATTCTCACATAGAGGTAAGAACGTTTACAATTCTCACCTAGAGGTAAGAACGTTTACAATTCTCACCTAGAGGTAAGAACGTTTACAATTCTCACCTAGAGGTAAGAACGTTTACAATTCTCACCTAGAGGTAAGAACGTTTACAATTCTCACCTAGAGGTAAGAACGTTTACAATACTCACATACAGGTAAGAACGTTTACAATTCTCACCTAGAGGTAAGAACGTTTACAATTCTCACCTAGAGGTAAGAACGTTTACAATTCTCACCTAGAGGTAAGAACGTTTACAATACTCACCTAGAGGTAAGAACGTTTACAATACTCACCTACAGGTAAGAACGTTTACAATTCTCACCTAGAGGTAAGAATGTTTACAATACTCACATACAGGTAAGAACGTTTACAATTCTCACCTAGAGGTAAGAACGTTTACAATTCTCACCTAGAGGTAAGAACGTTTACAATTCTCACCTAGAGGTAAGAACGTTTACAATACTCACATACAGGTAAGACCGTTTACAATTCTCACCTAGAGGTAAGACCGTTTACAATTCTAACCTAGAGGTAAGAACGTTTACAATACTCACATACAGGTAAGAACGTTTACAATTCTCACCTAGAGGTAAGAACGTTTACAATACTCACATACAGGTAAGACCGTTTACAATTCTCACCTAGAGGTAAGACCGTTTACAATTCTCACCTAGAGGTAAGAACGTTTACAATACTCACATACAGGTAAGAACGTTTACAATTCTCACCTAGAGGTAAGAACGTTTACAATACTCACATACAGGTAAGAACGTTTACAATTCTCACCTAGAGGTAAGAACGTTTACAATTCTCACCTAGAGGTAAGAACGTTTACAATACTCACATACAGGTAAGAACGTTTACAATTCTCACCTAGAGGTAAGAACGTTTACAATTCTCACCTAGAGGTAAGAACGTTTACAATTCTCACCTAGAGGTAAGAACGTTTACAATTCTCACCTAGAGGTAAGAACGTTTACAATACTCACATACAGGTAAGAACGTTTACAATACTCACATACAGGTAAGAACGTTTACAATTCTCACCTAGACGTAAGAACGTTTACAATTCTCACCTAGAGGTAAGAACGTTTACAATTCTCACCTAGAGGTAAGAACGTTTACAATTCTCACCTAGAGGTAAGAACGTTTACAATACTCACATACAGGTAAGAACGTTTACAATTCTCACCTAGAGGTAAGAACGTTTACAATTCTCACCTAGAGGTAAGAACGTTTACAATTCTCACCTAGAGGTAAGAACGTTTACAATACTCACCTAGAGGTAAGAACGTTTACAATACTCACCTAGAGGTAAGAACGTTTACAATACTCACCTAGAGGTAAGAACGTTTACAATACTCACCTACAGGTAAGAACGTTTACAATACTCACCTAGAGGTAAGAACGTTTACAATTCTCACCTAGAGGTAAGAACGTTTACAATTGTCACCTAGTGGTAAGAACGTTTACAATTCTCACCTAGAGGTAAGAACGTTTACAATTCTCACCTAGAGGTAAGAACGTTTACAATTCTCACCTAGAGGTAAGAACGTTTACAATTCTCACCTAGAGGTAAGAACGTTTACAATTCTCACCTAGAGGTAAGAACGTTTACAATACTCACATACAGGTAAGAACGTTTACAATACTCACATACAGGTAAGAATGTTTACAATTCTCACCTAGAGGTAAGAACGTTTACAATACTCACATACAGGTAAGAACGTTTACAATTCTCACCTAGAGGTAAGAACGTTTACAATACTCACCTAGAGGTAAGAACGTTTACAATTCTCACCTAGAGGTAAGAACGTTTACAATTCTCACCTAGAGGTAAGAACGTTTACAATTCTCACCTAGAGGTAAGAACGTTTACAATTCTCACCTAGAGGTAAGAACGTTTACAATTCTCACCTAGAGGTAAGAACGTTTACAATACTCACATACAGGTAAGAACGTTTACAATACTCACATACAGGTAAGAACGTTTACAATTCTCACCTAGAGGTAAGAACGTTTACAATACTCACATACAGGTAAGAACGTTTACAATTCTCACCTAGAGGTAAGAACGTTTACAATACTCACATACAGGTAAGAACGTTTACAATTCTCACCTAGAGGTAAGAACGTTTACAAATCTCACCTAGAGGTAAGAACGTTTACAATACTCACATACAGGTAAGAACGTTTACAATTCTCACCTAGAGGTAAGAACGTTTACAATTGTCACCTAGTGGTAAGAACGTTTACAATTCTCACCTAGAGGTAAGAACGTTTACAATTCTCACCTAGAGGTAAGAACGTTTACAATTCTCACCTAGAGGTAAGAACGTTTACAATTCTCACCTAGAGGTAAGAACGTTTACAATTCTCACCTAGAGGTAAGAACGTTTACAATTCTCACCTAGAGGTAAGAACGTTTACAATACTCACCTAGAGGTAAGAACGTTTACAATTCTCACCTAGAGGTAAGAACGTTTACAATACTCACATACAGGTAAGACCGTTTACAATTCTCACCTAGAGGTAAGACCGTTTACAATTCTCACCTAGAGGTAAGACCGTTTACAATTCTCACCTAGAGGTAAGAACGTTTACAATACTCACATACAGGTAAGAACGTTTACAATTCTCACCTAGAGGTAAGAACGTTTACAATTCTCACCTAGAGGTAAGAACGTTTACAATTCTCACCTAGAGGTAAGAACGTTTACAATACTCACCTAGAGGTAAGAACGTTTACAATTCTCACCTAGAGGTAAGAACGTTTACAATACTCACATACAGGTAAGACCGTTTACAATTCTCACCTAGAGGTAAGACCGTTTACAATTCTCACCTAGAGGTAAGACCGTTTACAATTCTCACCTAGAGGTAAGAACGTTTACAATACTCACATACAGGTAAGAACGTTTACAATTCTCACCTAGAGGTAAGAACGTTTACAATTCTCACCTAGAGGTAAGAACGTTTACAATTCTCACCTAGAGGTAAGAACGTTTACAATTCTCACCTAGAGGTAAGAACGTTTACAATTCTCACCTAGAGGTAAGAACGTTTACAATTCTCACCTAGAGGTAAGAACGTTTACAATACTCACATACAGGTAAGAACGTTTACAATACTCACATACAGGTAAGAACGTTTACAATTCTCACCTAGACGTAAGAACGTTTACAATTCTCACCTAGAGGTAAGAACGTTTACAATACTCACCTACAGGTAAGAACGTTTACAATACTCACCTAGAGGTAAGAACGTTTACAATTCTCACCTAGAGGTAAGAAGTTTACAATACTCACCTACAGGTAAGAACGTTTATAATACTCACCTACAGGTAAGAACGTTTACCATACTCACCTACAGGTAAGAACGTTTACAATACTCACCTAGAGGTAAGAACGTTTACAATTCTCACCTACAGGTAAGAACGTTTACAATTCTCACCTACAGTTAAGAACGTTTACAATACTCACCTAGAGGTAAGAACGTTTACAATTCTCACCTACAGGTAAGAACGTTTACAATTCTCACCTACAGGTAAGAACGTTTACAATACTCACCTACAGGTAAGAACGTTTACAATACTCACCTAGAGGTAAGAACGTTTACAATTCTCACCTAGATGTAAGACCGTTTACAATTCTCACCTAGAGGTAAGAACGTTTACAATACTCACATACAGGTAAGAACGTTTACAATTCTCACCTAGAGGTAAGAACGTTTACAATTCTCACCTAGAGGTAAGAACGTTTACAATACTCACATACAGGTAAGAACGTTTACAATTCTCACCTAGAGGTAAGAACGTTTACAATTGTCACCTAGTGGTAAGAACGTTTACAATTCTCACCTAGAGGTAAGAACGTTTACAATTCTCACCTAGAGGTAAGAACGTTTACAATTCTCACCTAGAGGTAAGAACGTTTACAATACTCACATACAGGTAAGAACGTTTACAATACTCACATACAGGTAAGAACGTTTACAATTCTCACCTAGAGGTAAGAACGTTTACAATACTCACATACAGGTAAGAACGTTTACAATTCTCACCTAGAGGTAAGAACGTTTACAATACTCACATACAGGTAAGAACGTTTACAATTCTCACCTAGAGGTAAGAACGTTTACAATTCTCACCTAGAGGTAAGAACGTTTACAATACTCACATACAGGTAAGAACGTTTACAATACTCACATACAGGTAAGAACGTTTACAATTCTCACATAGAGGTAAGAACGTTTACAATTGTCACCTAGTGGTAAGAACGTTTACAATTCTCACCTAGAGGTAAGAACGTTTACAATTCTCACCTAGAGGTAAGAACGTTTACAATTCTCACCTAGAGGTAAGAACGTTTACAATTCTCACCTAGAGGTAAGAACGTTTACAATACTCACATACAGGTAAGAACGTTTACAATACTCACATACAGGTAAGAACGTTTACAATTCTCACCTAGAGGTAAGAACGTTTACAATTCTCACCTAGAGGTAAGAACGTTTACAATTCTCACCTAGAGGTAAGAACGTTTACAATTCTCACCTAGAGGTAAGAACGTTTACAATTCTCACCTAGAGGTAAGAACGTTTACAATACTCACATACAGGTAAGAACTTTTACAATACCCACCTACAGGTAAGAACGTTTACAATACTCACCTAGAGGTAAGAACGTTTACAATACTCACCTACAGGTAAGAACGTTTACAATACTCACCTAGAGGTAAGAACGTTTACAATACTCACCTACAGGTAAGAACGTTTACAATTCTCACCTAGAGGTAAGAACGTTTACAATTCTCACCTAGAGGTAAGAACGTTTACAATACTCACATACAGGTAAGAACGTTTACAATACTCACCTACAGGTAAGAACGTTTACAATACTCACCTACAGGTAAGAACGTTTACAATTCTCACCTAGAGGTAAGAATGTTTACAATACTCACATACAGGTAAGAACGTTTACAATACTCACCTACAGGTAAGAACGTTTACAATACTCACCTAGAGGTAAGAACGTTTACAATTCTCACCTAGAGGTAAGAACGTTTACAATTCTCACCTACAGGTAAGAACGTTTACAATTCTCACCTAGAGGTAAGAACGTTTACAATTCTCACCTAGAGGTAAGAACGTTTACAATTCTCACTTACAGGTAAGAACGTTTACAATACTCACCTAGAGGTAAGAACGTTTACAATACTCACATACAGGTAAGAACGTTTACAATTCTCACCTAGAGGTAAGAACGTTTACAATACTCACATACAGGTAAGAACGTTTACAATTCTCACCTAGAGGTAAGAACGTTTACAATTCTCACCTAGAGGTAAGAACGTTTACAATTCTCACCTACAGGTAAGAACGTTTACAATTCTCACTTAGAGGTAAGAACGTTTACAATTCTCACCTAGAGGTAAGAACGTTTACAATTCTCACCTAGAGGTAAGAACGTTTACAATTCTCACCTAGAGGTAAGAACGTTTACAATTCTCACCTAGAGGTAAGAACGTTTACAATTCTCACCTAGAGGTAAGAACGTTTACAATACTCACATACAGGTAAGAACGTTTACAATACTCACCTACAGGTAAGAACGTTTACAATACTCACCTACAGGTAAGAACGTTTACAATTCTCACCTAGAGGTAAGAATGTTTACAATACTCACATACAGGTAAGAACGTTTACAATACTCACCTACAGGTAAGAACGTTTACAATACTCACCTAGAGGTAAGAACGTTTCCAATTCTCACCTACATGTAAGAACGTTTACAATTCTCACCTAGAGGTAAGAACGTTTACAATTCTCACCTAGAGGTAAGAACGTTTACAATTCTCACTTACAGGTAAGAACGTTTACAATACTCACCTACAGGTAAGAACGTTTACAATTCTCACCTAGAGGTAAGAACGTTCACAATTCTCACCTAGAGGTAAGAACGATTACAATTCTCACCTAGAGGTAAGAACGTTTACAATACTCACCTAGAGGTAAGAACGTTTACAATCAATTCTCACCTAGAGGTAAGAACGTTTACAATACTCACAGACAGGTAAGACCGTTTACAATTCTCACCTAGAGGTAAGACCGTTTACAATTCTCACCTAGAGGTAAGAACGTTTACAATACTCACATACAGGTAAGAACGTTTACAATTCTCACCTAGAGGTAAGAACGTTTACAATACTCACATACAGGTAAGAACGTTTACAATTCTCACCTAGAGGTAAGAACGTTTACAATTCTCACCTAGAGGTAAGAACGTTTACAATACTCACATACAGGTAAGAACGTTTACAATTCTCACCTAGAGGTAAGAACGTTTACAATTATCACCTAGTGGTAAGAACATTTACAAATCTCACCTAGAGGTAAGAACGTTTACAATACTCACCTAGAGGTAAGAACGTTTACAATACTCACATACAGGTAAGAACGTTTACAATTCTCACCTAGAGGTAAGACCGTTTACAATTCTCACCTAGAGGTAAGAACGTTTACAATACTCACATACAGGTAAGAACGTTTACAATTCTCACCTAGAGGTAAGAACGTTTACAATACTCACATACAGGTAAGAACGTTTACAATTCTCACCTAGAGGTAAGAACGTTTACAATTCTCACCTAGAGGTAAGAACGTTTACAATACTCACATACAGGTAAGAACGTTTACAATTCTCACCTAGAGGTAAGAACGTTTACAATACTCACATACAGGTAAGAACGTTTACAATTCTCACCTAGAGGTAAGAACGTTTACAATACTCACATACAGGTAAGAACGTTTACAAGTCTCACCTAGAGGTAAGAACGTTTACAATTCTCACCTAGAGGTAAGAACGTTTACAATACTCACATACAGGTAAGAACGTTTACAATTCTCACCTAGAGGTAAGAACGTTTACAATGTCACCTAGTGGTAAGAACGTTTACAATTCTCACCTAGAGGTAAGAACGTTTACAATTCTCACCTAGAGGTAAGAACGTTTACAATTCTCACCTAGAGGTAAGAACGTTTACAATTCTCACCTAGAGGTAAGAACGTTTACAATACTCACATACAGGTAAGAACGTTTACAATACTCACATACAGGTAAGAACGTTTACAATTCTCACCTAGAGGTAAGAACGTTTACAATTCTCACCTAGAGGTAAGAACGTTTACAATTCTCACCTAGAGGTAAGAACGTTTACAATACTCACATACAGGTAAGAACGTTTACAATACTCACCTACAGGTAAGAACGTTTACAATACTCACCTAGAGGTAAGAACGTTTACAATACTCACCTACAGGTAAGAACGTTTACAATACTCACCTAGAGGTAAGAACGTTTACAATACTCACCTACAGGTAAGAACGTTTACAATTCTCACCTAGAGGTAAGAACGTTTACAATTCTCACCTAGAGGTAAGAACGTTTACAATACTCACATACAGGTAAGAACGTTTACAATACTCACCTACAGGTAAGAACGTTTACAATACTCACCTACAGGTAAGAACGTTTACAATTCTCACCTAGAGGTAAGAATGTTTACAATACTCACATACAGGTAAGAACGTTTACAATACTCACCTACAGGTAAGAACGTTTACAATACTCACCTAGAGGTAAGAACGTTTACAATTCTCACCTAGAGGTAAGAACGTTTACAATTCTCACCTACAGGTAAGAACGTTTACAATTCTCACCTAGAGGTAAGAACGTTTACAATTCTCACCTAGAGGTAAGAACGTTTACAATTCTCACTTACAGGTAAGAACGTTTACAATACTCACCTAGAGGTAAGAACGTTTACAATATTCACCGACAGGTAAGAACGTTTACAATTCTCACCTAGAGGTAAGAACGTTTGCAATACTCACCTACAGGTAAGAACGTTTACAATTCTCACCTAGAGGTAAGAATGTTTACAATTCTCACCTACAGGTAAGAACGTTTACAATTCTCACCTAGAGGTAAGAACGTTTACAATACTCTATATACATACCTCTCACCTTATATTGCAGGTGTATATATACCTCTCACCTTATATTGCAGCCGTATATACACCTCTCACCTTATATTGCAGCCGTATATATACCTCTCACCTTATATTGCAGGCGTATATATACCTCTCACCTTATATTGCAGGTGTATATATACCTCTCACCTTATATTGCAGCCGTATATACACCTCTCACCTTATATTGCAGGCGTATATATACCTCTCACCTTATATTGCAGGTGTATATATACCTCTCACCTTATATTGCAGCCGTATATATACCTCACATTATATTGCAGGCGTATATATACCTCTCACCTTATATTGCAGGCGTATATATACCTCCCACCTTATATTACAGGCGTATATATACCTCTCACCTTATATTGCAGCCGTATATATACCTCACATTATATTGCAAGCGTATATATACCTCTCACCTTATATTGCAGGCGTATATATACCTCTCACCTTATATTGCAGGCGTATATATACCTCTCACCTTATATTGCAGGCGTATATATACCTCTCACCTTATATTGCAGGCGTATATATACCTCTCACCTTAGATTGCAGGCGTATATATACCTCTCACCTTATGTTTCAAGCTTATATAAAGCTCCCACCTTATATTGCAGGCGTATATATACATATCACCTTATATTGCAGGTGTATATATACCTCTCACCTTATATTGCAGGTGTATATATACCTCTCACCTTATATTGCAGGCGTATATATACCTCTCACCTTATATTGCAGGCGTATATATACCTCTCACTTTATATTGCAAGCGTATATATACCTCCCACCTTATATTGCAGGCGTATAATATATACATATCACCTTATATTGCAGGTGTATATATACCTCTCACCTTATATTGCAGGTGTATATATACCTCCCACCTTATATTGCAGGCGTATATATACATATCACATTATATTGCAGGCGTATATATACCTCTCACCTTATATTGCAGGCGTATATATACCTCTCACCTTATATTGCAGGCGTATATATACCTCTCACATTATATTGCAGGCGTATATATACCTCCCACCTTATATTGCAGGCGTATATATACATATCACCTTACGTTTACAATTCTCACCTAGAGGTAAGAACGTTTACAATTCTCACCTAGAGGTAAGAACGTTTACAATACTCACATACAGGTAAGAACGTTTACAATACTCACCTACAGGTAAGAACGTTTACAATACCCACCTACAGGTAAGAACGTTTACAATACTCACCTACAGGTAAGAACGTTTACAATACTCACTTAGAGGTAAGAACGTTTACAATACTCACCTACAGGTAAGAACGTTTACAATTCTCACCTAGAGGTAAGAACGTTTACAATTCTCACCTACGGGTAAGAACGTTTACAATACTCACCTACGGGTAAGAACGTTTACAATACTCACCTACGGGTAAGAACGTTTACAATACTCACATACAGGTAAGAACGTTTACAATACTCACCTACGGGTAAGAACGTTTACAATACTCACCTACGGGTAAGAACGTTTACAATACTCACCTACGGGTAAGAACGTTTACAATACTCACCTAGAGGTAAGAACGTTTACAATACTCACCTACAGGTAAGAACGTTTACAATTCTCACCTAGAGGTAAGAACGTTTACAATACTCACCTACAGGTAAGAACGTTTACAATTCTCACCTAGAGGTAAGAACGTTTATAATTCTCACCTACAGGTAAGAACGTTTACAATTCTCACCTAGAGGTAAGAACGTTTACAATACTCTATATACATACCTCTCACCTTATATTGCAGGTGTATATATACCTCTCACCTTATATTGCAGCCGTATATATACCTCACATTATATTGCAGGCGTATATATACCTCTCACCTTATATTGCAGGCGTATATATACCTCCCACCTTATATTACAGGCGTATATATACCTCTCACCTTATATTGCAGCCGTATATATACCTCACATTATATTGCAAGCATACATATACCTCTCACCTTATATTGCAGGCGTATATATACCTCTCACCTTATATTGCAGGCGTATATATACCGCTCACCTTATATTGCAGGCGTATATATACCGCTCACCTTATATTGCAGGCGTATATATACCTCTCACCTTATATTGCAGGCGTATATATACCTCTTACCTTATATTGCAGGCGTATATATACCTCTCACCTTATATTGCAGGCGTATATATACCTCTCACCTTATGTTTCAAGCTTATATAAAGCTCCCACCTTATATTGTAGGCGTATATATACATATCACCTTATATTGTAGGTGTATATATACCTCTCACCTTATATTGCAGGTGTATATATACCTCTCACCTTATATTGCAGGCGTATATATACCTCTCACCTTATATTACAAGCGTATATATACCTCTCACCTTATATTGCAAGCGTATATATACCTCTCACCTTATATTGCAGGCGTATATATACCTCTCACATTATATTGCATGCGTATATATACCTTTCACCTTATATTGCAGGCGTATATATACCTCTCACCTTATATTGCAGGTGTATATATACCTCTCACCTTATATTGCAGGCGTATATATACCTCTCACCTTATATTGCAGGCGTATATATACCTCTCACCTTATATTGCAGCCGTATATATACCTCACATTATATTGCAAGCGTATATATACCTCTCACCTTATATTGCAGGCGTATATATACCTCCCACCTTATATTACAGGCGTATATATACCTCTCACCTTATATTGCAGCCGTATATATACCTCACATTATATTGCAAGCATATATATACCTATCACCTTATATTGCAGGCATATATATACCTCTCACCTTATATTGCAGGCGTATATATACCGCTCACCTTATATTGCAGGTGTATATATACCTCTCACCTTATATTGCAGGCATATATATACCTCTCACCTTATATTGCAGGCGTATATATACCTCTCACCTTATATTGCAGGCGTATATATACCTCTCACCTTATATTGCAGGCGTATATATACCTCACCTTATATTGCAGGCGTATATATACCTCTCACCTTATGTTTCAAGCTTATATAAAGCTCCCACCTTATATTGCAGGCGTATATATACATATCACCTTATATTGCAGGTGTATATATACCTCTCACCTTATATTGCAGGTGTATATATACCTCTCACCTTATATTGCAGGCGTATATATACCTCTCACCTTATATTGCAGGCGTATATATACCTCTCACTTTATATTGCAAGCGTATATATACCTCCCACCTTATATTGCAGGCGTATATATACATATCACCTTATATTGCAGGTGTATATATACCTCTCACCTTATATTGCAGGTGTATATATACCTCCCACCTTATATTGCAGGCGTATATATACATATCACCTTATATTGCAGGCGTATATATACCTCTCACCTTATATTGCAGGCATATATATACCTCTCACCTTATATTGCAGGCGTATATATACCTCTCACATTATATTGCAAGCGTATATATACCTCTCACCTTATATTGCAGGCGTATATATACCTCTCACCTTATATTGCAGGCGTATATATACATATCACCTTATATTGCAGGTGTACATATACCTCTCACCTTATATTGCAGGTGTATATATACCTCTTACCTTATATTGCAGGCGTATATATACCTCTCACCTTATATTGCAGGCGTATATATACCTCTCACCTTATATTGCAGCCGTATATATACCTCACATTATATTGCAAGCGTATATATACCCCTCACCTTATATTGCAGGTGTATATATACCTCTCACCTTATATTGCAGGCGTATATATACCTCTCACATTATATTGCAAGCGTATATATACCTCTCACCTTATATTGCAGGCGTATATATACCTCTCACCTTATATTGCAGGCGTATATATACATATCACCTTATATTGCAGGTGTACATATACCTCTCACCTTATATTGCAGGTGTATATATACCTCTTACCTTATATTGCAGGCATATATATACCTCTCACCTTATATTGCAGGCGTATATATACCTCTCACCTTATATTGCAGCCGTATATATACCTCACATTATATTGCAAGCGTATATATACCCCTCACCTTATATTGCAGGTGTATATATACCATATCACCTTACGTTTACAATTCTCACCTAGAGGTAAGAACGTTTACAATTCTCACCTAGAGGTAAGAACGTTTACAATACTCACATACAGGTAAGAACGTTTACAATACTCACCTACAGGTAAGAACGTTTACAATACCCACCTACAGGTAAGAACGTTTACAATACTCACCTACAGGTAAGAACGTTACAATACTCACTTAGAGGTAAGAACGTTTACAATACTCACCTACAGGTAAGAACGTTTACAATTCTCACCTAGAGGTAAGAACGTTTACAATTCTCACCTAGAGGTAAGAACGTTTACAATACCCACCTACAGGTAATAACGTTTACAATACTCACCTACAGGTAAGAACGTTTACAATACTCACCTAGAGGTAAGAACGTTTAATACTCACCTACAGGTAAGAACGTTTACAATTCTCACCTAGAGGTAAGAACGTTTACAATACTCACCTACAGGTAAGAACGTTACAATACTCACCTACAGGTAAGAACGTTTACAATTCTCACCTAGAGGTAAGAACGTTTACAATACTCACCTACAGGTAAGAACGTTTACAATTCTCACCTAGAGGTAAGAACGTTTACAATACTCACCTACAGGTAAGAACGTTTACAATTCTCACCTAGAGGTAAGAACGTTTACAATTCTCACCTAGAGGTAAGAACGTTTACAATACTCTATATACATACCTCTCACCTTATATTGCAGGTGAATATATACCTCTCACCTTATATTGCAGCCGTATATATACCTCACATTATATTGCAGGCGTATATATACCTCTCACCTTATATTGCAGGCGTATATATACCTCCCACCTTATATTACAGGCGTATATATACCTCTCACCTTATATTGCAGCCGTATATATACCTCACATTATATTGCAAGCATACATATACCTCTCACCTTATATTGCAGGCGTATATATACCTCTCACCTTATATTGCAGGCGTATATATACCGCTCACCTTATATTGCAGGCGTATATATACCGCTCACCTTATATTGCAGGCGTATATATACCTCTCACCTTATATTGCAGGCGTATATATACCTCTTACCTTATATTGCAGGCGTATATATACCTCTCACCTTATATTGCAGGCGTATATATACCTCTCACCTTATGTTTCAAGCTTATATAAAGCTCCCACCTTATATTGTAGGCGTATATATACATATCACCTTATATTGTAGGTGTATATATACCTCTCACCTTATATTGCAGGTGTATATATACCTCTCACCTTATATTGCAGGCGTATATATACCTCTCACCTTATATTACAAGCGTATATATACCTCTCACCTTATATTGCAAGCGTATATATACCTCTCACCTTATATTGCAGGCGTATATATACCTCTCACATTATATTGCATGCGTATATATACCTTTCACCTTATATTGCAGGCGTATATATACCTCTCACCTTATATTGCAGGTGTATATATACCTCTCACCTTATATTGCAGGCGTATATATACCTCTCACCTTATATTGCAGGCGTATATATACCTCTCACCTTATATTGCAGCCGTATATATACCTCACATTATATTGCAAGCGTATATATACCTCTCACCTTATATTGCAGGCGTATATATACCTCCCACCTTATATTACAGGCGTATATATACCTCTCACCTTATATTGCAGCCGTATATATACCTCACATTATATTGCAAGCATATATATACCTCTCACCTTATATTGCAGGCATATATATACCTCTCACCTTATATTGCAGGCGTATATATACCGCTCACCTTATATTGCAGGTGTATATATACCTCTCACCTTATATTGCAGGCATATATATACCTCTCACTTTATATTGCAGGCGTATATATACCTCTCACCTTATATTGCAGGCGTATATATACCTCTCACCTTATATTGCAGGCGTATATATACCTCACCTTATATTGCAGGCGTATATATACCTCTCACCTTATATTGCAGGCGTATATATACCTCTCACCTTATGTTTCAAGCTTATATAAAGCTCCCACCTTATATTGCAGGCGTATATATACATATCACCTTATATTGCAGGTGTATATATACCTCTCACCTTATATTGCAGGTGTATATATACCTCTCACCTTATATTGCAGGCGTATATATACCTCTCACCTTATATTGCAGGCGTATATATACCTCTCACTTTATATTGCAAGCGTATATATACCTCCCACCTTATATTGCAGGCGTATATATACATATCACCTTATATCGCAGGTGTATATATACCTCTCACCTTATATTGCAGGTGTATATATACCTCCCACCTTATATTGCAGGCGTATATATACATATCACCTTATATTGCAGGCGTATATATACCTCTCACCTTATATTGCAGGCGTATATATACCTCACATTATATTGCAAGCGTATATATACCTCTCACCTTATATTGCAGGCGTATATATACCTCCCACCTTATATTGCAGGCGTATATATACCTCTCACTTGATATTGCAAGCGTATATATACCTCCCACCTTATATTGCAGGCGTATAATATATACATATCACCTTATATTGCAGGTGTATATATACCTCTCACCTTATATTGCAGGTGTATATATACCTCCCACCTTATATTGCAGGCGTATATATACATATCACCTTATATTGCAGGCGTATATATACCTCTCACCTTATATTGCAGGCGTATATATACCTCTCACCTTATATTGCAGGCGTATATATACCTCTCACATTATATTGCAGGCGTATATATACATATCACCTTACGTTTACAATTCTCACCTAGAGGTAAGAACGTTTACAATTCTCACCTAGAGGTAAGAACGTTTACAATACTCACATACAGGTAAGAACGTTTACAATACTCACCTACAGGTAAGAACGTTTACAATACCCACCTACAGGTAAGAACGTTTACAATACTCACCTACAGGTAAGAACGTTTACAATACTCACTTAGAGGTAAGAACGTTTACAATACTCACCTACAGGTAAGAACGTTTACAATTCTCACCTAGAGGTAAGAACGTTTACAATTCTCACCTAGAGGTAAGAACGTTTACAATACTCACCTAGAGGTAATAACGTTTACAATACTCACCTACAGGTAAGAACGTTTACAATACTCACCTAGAGGTAAGAACGTTTATAATACTCACCTACAGGTAAGAACGTTTACAATTCTCACCTAGAGGTAAGAACGTTTACAATACTCACCTACAGGTAAGAACGTTTACAATACTCACCTACAGGTAAGAACGTTTACAATTCTCACCTAGAGGTAAGAACGTTTACAATACTCACCTACAGGTAAGAACGTTTACAATTCTCACCTAGAGGTAAGAACGTTTACAATACTCACCTACAGGTAAGAACGTTTACAATTCTCACCTAGAGGTAAGAACGTTTACAATTCTCACCTAGAGGTAAGAACGTTTACAATTCTCTATATACATACCTCTCACCTTATATTGCAGGTGAATATATACCTCTCACCTTATATTGCAGCCATATATATACCTCACATTATATTGCAGGCGTATATATACCTCTCACCTTATATTGCAGGCGTATATATACCTCCCACCTTATATTACAGGCGTATATATACCTCTCACCTTATATTGCAGCCGTATATATACCTCACATTATATTGCAAGCATACATATACCTCTCACCTTATATTGCAGGCGTATATATACCTCTCACCTTATATTGCAGGCGTATATATACCGCTCACCTTATATTGCAGGCGTATATATACCGCTCACCTTATATTGCAGGTGTATATATACCTCTCACCTTATATTGCAGGCGTATATATACCTCTCACCTTATATTGCAGGCGTATATATACCTCTCACCTTATATTGCAGGCGTATATATATCTCTCACCTTATGTTTCAAGCTTATATAAAGCTCCCACCTTATGTTGATGTGCTTATATATACATATCAACTTATGTTGTAGGTTATATATACCTCTCACATAATGTTTTAAGCTTGCTTATATTTTGCTTATATATACGTATCACAAAATGCTTCAAATTGCTTATATATATCGTCAATCGTCCTATTTCCGGACACAACTTATTTAAAATAGTACTTAAAATGTTACTAAGACTTAGCTTATTGTATGTCCCGCACTGGCGGCTTGATTCTCAGTAGCATTGTATATATCGTATTATATATTTAGGTCGTGCAGTCATGTTGACACACTTAGACATGCGGGTAGAGGTATCAAGACCACAGTAGAATATAAAAATTCCAAGGATTCTCTTGATGAAATATTGTCGAGAATGAAACAAGAACGAAACGTAAGAAATAAAAACTTAACAATCATAAACCAACAAAAAGAAAAACTAATGAAAGATGTTGATACCTTTCAAGATGGAATAATTGACAACATAAAGGAACTTGTGAAAACATCAAAAAGACAAATACATTCCAAATATGAAGAGTATAAGAAGGTGGTGCAAGAGGACGAAGCTGCACTGGAGACGGTGATAGCGTCAACAACAAAGACGTTCCATAATCTCTCATCATACAGTGAAGCTCGAGTATTTGCAACTGTCAAAGCAACTGCAAATGCAGTTAAAGAGGGTGATGCACTGTTAAATGGTATGTCAAATAAGTGGATAAAGAGAGAACTGAGGTTTACATTCAATCGAGAACTTAAGGATAAGATTATTAGTCTGGGACACATAGTTGAAAGTGCTAAGGAATACAAGGCAGAACTATTTGGACGATACACGGTTAACAAAGAGTACGGGAATATAACTGGTATATGTATGCTAGATAATCGTACACTATTTACAGTTGAACAGTCAGAAGCACGGCTTATGAGGTTTAACGAAAACTTTAGGGTGAAAGATAGCATACACTTAGATGGTGATCCCGACGATTTGTGTAGAGTAGGTGAGACTGAAGTTGCAATTTGCCTCGGTAACACGGAGAAAATACAATTTGTATCAATAGGTCAAGTCATGGAACCGTCTCATTCGTTTGAAGTAGGTAAAGGCTGCAATGGCATTGCGTGTAATGAGAGCAATGGAGAGATATTTGTATGCTACAGCACACGTGTGAGCGTATATAACAAGGCCGGAGCTGTGCTAAGATGCTACGAAGTAGAGAGTATGTTCTCAAGTTTGGGGCACGTTACTCTCAGTGCTATGAATGAAAATGTATTTGTTACAGACAATGAAAACGGCTTGATAATGCTAAACAAAGACGGACAAATAGTATGGTGTTTTTGCGATCCGGACTTACAAGGAGCACGGGCTATCTGTATTCTACCAGGAGGCATTGTGTTCGTGGCGGGCGTAAGCTCGAACAACATCTTACAAATAGGCAATGACGGACGGAAGGAAGGTGTGCTGGTGGCGGCGACTAAGGGGCTCAAGCGGCCTTTGACAATGGCGTATGATGAAGTAAATTCCAGAATAATCATAGGGTGTGGGTCAAATGAAATAGTTGTATACTCGATATCCAGAAAATAACTCATATTTTGACTAGCTACGCCCACTACTACTTCAACACAACTATCTAATTCTCAAATAGTATTGATAACATTAATCATATATGCATGAGACTAGATTTGCATTTTCTTTGTTTCATTACTCAAATCAAAACAAATCGGTAATGTAAATACAATTAACATAGCTATGTATAGATTTTGACCGACATTTAACTCCCAGAAAACCAATAAAATACTTTATTGAAAAGTAATTCCTACCGCGGTATGTCAAAACCCACGGTATGAAACACCTTATTTTGTCTGCATCGGCTTCTCCAATATGAATGTACCATTACCTAAGCATGTCTTTAACTTGCGGCACATTTGATGCTTTGCCTCAATACAGTTCTTGTATATTTCTGGAGACGACGACCAATAAACGTACCCCAAATAAGCAGCAGACAAAATTAAGTTATATATACATGTATATGGTAGCAATGTTAATTGATGACGACTATATATGCTATATATACATGTATATAGTAACAATGTTAATTGTGAACGACTATATAGTTATATGCTATATATACATGTATATAGTAACAATATTAATTGTGAATGACCACAGGGATTCGGCACGTTTGGGGGTACTAGTATATATATTTAAGTACAGGGATTCTACTCTGTGGGATGTCAGATTTCGCATCGATCAGTAAAATGGCCCTATCTGAAACAATTTTGTACAAATATGTCCAAATATAACGCCTATCCCGAGTCTTTATATTGTTCTTCAAATAAAACACAACTTTAAGCTGCGTGCATGTATACTTTGCAAACAATTGCCACAGACATTGACCATAGCAGGTCACATTTCCATACTAGGACACGGGTTCTGTCAGCAACAAAATAAAATCTTCAACGGGAGAGTTTTAACAGTGAATAACATTATCAATAAAAAATTAATGTGTTTCCACTAACGTGTAGGTTTATTCGGCAAAAATGTACGTCAAAAAGAGATTTCGGAGAATTTTTCAATTTGTTTTGAAAATTTCTCAAGCGGCGCAGTTCGCGTTGAAACGAGCGTTCTGATTGGATTATGATTATTCTTCATATAAAAACAAATATCTATTTACATTCTAATAATCAAATCAGAACGCTTGTTTCAACGCGAATTGCGCCGCTTTAGAAATTTTCAAAACAAATTGAAAATGCTACGAAATCTCTTTTTGACGTACATTTTTGCCGAATAAACCTACACGTTAGTGGAAACACATTTTATTGATAATGTTATTCACAGTTAAAACTCTCCCGTCGAAGATTATTTTTTTTTGCTGACAGAACCCGTGTCCTAGTATGGAAATGTGACCTGCTATGGCCAATGTCTGTGGCAATTGTTTGCAAAGTATACATGCACGGAGCTTAAAGTTGTGTTTTATTTGAAGAACAATATAAAGACTCGGGATAGGCGTTATATTTGGACATATTTGTACAAAATTGTTTCAGATAGGGCAATTTTACTGATCGATGCGAAATCTGACATCCCACAGAGTAGAATCCCTGTACTTAAATATATATACTAGTACTCCCAAACGTGCCGAATCCCTGTGTGAACGACTATATAGTTATATGCTATATATACATGTAAATAGTAACAATGTTAATTGATGACGACTATATATGCTATATATATATGCTATATATACATGTATACACTTACAGCCACTTGTAACCCGACACTTATATAATTCGGTATATTTGGATTATTTGTAAACGGATTTCATTAACATTTGGACTAGGAATAATTCAACACGGTATACGTTCTTCCTAGAAATTTCTTTTCAATTGATCAACAAAAAGATATAAAACTTAACAAATAAAAAACATTACTGTAAAATCCGAATTCACAAAATGACACAACTCAAAACCCGACGGTCACGTTTGCACGTGGGACAGGCACGAGTTTACAATTTTGCACGAGGAAATTTAGCTGAGAGAAAATATCGATTTTTACATTTTATGATTCTAGAAGGGAATTCACACGGAAAAACAAAACTTTGAGTTTTAAATTGTTATGGTTCGAATGAATAACCAAGAGCGCGATCGCGCTATTGGCATGTTGCACGCAGGCCTTTCACTCAGACACGTATGTAAATGTATTTTATTTATATAACAATAATGTTATGCAATATGAACTTATTCAGTATAAATCATAACAAAAAGTGATATTTTATCTCTGAAAACTAGTTTATATTGTATTTTGTTTCTTTACAGGTAGCTCGAGTCTTTGGCAGGCATGTGTCCACCATAGTCAGCCTACTACAGAAGTTCCAACGCACTGGCCGAGTTGATGACGAGCCCAGGCAGCCTCGCGGAAGGGTGACTACGCCGGTACAGGATGCGCAGATTGTTGCGGATCATCTTCAGATTCGTTTCAAGACCGCAACATGTACTGCGAGGACGACCAATGGAACGCACGGTAGGACAGTTAGTAGACAAACAGTCATCAGGCGGCTCCACGATCAGGGAATAAGAGCTAGGCGGCCATATTCTGACACCACGCCACCGGCACCAGCGTATGACTCGGGCGGAGTGGGCAAACGTCCTGTTCACGGACGAGAGCCGGTTTAACTTGTACCACAACGATGGAAGGATGCGCATGTACAGGCGTCGAGGTGAAAGATTGAACGACGAGTGTGTGTTTCAGCGGGACCAGTATGGCGGCGGCTCCGTGATGGTGTGGGCCGGAATGTCGCTACACACCAAGACCGACTTGGTAATTGTTCAAGGGAACCTTAACTCTGCTAGGTATCAGCAGGAGATTTTGAGCCCAGTTGCAATTCCGCACCTGCGAGCCAGTGGACGTGGCATGGTATTTATGCAGGACGGGGCACCAGCCCACACATCGCGTACGACACAGACATTACTTCAACAACAGAACGTCCGGCAGCTGCCTTGGCCTTCAAAGTCACCGGATTCTAATGTTATTGAGTATCTGTGGGACGAGCTGAACAGGCGAATACGGATGCGACCAGCAGCCGCTCGCAACCTACGTGAACTGGAACAGGCCCTTGTGCAGGAATGGAGGAATATTCCCCAAGGTTTCATCCGAAACTACGTGATGTCGATGAGACAAAGGTGTGTGCACGTCGTAAGAGCCATGGGAGGACACACGCGGTATTGGACTTGGACGTACGGATTTTATTGTGATTCAGTGACTTTTCACATTGTTCGGATTTTGCGTTGTATCATTTTGTGAATTCGGATTTTACAGTGATGTTTTTTATTTGTTAAGTTTTATATCTTTTTGTTGATCAATTGAAAAGAAATTTCTAGGAAGAACGTATACTGTGTTGAATTATTCCTAGTCCAAATTTTAATGAAATCCGTTTACAAATAATCCAAATATACCGAATTATATAAGTGTCGGGTTACAAGTGGCTGTAAGTGTATAGTAGCAATGTTTAACTGATGACGCTATATATACATGTATATAGTAGCAATGTTAATTGAGGACGACTATATAGTTATATGCTATATATACATGTATATAGTAGCACTGTTAATTGATGACGACTATATATGATATATATACATGTATATAGTAGCAATGTTAATTGATGATGACTATATATACATGTATATAGTTACAATGTTAATTGGGGACGACTATATATGCTATGTATATAGTTACAATGTTAATTGGGGATGACTATATATGCTATATATACATGTATATGGTAACAATGTTAATTGAGGACAACTTTATAGGTATATGCTATATATACATGTATATAGTAGCAATGTTAATTGAGGACGACTATATAGTTAGATACACTGAACCAAATTTCTAAACGGCCAATATATAAAATGCGATTTCAAGAGAATATGTATAAATTCTAAAATTTGCAACGGAGTTCTATACGCTATAATAAATCGATATCTAAAAAGAAAACACGTTTCTGGTGTCAGATTTGATCAAGCGGAAAGGAGAGACCGATTTGTATAAATCGGCACGAGGGCCACGTGCATAGCATGGCGAGTGTCCATTTTATATGTAGTATAATCCCTGTCTAGTACAGAATATAAAACACACAACACATGGCGAGAATGAGTATTGAAGAACGCGGGCGAGCTGTTGGCATGCGGGATGCTGGTACTTCAATTAGGCAGGTAGGTACACATTTGCGATGAAATTAACCAGTTGACCTCACTGTTGTCAAAAATCATCAAATGTTATATTCTTATACAGTCATTTTGAAAGTCTGATAACCAGCAATATCACTCTAGGAACTTCGGAGTTATGGCCCTTTTATTATCATTTCAGGTTGCTCGACCTTTCAATAGACAGCATTCCACCATTCAGCAGCTATGGGCGAAGTTTAGACGTACCGGAAGTGTAGCCGACATCCGACGACGCCCTAAAGGAAGGGTAACCACACGCAGACAGGACCGGTACATTATTGTGTCCCACTTATGGAACCGCTTCACCCCAGCTACCAGAACGGCAAGGGTCACTATTGGCACACATAACCGCCACATTCATGCACAAACTATACGTAATCGTCTCAGAGCCGTCGGATTACGAGCCCGACGACCACGAAAGGGTCCAATTCTAACCAGAGACAGTTAGCATGGGCTAGACGGCATTTCAGGTTTACGAGAGCGGACTGGTCTAATGTTATATTTGTGGATGAGTCAAGGTTTACACTCCGTGGGGCCGACGGACGCGTCCGAGTATTCCGCCGTCGGGGCGAGCGAAACAGCGCAAACTGTGTAGTACAGGTCGATAAGTACGGAGGCGGCTCATTGATGGTCTGGGCTGGCGTGTCAATGCATACTAGGTCACCCATTGTACCAATTCGAGGTAACTTAAATGCCAGAAAATATCAAAACGATATCCTACAACCCGTCCTTGTACCGCATGTTAATGGCAATCGTGGTATGATTTTGGCACAAGACAACGCACCCTGCCATGTTGCCAGGAACACTCGGGCTATGTTGGCTGCTAACAACGTGCAAACTCTTCCATAGCTGGCGAAAAGCCCCGATTTGAACCCCATAGAACATGTATGGGACCTGTTGAAAAGGAAGGTCAGAGTCCAACCACAGCAACTTAACATGCGTAAATTAGAGCGTGACATAATGCAGGCATGGGCAACAATTCCGCAACGCTATCTCCAAAGATACATTGTATCAATGAGGGCGAGGTGTCGTGCCGTTATTGTCGCAGAAGGGGGACATACGAGGTATCGAAATACCATAATAGCGATGTTTTCAGATTTGTGACTTTTTGTTATGAGGGTGACCCTATTGTTTTCATTGTTACGTTTTAGCCGCTTTTTTAATTTTAGTGAATTGTTGTATAAACATATGGAATAAAATGTATTAAATGATGATATGATTATTGATATTGTATGATTGTAGGTTTTTCCCAAATACTGTAAAAGAACAGGTGGCCGTTTAGAAATTTGGTTCAGTGTAAATTATACATACAAGTATATAGTAGAAATGTTAATCGAGGACGATTATATGATGTATGTATACAAATGATACATTGTGGAAGTCATTAATGAAAGTTGTTTTCTTCCATTTTGCCAACTACTCATAAATGCATTAGAAACCGCCGCACATGCTATTCAACAGACAATCGTAAATAAACCCATATGAAATATACTAGACGTAAGAAACAACTATTTTGCAATGACGAAAATTACGTATTATTGCTTGGTCCGTATATTTATTACGTGTATTGTGACTATTCTAGTTATCATTCGCCAGTCTCGGTTAAATTAACATTGGAGAGGAATTAATATAAGTTTTCTGAAAACTTGTTTTCCAATCCAAACCATTCACAATTTATGTAATTTGTAACATTGTTTGTGTTATACATGTAAATTTATTGGAATAAATACTGTTTAAACCAAATTAACATAGACAGCGGTGTGCTGTTTCATCATCTATATGTTAATTGTTCCAAATGCCCTTGTGTCGCAAACTTTCTTTTTCTTCTTGTATGTATATGACTCAGTTGCTTCGGCTCTTACCAGGGTCTATCCTATTGTAGACTCGCTGGAGTTGTCTAGGGGGTTTCTTCTTTATAATATGTATTAATGATAACTCAACACAGTATTACATTTCTTCTATATAATATCTTGTTTAAATTGGCATCAGAAATATTCATATATATATAATCAGTGATCTATATATATATACATCGTATCATTAAAAGCTTATTTAACAATCCATTTGTGTGAGCCGACTATGCGCTACACAGTATAATTAACATCCAGTCTCTCTAATCCGTCATTACTCAATATCACTATAATCTAATCACTGTTTCTGATTAGATTAACTTTTAATCACCTTCGATATGGTTCGCCGAAACACTCTGTTTCTTCTATGGCTGAACAATTTAATTATTCGACAAATCTTTATAAGTTATAATTCTTATAATGTCCATAATATCTAAGTATCATAAAAACAGTTTATATGTTCTATATACTAGATTGAGATCACGCCCTTTTTCTCTCTCCTGGAGGTAGGCTCTAGTGTATCTGATTTTAGTTAATAAAATCCATTTCTTATATACACGATTGAATCAGTGTCTATATGATATAATAATTCCTAAAACATCTGTTATTCCTAAAACATCTGTTATGTTATCTAATATTACACCATCAAACCAGTTCGTCGCCTTTATATTACATAACTGGACACCTGCAACCACGGCCTTGATAAACTGAGATTAGGCCTAAAATCTTAAGTCATTTCCCGCGCGAAGCGAGACTGATAATTTTAGGCGCGAAAATAATAGCAGACGATTATGCATAAAACAAATATATATATATTACATGGTAAACACTTGGCCATATATAGAAACAGTTTAATGTATTTATATAATACATTACTATTTATATATAACAATAATAAACATTTCGTGCAAATAATTGTGGTTTTGCACAATCCTCCCTACCCGGGGAGAAGTTTGACATCGCCCGCTATCGGCCGATTTACAAATCTTCATTCCTTTGAATATACAGTAGAAAACAATCATATTATCAATACATCATATGTCCTAAAATAGCATTTCTTTCGCTAGGTACCAACATTCTAATCATAGAGGCAATAACTATTTACTGAACAACTGAAATAATACCAAGTACATTTACTAAGTCAAACATCACAGTCATTGAACTCTACTGAGAAAGTCTGCCAGAACATTTTGAGTCCCTTTGATATGTTTAATGGTCAGATTAAATTCTGAGAGACACAGTGCCCATCTTAAGAGGCGTTGATTGGACGTTTTCGACCTACTTAACCATACAAGGGGATTATGATCTGAATTGATTAGTGTTTTGCTTGTGCTTACATATATGCGAAAATGTTCGATACCGGCCACTATAGCTAATAATTCCTTCTCTATTGTAGAGTAGTTTTTCTCTCGTGGAATAAGTTTTCGGGAATAAAATGCTACTGGGTTTGGTACTTGGTCAACGGTCTGAGTCAGTACAGCCGAAATTCCCAAATCGGAAGCATCAGTATAGAGTTCGAACTCTTGGTTAAAGTCAGGGGCCTTCAGTATAGGTTTATTGGTTAAAGCTTTCTTTAAGGATTCGAAAGCAAGTTGATGTTTATCGCTCCACTGAGTTATGATGTTCCCTGATCGCTTGCCCTTTAATAAGTCAGTCAGGGGAGCGGCGATCTCAGCGAACTGGGGAATGAATTTCCTGTAAAATCCTACTGATCCCAGATATCCTCGTAATTGTTTCTTGGTCTGTGGGGGAGAGATATTATTAATACACTCAACCTTGCTGGAAATTGGTTTGATTTTTCCCGAACCTAATTCATGTCCCAAGTACTTGACTGTTCCAGACCCAATTTTACACTTCTTCGGATTCAAAGTAACACCACTATCCTCTAGTCTATGAAATGTCCAATCCAAGTGATTTATGTGCTGTGACCATAATTGGAT
Organism: Archivesica marissinica; assembly: GCA_014843695.1. Lineage (NCBI taxonomy): Eukaryota > Metazoa > Mollusca > Bivalvia > Venerida > Vesicomyidae > Archivesica > Archivesica marissinica. The sequence continues at coordinate 43,497,747 of CM026390.1, forward strand.
CGAACAGCAATATCATCCAGATATGCGTCGGCAAATCTATCACGGATGGGTTCTGTCGGGGATTGAGCGATTATCTCGTTTATGGCCCTCTGGAAGGTAACTCCACCGTTTTTTAAACCAAATGGGAGAGTTAATGGTTCAAACAAGCCCCAGGGGGTTATGAACGCTGCAATTTCACTAGCTCGAGGGGTTAGCGGAATCTGCCAATATCCTTTATTAAGATCTAGAATGGATATCAGACTCGAACATGCGACCTGATCAATGAGATCGTCTAATCTCGGGATGGGGAAGGCTTCTCCTCGAGTCAGGTCATTAATTTTCCGATAATCAATACATGGTCGCCATTCTGAGTCTGATTTGCGTACCAATATTATGGGAGAGGCCCACTGGCTTCTGCTAGGGCGGATAATTCCTAACTCCAACATTTGATCTAGCTCAGTTTTTAATATTTGTTTCTTTTCTGGAGACATGCGGTAGTAAGGCTGGACTACGGGTGAAGCACCTTGCACATCAATATCATGGGTAACACCGTGGAAACGTCCCAGTTGTCCAGAGAATGGACGGGGGTAACGGTCAAATAACTGACTAATATCGTCCCTGTGGTCTGGGTTTAAATGACTGATATCCGGCCAGGCTTTCTTAGGTACAGATTCAAGAGGACTGCAAGAATCGAATTCTTTCTCAATGTCCGTAGGGGCTTGGTAATCTAATAGGGTAGGGTCTTGGCACTCATACACCGGACTACTATCAGCTAGAGCTGCACCCTCCTCCCTACCTGTCCAGGGCTTCAACTGGTTTACATGCATAACACGGTATTTTACTCTCTTATCAGGCATGTATATAATATAGGTATGCGACGCTACCTTTTCGTGTACCGGATACGGTCCCTGAAGGGCATTCTTCAGCTTATTACCTTTTAACGGTAATCGTACTAACACTAATTCACCACGCTGGAATACACGCATTTTCGCTTTCTTACTTCTGTCATACTTTGTTTTACGACCATCTGCGGCCTGTTGGGCATTCTCGCTGGCGTCACGTAACGCTTCAGCTAATCTATGACATAATTATTGTACATAGTCATTTATGGGGATCCCTTCATCCCGCTCATTTCTAGCCCAGAGATCATAAGTGGAATCTAGATTATCTCTAGGTTCGCGCCCATATAGAAGGTAGAAGGGAGAATATCCTGTGCTAGAGTGCTCTGCACTTCTATATGCAAATAATAGCCAGGGTAGCATCTCATCCCAAGGCGATAAAGAGTTCTCCCCAAGGATTCTAAGCATGGTTTTCAATGTACCATTATATTTCTCTATTGATCCGTTGGTTTGAGGCCTGTAACTCGTGCTAGTTAAGTGACGTATATCGTGCTCGGCTAGGAAGCGTGTGAATGTTTCAGCTATGAAAGTGCTTCCTCGGTCAGTCAACAGGGTCTGGGGTTTTCCATGTCGAGATATTATCTCGGTTTTCCATGTCGAGATATTATCTCGATCAGGGCTTTTTGTGCATTAACAGCAGTCGCTGCGGCGCATGGGAAAGATTCTGTATATTTAGTGGCATGATCAATAAAATTCAAGATATACTGGTTCCCATTTATAGTTTTCTTCATGGGTCCAACGAAATCAGCGGATATAAATTTGAATGGTTGGGATATAATGTGCAGGGGTTTCAATGGGGCTACAGTGGCTTTCTGTCCCTTACCCGCTCTCTGGCACGGCCCACAGCTATGGCAGAATCGTTTAACATCTGCGCGGATTCCCGGCCAAAAGAAGCGGCGCTTAATGCGCTTCAGGGTCTTACTAGGTCCCTGGTGTCCCGTACTTAAACTGTCATGGGCGAGTCCCGTTATATGATCCCGGAATCCCCGTGGAACTACCACCTGATCATATATTTTCCAGGGTCGAACTTTGGACGTGTCTTGAGGTTGTTCTCTCCTCATAATTAGTCGGGGTTCGAGCTGGATGTAATATCCTTGCCGAATAGGTGTTCCTTCTTGAGCCATTTCCCAGAGGGGTGCTAAGGTCGGGTCATTATTCTGTTCTTGCAATAATTTATCAGGACTCAAATCGTCAATAGAGGGAATATTTTGGGGTTTAACTGTACTGGCTTTCTCAGAGGGGGAATTGATCTCAATTGTATTCCGAAAAGGTAAGACATTGTGATTTGTATCGGTCGTGTTTTCTGAGTCTGGGTTGGACGTGACAGTTTCATCAAACGGAATAATTTTCTTATTGGAGCGTGTAACCACGCCACAGGTAATCAAATCAGTGACAGGGGCAGTTTCACAGTCGTTACCTATTATAAGATCCACCCCCGCGGTGCATCTGTGCTTTAATACAGCCACCTTCAATGTTCCTTGGTAGATTGGACAATCAACGCTAATCTTTGCTATCGGGTAATTACCAGGGATATAATTGACACCGCGGATTGTTACCCGTTCACCTGTGTATTCTAAATGATCAGCGGTTTGATCAGTAGCCGACAATAAACTGATTGTCGCACCTGTATCTCTCAAATACGTCACTTGTGCGGTGTTAGTATTTATGCGTGCTTGACCTGTATATTTGGCAAGTAATGGATTTACCATCTCGGTATTTTCACATGAGTTCACTGGCTCATTGGTTATAAAGGCAGAACTATGAGTAGTGTTTGACACGTGGTGTCCGTTTGCTAGGTTTCTAGTACCCCTGTACCTAGGTGAATTGGGATCTGCCCAACATTCTATTCGTCCGTGGCCATTACGCCTACAATAACTACAATATTTTTCTATCCGGGGAGTTCTATGGGTAGCTTGGGAATTATCTATCCTAATATTGGGTCGATACATGGGTGATGGGATATATGGCCTTGGGGCTGGAGGTCGGTGTTCTGTATCTCTGGGTTTCAAATTCGGATTTGAATTAATCCGTGTCCTGGGCGCTAATCTGCGATGGAGGTTATATTCATCGGCCAGGGAAATACATTCCTGGAGAGTAGATGCTTTCTTATCCAGAATGAACAAATTAAGCTCATCACTTAGCTGGGAATCGAACCTATATCTCAAGAGCAGCTCGATCCAGTTGACCTCGCTCGGATCACTGTTCTCCGTCCATAGAGTCATTTGCTCCCTTAATTCCTTAATGAATTCGGAATATGTCTGCTGAGGTTTCTTTACCCAAGAGAAGAAATTCTTTCTATATACAGTGGGTGAGAGTCTATATTCATCCAAGATGGCGGCCTTGAGGGTATCGTAATTATTAGCGTCTTGGACAGGAAGAGTGGCATATATATTTCTGGCCTTGTCGGACAACTTGTCTATAATATGGCCCACCCATGTTTGTTTTGCGACCTGGCTAGCTTCGAACAGTCTCTCACATGTTGCGAAGAATTTATCTGGCCTCATAGTCTGGGTCCAAATAGGAACAGAAATGTTTGTCTTAGAGGGCCTATTATCTGTAGGGAGGGGGTTATTTTGCTGAGATTCCTGATCTCTCTGGATTTCTCTCAGGCGAATCTGCATTTTCTCCCTTTGCATTCTTTCCTCCCTGTCCCTTTCTTTCTCTTCTCTTTCCCTCTCTCTTCTCTTTCCCTCTCTCTTTCTTCTCTTTGTTTTACTTCTTCCCTCTCTTTCTTCTCTTTGTTTTATTTCTTCCCTCTCTCTTTCTCTCTCTCTTTCTTTCTGGTAAATCTCACCCTGACGTTCCAGATTTGCCTGATTAAAGAAGGGAAGTCTCATTAATTTGTCCCATATCTCATCACCTGTGGTCTGCAAGTCGGGGTGAACCGGCCCCTCAGTTTCCTTATTAGCACTCCTAGTTGTAGCCATTTTATATTTTTTTATTTTTTTATTTTTAATCCCAGAATGTATCTCCAAATGTATTATAGAATTGAGTTCAATAAAAGGAAGTAAATCACTAATATAATTTTAATGATAATATTAAGCCTCTATGAAAAGAAAACTGGTACTTACCGAAGTCTGTCTCGTCCGTTAATCCAATATATAATTTATCACATATTCAAAGTTTGCATATTTCCAATAATTTAATCCATTTCATTAATTTAATAATTCGTTGACGTCTTTCACTTATTTCCCAATTCTAACACTGTCTCGCATGCACTTCTGTTTTCACACGTTAATTAATAGTCCCTTGTATTCTTCATGTATAAATCCTAGTGTCCTTCACAATATTCCATATATAAATTCTAGTGTCCTTCACAATATGTCACGATATGTCACTTCTTCTTTATTGTATTTTATTATCTCATGCAATAAAATGTTTTGTATTGTATTGTATTTCCAATCCCGGACGAGCGTCCCAATTGTCGCAAACTCTCATTTTTCTTCTTGTATGTATATGACTCAGTTGCTTCGGCTCTTACCAGGGTCTATCCTATTGTAGACTCGCTGGAGTTGTCTAGGGGGTTTCTTCTTCGATATATGTATTAATGATAACTCAACACAGTCTTACATTTCTTCAATATAATATCTTGTCTAAATTGGCATCAGAGATCTTCATATATATATAATCAGTGATTTATATATATATATACATCGTATCATTAAACGCTTATTTAACAATCCAATTGTGTGAGCCGACTATGCGCTACACAATATACTTAACTCCAGTATCTCTAATCCGTCATTACTCAATATCACTATAATCTAATCAAGGTTTCTGATTTATTAACTTTTAATCACCTTCGATATGGTTCGCCGAAACTCTCTGTTTCTTCTATGGCTGAACGATTTTATTTAATTATTCGACAAGTCTTTATAAGTTATAATTCTTATAATGTCCATAAAATCTAAGTATCATAGAAACAGTTTATCTGTTCTATATAATAGAATGAGATCACGCCACTCTCTCTCCTGGAAGTAGGCTTTAGTGTTCTGATTTTAGTTACTAAAATCCATTTCTTATATACACGATTGAATCAGTGTCTATATGATATAACAATTCCTAAAACATCTGTTATTCCTAAAACATCTGTTATGTTATCTAATATTACACCATCAAACCAGTTCGTCGCCTTTATATTACATAACTGGACACCTGCAACCACGGCCTCGATAAACTGAGATTAGGCCTAAAATCTTAAGTCATTTCCCGCGCGAAGCGAGACTGATAATTTTAGGCGCGAAAATAATAGCAGACGATTATGCATAAAATAAATATATATATATTACATGGTAAACACTTGGCCATATATAGAAACAGTTTAATGTATTTATATAATACATTACTATTTATATATAACAATAATAAACATTTCGTGCAAATAATTGTGGTTTTGCACACCCTATTAGATAACTACAAGGTATTTGGTTCCGACAGAAACCAGAACATTGTCATTATGACAACATATATCTATGTTTGCAGTTCTTCAAATGACGATTATTCTGGAAACATATATCTATGTTTGCAGTTCTTCAAATGACGATTATTCCGGAAACATATATAGATCTATGTTTGCAGTTCTTCAAATGACGATTATTATGACAACATATATCTATGTTTGCAGTTCTTCAAATGACGATTATTCTGGAAACATATATCTATGTTTGCAGTTCTTCAAATGACGATAATTCTGGAAACATATATCTATGTTTGCAGTTCTTCAAATGACGATAATTCTGGAAACATATATCTATGTTTGCAGTTCTTCAAATGACGATTATTCTGGAAACATATATAGATCTATGTTTGCAGTTCTTCAAATGACGATAATTCTGGAAACATATATCTATGTTTGCAGTTCTTCAAATGACGATTATTCCGGAAACATATATAGATCTATGTTTGCAGTTCTTCAAATGACGATTATTCTGGAAACATATATCTATGTTTGCAGTTCTTCAAATGACGATTATTCTGGGAACATATATCTATGTTTGCAGTTCTTCAAATGACGATTATTCTGGTAACATATATCTATGTTTGCAGTTCTTCAAATGACGATTATTCTGGAAACATATATCTATGTTTGCAGTTCTTCAAATGACGATATTTCTGGAAACATATATCTATGTTTGCAGTTCTTCAAATGACGATTATTCTGGAAACATATATAGACCTATATTTGTAGTTCTTCAAATGACGATTATTCTGGAAACATATATCTATGTTTGCAGTTCTTCAAATGACGATTATTCTGGAAACATATATCTATGTTTGCAGTTCTTCAAATGACGATTATTCTGGAAACATATATCTATGTTTGCAGTTCTTCAAATGACGATTATTCTGGAAACATATATATATCTATGTTTGCAGTTCTTCAAATGACGATTATTCTGGAAACATATATATATCTGTTTGCAGTTCTTCAAATGACGATTATTCTGGAAACATATATAGATCTATGTTTGCAGTTCTTCAAATGACGATTATTCTGGAAACATATATAGATCTATGTTTGCAGTTCTTCAAATGACGATTATTCTGGAAACATATATAGATCTATGTTTGCAGTTCTTCAAATGACGATTATTCTGGAAACATATATCTATGTTTGCAGTTCTTCAAATGACGATTATTCTGGAAACATATATCTATGTTTGCAGTTCTTCAAATGACGAGTATTCTGGAAACATATATCTATGTTTGCAGTTCTTCAAATGACGATTATTCTGGAAACATATATAGATCTATGTTTGCAGTTCTTCAAATGACGATATTTCTGGAAACATATATCTATGTTTGCAGTTCTTCAAATGACGATATTTCTGGAAACATATATCTATGTTTGCAGTTCTTCAAATGACGATTATTCTGGAAACATATATAGATCTATGTTTGCAGTTCTTCAAATGACGATATTTCTGGAAACATATATCTATGTTTGCAGTTCTTCAAATGACGATATTTCTGGAAACATATATCTATGTTTGCAGTTCTTCAAATGACGATTATTCTGGAAACATATATCTATGTTTGCAGTTCTTCAAATGACGATATTTCTGGAAACATATATCTATGTTTGCAGTTCTTCAAATGACGATATTTCTGGAAACATATATCTATGTTTGCAGTTCTTCAAATGACGATATTTCTGGAAACATATATCTATGTTTGCAGTTCTTCAAATGACGATATTTCTGGAAACATATATCTATGTTTGCAGTTCTTCAAATGACGATATTTCTGGAAACATATATCTATGTTTGCAGTTCTTCAAATGACGATTATTCTGGAAACATATATCTATGTTTGCAGTTCTTCAAATGACGATATTTCTGGAAACATATATCTATGTTTGCAGTTCTTCAAATGACGATATTTCTGGAAACATATATCTATGTTTGCAGTTCTTCAAATGACGATATTTCTGGAAACATATATCTATGTTTGCAGTTCTTCAAATGACGATATTTCTGGAAACATATATCTATGTTTGCAGTTCTTCAAATGACGATTATTCTGGAAACATATATCTATGTTTGCAGTTCTTCAAATGAATTTGTTATAATTCAAAAGATGGGTAAAATAAAACGCCATAAAACAAAATGTATAAATCAAAACAATGTTTTAACACACTAAGAACAAATATCAGACGCATACTTCAAATCATGTTATGCGCAGATCCGGCGGATTGGACACATTCGGCAGTATTTAACAACAGACGCCACGAAAAATCTCATAAACTCACTCGTTACATCCAGGCTCGACTACTGTAATCCACTTTTGTACGGTGTGCCAAAAACACTTCCAATAAATTACAAACTGTTCAAAACACAGCAGCTCGCATCATAACCAGAACATCCCGTTTCAGTCATGTAATGCCCATTCTAAAAGAACTTCATTGGCTACCAGTTCAAGAAAGAATAAAGTATAAAATACTGACTCACACATATAAAGCATTGAATGGAGAAGCACCGATTTATATGAGAAACTTGCTTGAGGTTTATATACCAAGGAGACACTTACGGTCTAAATATGAAGCAGGTACTCTTGTGTTACCAAGAAGTCGGACTGTCACATACGGAGATAGAAGTTTCATGATATGACTGCTGCCCCAAAACTTTGGAATTCTCTTCCATCAAATCTTAGAAGTGCAACAACATTGTGTTCTTTCAAAAAGGCTTTGAAGACACACCTTTTTAAATGTTCATATGGAACATAAATATCGAACTGTGTCTGTGCTTAATCAGGATTAAGACTGCAAATGAACACATTTTATTTAATTATTACCTATACATGTATTTTAAATTTTTAATTTGTTATAATCTTAGATCCGAATATTTTATAGCATATATAGAATCCATTGTAATTGTGTTTGCTATTTTGTCTTGTTTTATCTCATTGTATGTGGAAGTTTTTATCAATATTTGTGATATTTTAGGCTGTAAAGCGCTTTTGAACGTTTTATTTTTAGATGAAAAGAGTGCTATATAAGTTTAGTATATAATAATAATAATAATAATAATACTGTCTACCTCCATGTATGACCCCACTATATAAACACGTTGGAAAGATGGGTAAAATTAAACGCCACGAAAACTGATAATCTACACTGTATTATCAGTAGATATACACTGTATTATCAGTAGATCTACACTGTATTATCAGTAGATCTACACTGTATTATCAGTAGATCTACACTGTATTATCAGTAGATCTACACTGTATTATCAGCATATCTACACTGTATTATCAGCAGATCTACCTTGTATTATCAGTAGATATACACTGTATTATCAGTAGATCTACACTGTATTATCAGTAGATCTACACTGTATTATCAGCAGATCTACCTTGTATTATCAGTAGATATACACTGTATTATCAGCAGATCTACACTGTACTATCAGTAGATCTACACTGTATTATCAGCATATCTACACTGTATTATCAGCATATCTACACTGTATTATCAGCAGATCTATACTGTATTATCAGTAGATCTATACTGTATTATCAGTAGATCTACACTGTATTATCAGTATATCTACACTGTATTATCAGTAGATCTACACTGTATTATCAGTAGATCTACACTGTATTATCAGCATATCTACACTGTATTATCAGTAGATCTACACTGTATTATCAGTAGATCTACACTGTATTATCAGTAGATCTACACTGTATTATCAGCAGATCTACACTGTATTATCAGCAGATCTACACTGTATTATCAGTAGATCTACACTGTATTATCAGCAGATCTACACTGTATTATCAGTAGATATACACTGTATTATCAGTAGATAAGTGTATATATATAAGTAGATGGTGTGACAAAGAAGTGCAATCCCAGTGCTCTGAAAACCAAAACCTTCCACAAAACCCACCAAAACCAACATTACTAGCAGCTGTGTACAGATGTATCTGATCTGAGGTTAACCATCCTGCAAAAACAGTGATATTCCATTGAAATGGTCAATAAAGATCCCCCAAGCCTGCAAATCAGCATGTGTCTCTTTTGTCTCCATTTGAAATGAGGTTTTCGCAGACTTATCATTAAATCTGTATGGCGTCTCAAATATGGCCGCCCGGGTGCTACCACTGCACATGCATAAGAAAACAAACCTGTAATAGATTGCAATTCCTTCAGTGTAATAGCTTTACGCACACAATATTATAATATAATTCAATAATTTACGAATCTTATCCAGTTTGCCCTGTGGAAGCCGTTTCTCCATCGTATCAGAGTCAAGCGCAATGTCTTATTATGTTATATTTCGGGTTTTACGCCTGCATCAGCACCATTTCAGGCTATATCGCCGGCGGGCAGTTTACCTAACAACAACTTTCTGGGCAGGCTCCAGCGGTTAACCAGTACTTGGGTGCACCAACCTCCGTAAGAAACTGCCAACTTTTTCATATAAATGAGAAAGCAAGCGCAATGTCTACACATGATGTGGTAGTGCACGGCAGAACAGTTTTGGATGATTTCATTGGCACGTCGATATCTGCCATGCATGCCAAACATTGATTCCAATCAGTACTAGGATGGTGCGGCAAACAAAAAATCATCCAAAATATGAGCACAGCCAAATACTTTTAATTTGGTATTGGCAATCCATTGCAGAGATGTACTGAAACATTCAAATAGCTGACATGATGTACTCAGACCCATCACCAGGCACTTATCATAGGTAAATTTACCATCTACCTGAAAATCCATAAGTGTTATTAATCTGGTGAAAAGGGCATGGTGCGAAAAGCATTTTCAATGGAAACAGGACCGGATCTATTGAACAACCTAACAGCATCACCTATATGGAAGTCGTGATAGCGCAGTGGATGCGTGTTCGCTTCAGGTGCGAAAGGTCCAGAGTTCGAGCCCCACTGGAGCCGTTACGATTGTGCCCTTAGGCAAGGCATTTAAATTCCACGTTGCCTCTTCTCTCTCCCTCGTGGCGATGGATTCCATCAGGAATGAGGTCTCGAGAGTGATTTATATAAGTTGAAATAACTTGTTTCGCAATCAAGCTAAAATAAATTTGTATAAACTAAAGCATCACCTATATGTTGGTAGGTAACTGAAGACATGACAGTTGGTATCCCATCATTAATAGACTTCCCATCAGGAAAGGAGAGGTGATGCATTAAACAAAATTGACTCTCCTCGTTTTGGGGAACAAGACCTTAAGGTAAAAACTGCATGTTTGCAAGAGGTGGAGCATCAAATGGTCCCGCAACTCTCCAACTGTCTAATTCATTTTGTATTTTTATTTGCAAAATATCACTATGTTGTGAAGCAGACATTAAATTGTGTGACAAGCACTGTGATAGTTCACAATAGAATGGTCTGTGAAACCCAACTTTAAATCCCTCAGTCAAACATTTAACTGTATGTGGATAGTATCCAGCAAGCCATGTCTCCAAACACCTGTACCGGTGTAACTATGTCTAATTCACTTGGCCTTGGCAAGGGGTTTTGTTGTGACATTGGTGTGGACTGTACCACTGTTGGTGTTACAAACCACTTGCGGGGACCTAGAAATGCTTTCCTGGGCAGAATTAGTCGACCTGAGTGGTTAACCAGTACTAAGGATTTTGTGTGAGGTATCAAATCCGGACTGTTCTATTCCAAATCCTATGCTCCTTTGTACCACAAAGTAACTTAAATACTTGTAAGGTTGAACCATTCTAAATCCAGATGCAAAGCTCAGCAAACTAGTCAATGTTTTCTCTAATTATGATAACAAAATTACTGGTTGCACACAAGACACACCTTGGTCCAGAGGTTATTATATGGTCGGGAAAATGTTATCTGTACGGAAAGTACCAACATGCATATTGACTCTTGAAAAATCCAGTTTGACTCTTGAAAAATCCAGCTTGACTCTTGAGATTTTGACCTCAAGGGTCATTGAAATCTTGACTTTCAAAGTCTAGTGAACGCCCTGTTAACCCTACATTGTCGCTTCGTGTGTGCACCTCTACAGTTGAGACAAACGTGCAAGTGGGCACACACGCCGGCTGCACCTGTTATTAGTAGTCGTTGCAGGGCTTTTTGGGTTTGGAATTTTCAAGAAATGGTTGATTCTGCCCATATGACACCTTTGAAGCTCTAAACTCAATAAGCATCACAAAGTTACAATGGCGTAAGTCTCTACTCAGTCAAATAATATAATTAAATTTATCAATGTTCTAATTGATGCATAACACTTAGTTTGATACTATTTAAATGTAACATTGTCCTAGTGTCAAAAGATCCTGTGAATCAATGATGTCCCTCAAATGGAGTTGCCTGCCCAAAACCTACCTACGCAATGCCCTCGATAAGTGTCTGGCATTGGGTGGACCCATCACCGTCATCATGGTGGGCGATCTACCCACACTGTGCTAAAACATTCCTTGCAGGGTGCGGACCTGTGTAAATCCAGGCGTCCAAAACATTAATGGCAGTGTAGATCTACTGATAATACAGTGTAGATCTACTGATAATACAGTGTAGATCTGCTGATAATACAGTGTAGATCTACTGATAATACAGTGTAGATCTACTGATAATACAGTGTAGATCTAGTGATAATACAGTGTAGATCTACTGATAATACAGTGTAGATCTACTGATAATACAGTGTAGATCTACTGATAATACAGTGTAGATCTACTGATAATACAGTATAGATCTACTGATAATACAGTGTAGATCTACTGATAATACAGTGTATATTTACTGATAATACAGTGTAGATCTAGTGATAATACAGTGTAGATCTGCTGATAATACAGTGTAGATCTACTGATAATACAGTGTAGATCTACTGATAATACAGTGTAGATCTACTGATAATACAGTATAGATCTGCTGATAATACAGTGTAGATCTACTGATAATACAGTGTAGATCTGCTGATAATACAGTGTAGATTTACTGATAATACAGTGTAGATCTAGTGATAATACAGTGTAGATCTAGTGATAATACAGTGTAGATCTAGTGATAATACAGTGTATATCTACTGATAATACAGTATAGATCTGCTGATAATACAGTGTAGATCTACTGATAATACAGTGTAGATCTACTGATAATACAGTGTAGATCTGCTGATAATACAGTGTAGATTTACTGATAATACAGTGTAGATCTAGTGATAATACAGTGTAGATCTAGTGATAATACAGTGTATATCTACTGATAATACAGTGTATATCTACTGATAATACAGTGTAGATCTAGTGATAATACAGTGTAGATCTAGTGATAATACAGTGTAGATTTACTGATAATACAGTGTAGATTTACTGATAATACAGTGTAGATCTGCTGATAATACAGTGTAGATCTACTGATAATACAGTGTAGATCTAGTGATAATACAGTGTAGATCTAGTGATAATACAGTGTATATCTACTGATAATACAGTGTATATCTACTGATAATACAGTGTAGATCTAGTGATAATACAGTGTAGATCTAGTGATAATACAGTGTAGATTTACTGATAATACAGTGTAGATTTACTGATAATACAGTGTAGATCTGCTGATAATACAGTGTAGATCTACTGATAATACAGTGTAGATCTAGTGATAATACAGTGTAGATCTAGTGATAATACAGTGTATATCTACTGATAATACAGTGTATATCTACTGATAATACAGTGTAGATCTAGTGATAATACAGTGTAGATCTAGTGATAATACAGTGTAGATTTACTGATAATACAGTGTAGATTTACTGATAATACAGTGTAGATCTGCTGATAATACAGTGTAGATCTACTGATAATACAGTGTAGATCTAGTGATAATACAGTGTAGATCTACTGATAATACAGTGTAGATCTGCTGATAATACAGTGTAGATCTACTGATAATACAGTGTAGATCTAATGCCTCGGGGTCTGTTTTGAAACTGCTTTTAATGGTGGGCTTACCATTCGCATTCCCCTTTGTACCTCTACTAGGCGACCTCCTTCTTTCCATGGTCCTGTCTAAGCCTGTCACTACGTCAGCTAATGTTTTACCGTAATACCTCGACGCTCGAGTTCCCCTGTCCAAAGCTTCTAAGATATCTTTCGCCGATCACTCTATTGTTCTGCCTAGTGAGAAATCGGCCGACGGGTGGTTACAGTACGTCGGATCTGGTTGTGCTTCTCCCATTGCGTCCATGGTTGGTAGATCGGCGACCACGGCGTTCCTCTTCTTCGAATTTCCGCTTCCAAACGAGGCACCTTTAACGCCCCATGTCACGCCACAGCGGCCTCTTCCAGTAATGGGTCCACTTTGTCCAGGTGAAGTAAACCTGGCATTAAATCCACAACCTCGTCCTGGACCGGCGTGGATATCGCAGTCACGGTTTCACTCCTGTTCGTCTGATCGTACGATATTACCGGATACGGCGATGGCACCTGGAATGGCGTTGCTTCGCATGGCTTCGCAGAAGTATTTGTGCTCCCTAGAGGGAACGTCATTGGCAGAGATGGCTCCGTAGGAACTGCTGGCTCTGCTATCGTCCCCTGTGGCAGATCTAACATACCAACGAATGTCAGGCCCGTTGGGTGTGTCGCCAACAGTTTGGTCTGCCGGGTTTGGCCCTGTCGTCTGTCTTACAGGGGAGCTGGACTACTGGCCACGTTTGGCTTTCCAGTGTTTGGGTACGATGACGAGATCGGTTCAACGAGCAGGCTGAATGGGCATCTGTGCTTGACTGGGATGCGGTCTCTTCCATCCAACTGGGAAGGATAGGCTCCTCTGGGTCTTGTGGGTCGAAAAACACGTCCAAGTCCAACCCGTCTCCATGTTCTGAGCCCGATTGTTCGTCATCGATCAACACAATGTAATCTGCTACATCCACAGGGTGTTCTGACCTGTTCAGGTCGATTGTTCCGATGCGCCTCGCTTCCTCGGCGTGGCGGGTGTATTTGTTTATGTGACCCACCAAGTCAGACTTCTCTGTGCATCGGAAGTTGCACAGACTGCACGAATAGGGCACCCTATCCATACTCACGTGGTATTTTAGCATGTGTCCTATCAGTCGACCGCGTCTGTCTTCTTTCCTACAAACACGACATTTGTAACGCCTGTCTTCTCTTAGCTGGTATCATCTGAAAAAACGATATGCGACTGTAAGATATGGTGTCTAATAAAGTCTTATTGGGTGCCACTGTTCTCTCAGTTAGTCCCGCGAATGTAGAATGGTTCGTAGTGGGAATGCAACTCCAAGTGTAGGGATTCGCGGAAAATCACAATTGTTTCAAAATAATGGTTCAATTATAACCAAACAATTATAGTGTTTCTTAAGCATAGTTTATCGATTTACCATAGTTACGGTTTTCATTGTTAATATTCATGAAAGAATGTTAATATTTTAATACACTGATGCCTTGATCATTAATGCAATTAATAGTTCTGTCTCTGAATTTCACCGTTGCGAGAACCTCCCAAATATGTGAGATTCAGCAACATTCATTCCCACTACTAGTTAGGCTTTTGATCTTCGATCTTTGCCTTCATAATAGGACCTATGTCGGGGTCCCTTAGCTGCTTAGCGGCGGTGTTGTCCGGGGTGTCAACCCACGCCCAGTCCACCTTTGTTTCTCTCTGCACGGGTCTCGACGACACTTGCTCAGGTTCATCTAGTGGTGACTCTGTCGTGGCACGCACCTGCTCAGGTGTCCATTTCCGGGATCCAACTCGGGAACTATGCTTAGTTTCTCTTCTCCCTCCAAAGCACCGTTGTTTTCGATTTCATCGTTTACAAACATTATTACATATGTTTCAACTGCAACGCCATGGATTTGGCGCGTCTGGTACACTTTGCATTTGAGTGGTTCACTCATATCTATGTTGTCGCAAGCGCAATCCCTTGGAGTAGGACATCTCGAAAGTGCATCACAATGTCCCATCTTCTTTCCAGGACGGTACTCTATAGTAAAGTCGTACGGAGCCAATATCTCGATCCATCTAGCAATTTCCCCAGTGCCTGGTGATCTCTACGAACCAAGAACTTCCAGCCCACAAGATACTGGTGGAAGTGTTGTACGAAATACACGACTGCCAACAGTTCCTGTTCAGTAATACAATAATCTTTCTCGGCTTTATTCATGCCACGACTGACGTATGCAATCACCCTCTCGTGGCCAGACTGCATTTGAGAAAGCACTCCACCAATCCCCGTGCCAGACAAAAACTCCCGGTGTCATATAGAATATTGGATATTCTATATTCTATAGGAAAAAGTGACCCGCTGGTCCATATTCTATAGAATAATGACCACCCCTTATATAATAATGACCCCCCCCTCCCCAAAGCCTACAAAAACAATGTTATCAATAAAGGTGTGAATATCCCCATAATAAAGCAATAAAACCTTATTGTTGGAGCACTGCAATCAACTGTGACACTTCCTGTGTTACATGTTTTATATCATTCATAATACATAATATTTTATTATTGTATGAGCAAGGACAGATAACATTATGTTTTATAACGTGTGCATCCCAGTGCAAGAAACTGTTCCATGCCATAGAATTAATGACCCCTCTATGATTACACAGTACTAATGAGTGGGGGGGGGGGTCACTTTTCCATGCCATAGAACAATGACACCCTATGTTTACACAGTAAGAGTGAGGGGGGTCACGTTTCCATACCATAGAATAATGACCTCCTGTATATTAACTATATGAGTGAGGTGGGGTCACTTTTCCATGCCATAGAATAATGACCCCCCCCCCCAGGATATTAACTATATGAGTGAGGTGGGGTCACCTTTCTATGCCATAGAATAATGACAGCCCTGTATATTAACTATATGAGTGAGGGGGGTCACTTTTCCATGCCATATAATAATGACCCCCTTGTATATTAACTATATGAGTGTGGTGGGGTCACTTTTCCATGCCATAGAATAATGACCCCCTATGTTTACACAGTAAGTCAGTTAGGGGGTAACTTTTCCATGTCATAGAATAATGACCCCCCTGTATATTAACACTGAGTGAGGTGGGGTCACTTTTCCATGCCATAGAATAATGACCCCCCCTGTATATTAACACTGAGTGAGGTGGGGTCACTTTTCCATGCCATAGAATAATGACCCCCCTGTATGTAAATTATATGAGTGAGGGGGGCACTTTTCCATGCCATAGAATAATGACCCCCTGTATACTAAGTACATGAGTGAGGGGGACACTTTTCCATGCCATAGAATAATGACCCCCTATGTTTACAAAGTAAGAGTGAAGGGGTCACTTTTCCATGACATAGAATAATGACTCCCTGTATGTCAACTATATGAGTGAGGGGGGCACTTTTCCATACCATAGAATAATGACCCCCCTGTATGTAAACTATATGAGTGAGGGGGGCACTTTTCCATGCCATAGAATAATGACCCCCCCCCTGTATGTA
Organism: Archivesica marissinica; assembly: GCA_014843695.1. Taxonomy (NCBI): domain Eukaryota; kingdom Metazoa; phylum Mollusca; class Bivalvia; order Venerida; family Vesicomyidae; genus Archivesica; species Archivesica marissinica. Next base: position 43,514,550 of record CM026390.1, read on the forward strand.
AACTATATGAGTGAGGGGGTCACTTTTCCATACCATATAGAATAATGACCCCCCTGTATGTAAACTATATGAGTGAGGGGGTCACTTTTCCATACCATATAGAATAATGACCCCCCTGTATGTAAACTATATGAGTGAGGGGGTCACTTTTCCATACCATATAGAATAATGACCCCCCTGTATGTAAACTATATGAGTGAGGGGGTCACTTTTCCATACCATATAGAATAATGACCCCCCTGTATGTAAACTATATGAGTGAGGGGGTCACTTTTCCATACCATATAGAATAATGACCCCCCTGTATGTAAACTATATGAGTGAGGGGGTCACTTTTCCATACCATATAGAATAATGACCCCCCTGTATATTAACTATAGGAGTGTGTTGGGGTCACTTTGCCATGCCATATAGAATAATGACCCCCCTGTATATTAACTATAGGAGTGTGTTGGGGTCACTTTGCCATGCCATAGAATAATGACCCCCCTGTATATTAACTATAGGAGTGTGTTGGGGTCACTTTGCCATGCCATATAGAATAATGACCCCCCTGTATATTAACTATAGGAGTGTGTTGGGGTCACTTTGCCATGCCATAGAATAATGACCCCCTGTACATTAACTGGGATACGGACATGTGCCCCCCAGGACATCTGCCCCCCAGTGCAAAAATGGATAGGTGGACATCTGCCCCCCAAGTGAAATGGAAGGTAGGACATTAGCCCCCCAGTAGAAATGTTGGCTAGGACATCTGCCCCCCAGTAGAAATGTTGGCTAGGACATTAGCCCCCCAGTAGAAATGACAGCTAGGACATCTGCCCCCCAGTAAAAAGTGCATGGTAGGACATATGCCCCCCATTCCCCCACAAAAACATTCTTTTTTTAATAAAAATGCCAATATAAATGATTAAACTTTGAATAAAAGTATGGCCAAGTTTATTTATTGATCCTATTATAAAACAACAATAAGACCAATCAGCTGAACAAAAGGTTTGAGTTGCTAAGTTTGTATTGATCATAAGTATTAAGATGAGCAGACATGGATGGTTGCATGAATGCTTCCATTAATAGCGTCCTTTAATAGTTTGATTTAATTATCTACTAAATTAACTCTCCTTAATGGCATAAATACATTTCTCTAAAGAAGAATTTATAGCACATTTTGAAAGATGACTGATCTTATTATCGCATATTATCACCTATTTTGTATACATCTAGTTTGCAATTATGATAAAATGAAACAAAAATACTAAATATTGTAAACAACTTTATTTTCAATAAAGACAAATACTATGAAAACACACTTACATTTACTTAAATAAATGTTTATATGATATCATATTTAAGATTGAGCACATGTTTAAAAAGCACATTAAAAAGCACATGAAAGATAGGAAACTATATATTTTTGTCAGGACTATCAGTTAGAAACAGTCAATAAAATATGATGTCCTAGCTGTCATTTCTACTGGGGGGCTAATGTCCTAGCCAACATTTCTACTGGGGGGCTAATGTCCTAGCCAACATTTCTACTGGGGGGCAGATGTCCTAGCCAACATTTCTTCTGGGGGGCTAATGTCCTAGCCAACATTTCACTTGGGGGGCAGATGTCCACCTATCCATTTTTGCACTGGGGGGCAGATGTCCTGGGGGGCAAATGTCCCGGATTCACATTAACTATAGGAGTGTGGTGGGGTCACTTTGCCATACCATAGAATAATGACCCCCCTGTATATTAACTATCGGAGTGTGGTAGGGTCACTTTGCCATGCCACATAGAATAATGACCCCCTGTATATTAACTATAGGAGTGTGGTGGGGTCACTTTGCCATGCCATATAGAATAATGACCCCCCTGTATATTAACAATAGGAGTGTGGTGGGGTCACTTTGCCATGCCATAGAATAATGACCCCCTGTACATTAACTATAGGAGTGTGGTGGGGTCACTTTGCCATACCATAAAATAATGACCCCCCTGTATATTAACTATCGGAGTGTGGTGGGGTCACTTTGCCATGCCATAACATTAACATTCATTAACTATATGAGTGACGTGTGGTCACTTTTCCATGCCATAGAATAATGACCCCCATGTATGTAAACTATATGAGTGAGGGGGCACTTTTAGAATAATGACCCCTATGCTTACACAGTACTATAGTGAGGGGGGGTCACTTTTCCATGCCATAGAATAATGACACCCCCCCCCTGTATATTAACCATATGAGTGAGGGGGATCACTTTTCCATGCCATAGAATAATGACCCCCCTGTATGTAAACTATATGAGTGAGGGGGTCACTTTTCCATGCCATAGAATAATGACCCCCTATGTTTACACAGTAAGAGTGGGGTCACTTTTCCATGCCATAGAATAATGACCCCCTATATGTAATTATATGAGTGAGGGGGTCACTTTTCCATGTCATAGCATAATGACCCCCTGTATGTAAACTATATGAGTGAGGGGGGTCACTTTTCCATGCCATAGAATAATGACCCCCTGTATGTAAACTATATGAGTGAGGGGGGTCACTTTTCCATGCCATAGAATAATGACCCCCTGTATGTAAACTATATGAGTGAGGGGGGTCACTTTTCCATGCCATAGAATAATGACTGCCCTATATATTAACTATATGGGTGAGGGGGTCACTTTGCCATGCCATAGAATAATGACCCCCTGTATGTAAACTATATGAGTGAGGGGGGTCACTTTTCCATGCCATAGAATAATGACCCCCCTGTATGTAAACTATATGAGTGAGGGGGTCACTTTTCCATGCCATAGAATAATGACCCCCTATGTTTACACAGTAAGAGTGGGGTCACTTTTCCATGCCATAGAATAATGACCCCCTATATGTAATTATATGAGTGAGGGGGTCACTTTTCCATGTCATAGCATAATGACCCCCTGTATGTAAACTATATGAGTGAGGGGGGTCACTTTTCCATGCCATAGAATAATGACCCCCTGTATGTAAACTATATGAGTGAGGGGGGTCACTTTTCCATGCCATAGAATAATGACACCCTGTATGTAAACTATATGAGTGAGGGGGGTCACTTTTCCATGCCATAGAATAATGACACCCCTATATGTAAACTATATGGGTGAGGGGGTCACTTTTCCATACCATAGAATAATGACTGCCTATATATTAACTATAGTAGTGTGGTGGGGTCACTTTGCCATGCCATAGAATAATGACACCCCTGTATATTAACTATATGAGTGACGTGTGGTCACTTTTCCATGTCATAGAATAATGACCCCCTATGTTTACACAGTACTAGTGAGGGGGGGGTCACTTTTCCATGCCATAGAATAATGACCCCCTATGTTTACACAGTACTAGTGAGGGGGGTCACTTTTCCATGCCATAGAATAATGACCCCCCTGTATGTAAACTATATGAGTGAGGGGGCACTTTTCCATGCCACATAGAATAATGACCCCCTGTATATTAACTATAGGAGTGTGGTGTGGCATGGAAAAGTGACCCTCTCACTCATATAGTTTGCACACTATATTACATTATTCTATGACATGAAAAAGTGACCCCCTCACTCATATAGTTTACACACAGTGGGGTTATTATTCTATGGCATGGAATGGTGACCCCCTCACTCGTATAGTTTACATACAGGGGTTCATTATACTATGGCATGGAAAAGTGACCCCCTCACATAATCATAGGGGGACATTATTCTATGGCATGGAAGTTTGACCTGCCTTCACTCGGATAATCTACATATGGGGGGGGGGTCATTATTCTATGGCATAGAAAAGTGACCTACCCTAAATCAGATAATCTACATTATGGGGGTCACATTCTACATGTATGCACGTAACGAAAAGTGACCCTCTCTCTCATATAGTCTACACATAGAGGGGTCATTATTGTATGACATGGATGTTAAGAACATAAATGAAACATAATTTTATATGTTTTCAGGTACAAGGAATCCATAGAGATTATTATTTAACCCTAAATATGCCAAGAAATCAATATGGCTGCCATAGGGCCAATTTTCTGCAACTGTAGAGCCTACTAAAATATCCCTTGGTACATTCACATGACACGATACTGGTATATTTGAATATTTCAAAAACTAGAGTGATGGAACCTGTTCTCGGCATAATGGCCAGTAACAAATGTTAATTGCGCTTGTCGTATATTCTTATTATCTTTAGTCGTGAAAACAACTTTAAAAAACCTCTTGTTGACAGTTTTAGATTCATCACGTGACCTTGCTGCTCAATTCAGCTGTTGCAAAGGCACCCGTTTATATGAGGAACTCAAGAATTCAGGGTTTCTATGCATGGCGTACTTGTTGCTTTTTTATTTATGCACCAGTACTTGTTGAATATCTTATTTTGCTGTAATAACATCATTGAATAAAAACGCTTATTGGTGTTAATCAGAAATGGTAGAGAAACTATGTTTCGGGTTAGTTGTAGATTTTTTAAATTCTGATAGCTACCTGAATTGCTCATACACCTTATCAGTTTCGGTGGAAATATTCTCCCAATGATTTGTTTGTTTAGGTTGTAAAACAACAAATAAATTGCCCATTAAATACAAAGTTAAAAGTAAAACCCTACAGTCTGCTCATTTATATTTCCAATCTTTCATTTCTTCTGATACCACATCCACTGTGAAGAGCTATTCAAATCAGCCTGAAACACACCACATTTCTTCTGATACCACATCCACTGTGAAGAGCTATTCAAATCAGCCTGACACACACCACATTTCTTCTGATACCACACCCACTGTGAAGAGGTATTCAAATCAGCCTGACACACACCACATTTCTTCTGATACCACATCCACTGTGAATAGGTATTCAAATCAGCCTGAAACACACCACATTTCTTCTGATACCACATCCACTGTGAAGAGGTATTCAAATCAACCTGAAACACACCACATTTCTTCTGATGCCACATCCACTGTGAAGAGGTATTCAAATCAACCTGAAACACACCACATTTCTTCTGATGCCACATCCACTGTGAAGAGGTATTCAAATCAGCCTGAAACACACCACATTTCTTCTGATGCCACATCCACTGTGAAGAGGTATTCAAATCAGCCTGAAACACACCACATTTCTTCTGATGCCACATCCACTGTGAAGAGCTATTCAAATCAGCCTGAAACACACCACATTTCTTCTGATACCACATCCACTGTGAAGAGCTATTCAAATCAGCCTGAAACACACCACATTTCTTCTGATACCACATCCACTGTGAAGAGCTATTCAAATCAGCCTGAAACACACCACATTTCTTCTGATACCACATCCACTGTGAAGAGGTATTCAAATCAGCCTGAAACACACCACATTTCTTCTGATACCACATCCACTGTGAAGAGGTATTCAAATCAGCCTGAAACACACCACATTTCTTCTGATACCACATCCACTGTGAAGAGCTATTCAAATCAGCCTGAAACACACCACATTTCTTCTGATACCACATCCACTGTGAAGAGCTATTCAAATCAGCCTGAAACACACCACATTTCTTCCGATGCCACATCCACGGTGAAGAGCTATTCAAATCAGCCTGAAACACACCACATTTCTTCTGATGCCACATCCACTGTGAAGAGGTATTCAAATCAGCCTGAAACACACCACATTTCTTCTGATGCCACATCCACTGTGAAGAGGTATTCAAATCAGCCTGAAACACACCAAGAATATTTCAAATTTTATGTTTCAAATAGCCAGTGCTCGCCTGTGAATAACGTCACTGTGTTTACACATTGTATTCCTCCGCCAAATAATACAGTATACCAACCTTCAGTTTGCAATGGCCTGAATTCTTATACGACATCTTTTCTACACATCAACTAGTCTGAAGTCTTCTCAAGTCACATCATTTCTCAAAAAACACAAAAACTATACACTGCCTGTCATGAAAATGCATTTTTACCAAAAAGAAAAAATAACTATATTAGTTATTGGGACTACATTCGCCTATTTACGTATATACAACTTTTACATTCGTCTGCAGGACCAGTCATGTGACAGTGGCATCAAGCTACTGATGCCCGTCAGTGAAATTAGCCTAGAACTATATAAATATTTTAAATACGGTTGTAAATGGACAGTTACGCCCAGCATAGGTTTCACCACTCTAATATTATTGATGTGTTGGGCCCAGTTAATGTTCTTACTAATGGTTGCTCCGAGATATTTGAAGTGTTCAGTTGACCATAATTGTGCGTTATGTAACATGTATGGGTAAATGATGGGGTTTCTTTTCCTATAGATTCTTAATACTTCGCATTTATCAGGGTTGAATTCCATTGACCATTCATTTTCCCAAGATTCTAAGAGGTGTAGGTCATCCAAGTCCAATGCTCTACCACTGTTCCACAGACAACATGCATATTATCAGGTGCGTAGCTACATTGTTCAAAATATTGAAAAACTAAAAAGTTAAAATATGCCATAAAAATCAAGGGCTAAGGGGTGTATTTTTTTATATTGTTTTGCAATAATTGGCTATGTTGTGAAAGCTGTATTAATTCATTCTACAGTCTATTTTCATATGTAGCGCCTTTTTCGTAACGAAGTGTAAGTTTATTATTGGAAGGGTTGCTTCCCTTCAAAGAGTTGTAATACCGCGACATTTGAGAATGGCCGAAGGTCAGTCCTTCTGTCCACTGTATCCGGACATCTTGACAGAAAACTTTGCCATCAACAACGATGCGAAACATAATGTTCTCACAAAACAATGGAAAGACGTTCACTTGTTTACATTTCCGACAAGGTAAGAGTAAAACAGACATTTAGCACCAAACAGTGTACCGGTATATTGGCAATCATTTTAAGCGTAGACTCCAGTCTTCCCGAAATCCGTAGGACCACCTGACATGTCAGACAAAAAATCCTTCGGTCAGACAAAATATATTGAAAGTTTAAAAAGTGTTAATCATTTGTCAGACAAACTCTGGCAAAGTTTCGTGAAGACTGAGACTCTCGTGATCGGTCTTACTCTACATCTGTCATGTTGTATATTGTGAAACCTGGAATTATCCACACCTATGCGTACAATTTTGTACAAATAACGTGCCTACAAGTGTGTCAGAATTTTATTTAGATGGGTTGATGTCAATGAGGCTGACATGACATCCAGTTTGCTGGACACCATATGTTCCGCACACCAAGACCTGTATCCTTCCATATATATGGTACTCTGTGTCCTGACCAGTATACCAGTGGCACTGCTCATTTAGCGTGATGAGACATGTAAAGACATACCTAAGAAATACAATGACTACTAGTAGACTATCGGGCTCGGCCTACTAAGTGTTTACAGGTAGAAGGAGCTGGACAGCGAACGTGTTCTAGACTATTTTACACGAAGAAAGAACAGGAAGCTATCCCTAATATTTGAGTGACTGTAGTATCAGCAGCTGTCCCTAATATTTGAGTGACTGTAGTATAGGATCAGAGTAGTTTATTCAGTTAATAGTATAGTACCGGTAAATGTGCGCACCTATTATTGCACTATGACATATAGTAGAGTAAAGTAATGCATTCACAAATGTGCTAACTTTTGAAGTAAATCTATAACGTTTTCGAGCATAAATCTTCCTGTGGTTGATATATAAATACAAACTAACATTATAATAGTATTTGTCCAAAATCTTATCATATGAAGACAGAAAAGCTATCTCATTATGCTGCTGAAATGCTTCTAGATTGCACCACAGACGTTCTAGCAAAACAAAATTTTCCAGGGGACAATACCCCGGACCCCCTACCTTTTTGCGTATACATTCAAAAGTGTCTAGCTACGCCCTTGATTATGCTATGGAATAGCCAATACGTATTATTATAAACTGAAAAAATGATGCTACATAGATAGATGATCATTAACATTAAACACTGTCAATGAATGCACTCGTTCAGCTTCTGGCTATGACACTTGTATGAATACAAATATAGTCCTTTGTGCCATATTATTTTTGGGGAACATATAGTGCCACTGTATCACATGTATGTAATAATGGTGGACAATGGAGATTTCAATAGCGGTGTCTGACCTACAGTATACAGAAAATATATCACTAGATTTCGCGACAAAATCTTACAACAAAAGTTCTATTGATTCTACATTAAAATGTTTAAAAAGTAGATATATAGTAGATAAAGTAGTTCCCTATACTGTGGTAAATCTTAAACAAGCATGTTGAGATCATATTGCCCATCAATCAGTATCTCAACTCGAATTTTCAAATAAAGCTTCAGTTTTGTCGGAGGTAATTTGAACATATCAGACTGCTTATAGGCTCATATATGCTATTATGTACTCAGTACAATGAATTATTTACCTTGGAGAGTTCATCGAGCGATGGTTTGGTGTCGAGGTCGGACATTTCTGGGAGTCGCTCGATGGCATCCAGGGCTGACTGGTGGACTTTGTTTTCTTGCGACTCGAGTACAGCTCTGAATAGTGATGATACGATGGTCGCCAGATCGGACAGGTGGGTTTTCTCCGGATACTCCGGTTTCCTCCCACATATACGCTTTCATCCGAGCTAACGAGAGTGATTAATATAAGTCGTTAAAACTTGCTTCGCAATCGTTGTAAAATAAAGTACAAAAAAAGAGAATAGTGTTCTACCCATCTTTCCATCTGCTTTGTCTTGTCTGAGATGATCTCCAGGGCAGAGGTAGACTTCAATGGTGCTGTCTTCTTTATGCTTGTGTCCGTTGCTTTCTTGATGCCGTCGTACATGGCCTTGATGTTACCAGTGGCGGGCACACTCTGTATAGAGGACAATGGAGATTTCAATAGCGGTGTATGACCTACAGTATACAGAAAAATATATCACTAGATTTCGCGACAAAATCTTAAAACAAAAGTTCTATTAATTCTACATTAAAATGATAACTACCCTAAAGTGTGCTAAATCTTATACAAGCATGTTGAGATCATATTGCCCATCAATCAGTATCTCAACACGAATTTTCAATAAAGCTTCAGTTTTGTCCAAGATTCTTTTCAAAATGTTCACGCCAAAAGGTTTGACGTTTTTACGACATCTTATTACAAACAGCATTTTAACATTCGTTATTAATTTCATTTAATATAAAAGATATATACCATTACAATAAACATTTCTGCACATACCATACATATGACTTTCTTATGTCTTCCACATCACCATTGCACAGAACATGCCTTCAAATGAGACACTATGCAGTGTGCTGAACATAGACTGTTGGCCATTTTAGCAATAGAACTCTAAATAAGACATTTATAATGTTGTCACATATTAATCTTTACACTAACAGTGTAATATTTCTATTGAATATATGAAATAATGTCTGCATGAGACAGACATACCACATTTATATTATTAGATAAGACATTGTGGTGATTATGGACAATTATTTTACCCCCACCCCCCTGCAAAACAAGGGTTTTTTAAAGAATGGAACTAAATTTTGCACCAGGAAGCTACTGAAAGGAAATACTTATTTGCATGGAGCACAAAAAATGTCACACAGACAAAAAGGAAGACAACAAACATGGAAAATGACGGTCATTACAAATGCTGAGTGTGTCAGGCAGCTTACTGTAGGTCAAATGACAGTAAGAAATGGCAGACAAGTAACTACAAGATGCATTACGTTTATTTATCGTCTCTACCGGTTGCACATATGAGCGACGCCTCCTGAAGAGATTAGTTATTTTAGATTTTGGAGGATAGTGCATGATACAGACAGAGATCAATTCCAGAATCTCCTCTGGTTCTTTTACGTGCACGGTGTAAAGCACCGACACGAGACCTCGGTTTAACGTCCCATCTGAAAGACTGTTAATTTTATTAGGGTCAGACGGGGGGATCGAACCTGCTATCCCTGGATTACCAGTCCAGCGTCTCCACTGGACTACAGATCCGTCTGTTAGGGAGGTGAAGTTTGTTGCAAATATTAATAAATGACTGAAATATAAGCACTCAAAAGCAATGAATATGCATATTTGTGCCATATATATATTTTACTGAAATTCTTTTTGTGAGGACCTTGATCTAAAGCTACTGGAACCAATTGCAAGCTTGTTTCAATTAAACAACACTATTTCCTAATGAAAAAAACAAATTTAACCATAACATACTCACACTGAAGGACAGAGATATCAATTATAAAGTATTAACACTAATAAAGGGAGGTAATTTGAACATATCAGACTGCTTATAGGCTCATATGCTATTATGTACTCAGTACAATGAATTATTTACCTTGGAGAGTTCATCGAGCGATGGTTTGGTGTCGAGGTCGGACATTTCTGGGAGTCGCTCGATGGCATCCAGGGCTGACTGGTGGACTTTGTTTTCTCGCGACTCGAGTACAGCTCTGAATAGTGATGATACGATGGTCGCCAGATCGGACAGGTGGGTTTTCTCCGGGTACTCCGGTTTCCTCCCACATATACGCTTTCATCCGAGCTAACGAGAGTGATTAATATAAGTCGTTAAAACTTGCTTCGCAATCGTTGTAAAATAAAGTACAAAAAAAGAGAATAGTGTTCTACCCATCTTTCCATCTGCTTTGTCTTGTCTGAGATGATCTCCAGGGCAGAGGTAGACTTCAATGGTGCTGTCTTCTTTATGCTTGTGTCCGTTGCTTTCTTGATGCCGTCGTACATGGCCTTGATGTTACCAGTGGCGGGCACACTCTGTATAGAGGACAATGGAGATTTCAATAGCGGTGTATGACCTACAGTATACAGAAAAATATATCACTAGATTTCGCGACAAAATCTTAAAACAAGTTCTATTAATTCTACATTAAAATGATAACTACCCTAAAGTGTGCTAAATCTTATACAAGCATGTTGAGATCATATTGCCCATCAATCAGTATCTCAACACGAATTTTCAATAAAGCTTCAGTTTTGTCCAAGATTCTTTTCAAAATGTTCACGCCAAAAGGTTTGACGTTTTTACGACATCTTATTACAAACAGCATTTTAACATTCGTTATTAATTAATCATTTTGTTTTTGCCGTTTATTGACTTGCCACGTGTAATTTGTGTGTTTGGAGACTACCGCTATGATATACATATGTCGTAAACCAAGTGTAACGTCACACGATTGGTCGCTACTTTACGATACAGTTGTTATAGCAACCACCATCTATCTGCAGACGACGCTATCATCACGGACGATATAAAAATTGCATATATATAGTAACAGATGAAGTGCATTAATATACGTTACTAGGTGAGATAAAACACTTATTTATGTTCTAAAACTATAAAGCCAGTGGTAGACCTAGTATTTATATCCCACTTTAGTGAAAGAAGTCTATATTATTGATAATTAATGGGATTAATCCATTATTTTTCATTAGATCATTATAAGGATTGTAAGAAAAAATAATATCGCCAATCAAATTTTAGTCGTGGTCAGGTATAATTTCCAGAGAATCAAGCAAGTTTCCGAATAAACAATCATTGTTAGCATATTTTTATTAAAATTACTTGTAGATCTAAATCTAAATACACTCGCATACCATTGGCGTACCGGTAATCGGCCGTCTAAAGCTTTTCGGCTTCTTGTCAGTCTATTTTACAGCAAGTAAAATACTATTACTAAGTAAAGTCATATTTGCATTTAATGCAAATGTCTAAACTGAGATTGCATAACAAATGTTCAAAATAAATACACTTTCACTCGCTTGTAATTTCAATATGCGTCGAAACATACCTATTTTCGGCCGACCATGCACATTCTTGTAACGGAAATTTTGATTACAATTGTTGCTCGAAACTGAGGAATTTAACATCCAACAAATTATTATTCCTCTTTAATATGAGGTAAGTTGTGACATGGAGAGAAATGTCACTTAATGTGGAGAGTGGCACACCATACTGTCTTGTTGCCGATTTTCCTGTGTGTGTTTTACGTTTATTTATCATCGCTACCGGTTGCCCATATGAGTGACGTCTCATGAAGAGATTAGTCATTTTAGACCCATTCCAGAGTCTCCATTCCAGGTTCCTCTGGTTCTTTTACATGCACAGTGTAAAGCACCGACATGATGTTTAAAGTCTAATCTGAAAGACTATTTATTTTATTATGGTCAGACGGGGGATCGAACCTGCGATCCCTGGATTACCAGTCCAACGTGTTAACCACAGCACTACAGACCCGTCTGTAGCAAACCAGTGAGGCTTTTATACCTTAGTAATTCAGGTTAAAGTTGTGCGTGCATTCATGCATGTCTGACATATACTTCTGTTCTCCAAAATAGTATGATATATCATAATGTACTCGCCTATAAGGCCATCTCATAGATCTATAATACGAATCTGTGACTTTATTCTGAAATCGATTGTCTTTGCATGCACACAGTCACATGGGCTGAACGTAAGGTTTATTAGGCACTGACTAAAATAGCAACGTTTATTAGGCAGGCCGTGTTTTACCATTATCACACATGAAGGTAGGGTAAAAATAGATATACATGTACTTTTAATGATTAAATTATCTCTTTTGTAGGCATGGAACAAATTCTTGACGAGTTGTTGAAAAGTCCTATTGAAGTTCATATAGATGACACAAATCTAGAGGTACGTACATTATTATTTGCTTACTCAATAACTAGAATGTTTTTGGCACTCCTCTGACGGTTAGTTAGTACTTGTTTGGCTGTCCAATGTGTGTATTTGAAAGTGCGGGGGGCAGTTATGTAGATGAGTCGCCATTATATAGCTGTCGATGCATACAACCTACTGTTTGTTACGGTACAATTCGCCTGTTCTTCGTAGAATAATAGCAAACACATGTGTGGTAAATCACGTTGGAATGTTTATCTCTGTGCACGCTAGCGGTGAAAATAACACTAATCTCTCATGGAATTTAATTAAAAGTGTGTCGTAGCGACACAATTGTAATGAAATTGCATGACATATTTCCATTGATTTCAGTTACAAAAAAAAAAGTATTAATGAATAAGTGTCGTCTGCTACAATTATCTATATATAGCCTTCATTTTACCCAGCATGCAAATAGTTAGAATTACTAGTCTAATAAACGGGACACTAGCATACAGTGTTATTTCATGTTTGTGAACAGGAATTATGACTTTAATAATTACGGTATGCATGGAATTTATCAACCTCTCCTGATATTTGGTTCGACTAATAGAGCTATTCTACTGACCGTCGGCATCAATAACCACTGCATGTATTTCATTGAAACTTCACACATGATTTGCCACTCGTCACAAAACCTTGGTTTAAAATCCCACTCGAAAGACTGTTAATTTTATTAGGGTCAGCTGAAGGATCGTTCCTGCGATCCCTGGATTCGCAGTACATGATAACCACTGGACTACTGACCCGTATATGAAAATAGGAACAAACCCAAAAGAAAACAGTTTGTTTGTTTGTTTGTTCGGGATTTACGCCTGCACCAGCACCATTTTACCTAGCAACACCTTTCCTGGGCAGGCTGCAGTTAACCAGTACTTGCTGCCCCAATCTCCGTAAGAAACAGCCAACTTGTTCATATAAATGAGACACGAGGGGGCTCGAAAACGTGACCATCAATGATGATAGATTACAGTGGTATACAAGCCAGCGACCTTAACCACTCGGCCACGGAGGCGGACAAAAAAAAGAAAACTGTTTTTACGTTACTTTATCGTCGCTACCGGTTGCCCATATGAGCGACGCCTCCTGGAAAGATTAGTAATTTTAGATTATGGAGGATAGTGCATAATACAGACAGAGACCCATTACAGAGTCTATTTTTACGTGCACTGTGTAAAGCACCTACACGAGACATCGGTTTAAAGTCCGATCTGAAAGACTGTTAATTTGATCGGGGTCAGACGGGGGATCGAATCCCTGCGATCCCTGGATTATCAGTCCAACGTGTTAACCACTTGAGTACATATCCGTCTGTAAAGAAAACAGTTTGAAAACTCTTGGTCTTTATACTTAGAAAACAATGATATATTATAAGACTGCTGTACATATTATTCCCAAGTCAGGAGTTGTTTGTTAAACTAATGATATGCATAATGTGTATTCTGTTTACATAATTATAAACATAACTATATTTCTGATGTAGATCAATGAGCGAAGCTTCGAGGATTTGCTGAGTGGTCTTAGTGAGAAGTCGGAACCAGACCTTGATGATATGATTGCAGCAAATGTAGAGGTACGTATATTGTCGTTACTTGTTTAATAACTAGAATTTATTAATTTCTTGGCATTCCTCTGAGGGTTAGTTTAAACAATATGTTATTCAAGAATGGTACATAACACAGGAATAGTTGCAACAGCACAGTTAAGATAGAGAAATAAATTACATAGTAGGTTATCTAGTGCTTGTATGGCTGTCCAGTATGTGCATGTGGGGGTGGGTGGAGTGAAGGGGTCAGTAATTATGTCACTGTCTAGAGTGTTGATAGAATAAATTAAATCAGAACGTGTGGACACATGTACAAGTATGGATGATGATTCGTAGATACGAATTGCTCTCGCACTATGATGTTTGATATTAATTTACCTCATACAAGCCAGAAAAGTTAATTTACCGTTGAAAAGTTAATATACCATTGAAAAGTTAATATACCGTTGAAAAGTTAAAATACAGTTCTTACATTAGCGATCTTTTAACACAGTTTCGTATATAAATATTATTTACATATAAGCCCTATACTCTGCATTTATTAAATACGATGTGACATTCTTTTTTAACAAGTATGCCCATGTCGCAGCTATAACCAACAATAACAACTTGGAACATGTAATCTCCGAGAAACATCATCTTGGGAAATAACTTATTTCAAACTTTGATTATGTCGAAGTAATTTGCAGATGTAGACTGTACAATGTGTATTGGCATTTATTGATCAAATTGAATTGTTACATATTTTAAGGCGATACTACATCGGTGAGAGCGCAAATGTCTGCAGAATGTAATTTGCTATTTTATGGTATAATATTTGCCTCAAAAACTGAGTATTTCAACAAATAAACAAACGTCGTATACGCGGTTTGTTGACATAACAAAATAATGTAAATAGGGTATATTGTACATATTATATTTACCGTGATATCTCACATGTGTGCCTATGCATATTTATTGGTAGACTAATCTTAGTTAAATTATCTCTATGCGAAAGTACCGCGTGTTTAGTATTGATTGAATGACAAACAAACATCAATTCAGGAGCGCGGATGACCGTTATATGAAATCCTCCTTTCACTTTTGAAGTTTGTAGACCACAAAACACTGTTTATTGTTTCAATGTTAGTGTTCGAATGTATTCATAAGAATGTGTAATAGCTATGCATTTATAAGTTAAAACATGCATTTTAATTGCTTTTTGCAATGTAATGTCGCTTTAATAATTGTGTATTTCTTGGATAGAGAAACTGGTAACTTCTATAGCCTCATGTGTTTTCCATAATGAAATATATGTAAACTTATTATTCTGTTTCAGGCTTTGCTGAGAAATCAAGGTAACAGTCTAAGAGATTTCAAGATGGACTCACTTGATTCTGCTTCATTGGAGGTGAAGGTAACTGTGCCAGAGGTGAAGGTTGTAATACCTACAGATGTTGATACCAATGTATGTAAAATTCAGCATGCTTATATTAATGTTTTGGTATACCATAAAACAAAACTCAACATAAACAATAAGAGAGTACAATAAAGTAGACGGGCAATTTGTGATTGGGACTTAACACGTTTAACCCAATCAACACAAAGTAACTGACATGGACTGGTGCATAGTATTATTAGACCAATAAATTAATCAGAACATTATATTTGGATCACAGTTCATTTATCAACATGGGTAATTTTGTCTAAAATAGTAATATTACTGGCAAAAAGTGCAGATCCTGATGAGACGGCTTGTCACGAGCCGAATCATCTGGATCTACACTTCTTATAGCCTACTTAGGTGTATGTAGTGTTGAAAGGGTTAATATCTGTCACACCTATTCTATGGATGTCGGGTATTTTTTCCAGTTTTCATTTATTCTTACTATTTAACAATGAAGTAAGGTCATGTGATCATTATCTTATCTCCGTAGTCTCGCATTGTAAGGAACAAACAACTGTGTAATACCCCAAAGTGACATATTCTAAATGCATTTATTTACTTCAAATAGTCGGTAATCAAATATGGTAGTACTCCCAATAGTGGTGCGTTTCTTTTTGACATCAGTATATATTGCAACACATATAGTATTTAACCTCAGTGAGATCATTTTGTGTATCATGGACACATAAGACATAAAACTCTTAATAGCTAAGTCTATTTTATCAAAGCCATTTAGTCTTATATTGTTATCATCGTTCTTGTTCATACTCTGTTTATGATCTCTAGCGTAGTTTTAGTTATTTTCATTCTCTGTACTTTTGTTCTTCAGTGTAGTAACATTCATCGATTAATCAACTATTTTGAGAATCGGAATGGTGTAGGTGCTGGTGATGTTCCAGCTGATCAGCCATCAACATCAGACCCACTTACACCATCAGATGAGCCATCTACGACAGATGAGCTCACATCATCAATCCAGCCATCAAACACAGCATCAGATCTATCTACAGTATCTGATCTGTCAGAAATATCCAGTCTACAAGATGTGCAGACAACACGTTATGGAGCTACTGATGTAGACACAGGTCTACCAGTAACAGCTGATCAAACAATAACAGCCGCTGCACAATCTGATCTGGTAGTAGATGCAGAAAAAGTACAAAAGGTAAAAACTAATTCTGACAGATATATCGTTTAGTTTTGCTGTCTTGTCACTTCATATGTAAAGCGAGACATTTTATTACAATAAAGAATTTTAGCTCAGAAGTATTAATTTCACAAAGTAAAAAGCATAATATAGTGATATGTTTCTACAACATACATGTATTTTATCGATTTAGAATAATTGATGACTTTCGTCATTAATTATGCTGAGTCAGATAATTATATGAATACAATTAGAACACGAGCATTGTTCACATGGGACAATTGTTCCAGTATAAACGGCAAGATAATATCGAAGCCTCATTCCAATTAAAAGCCAAAGAGAAACATGTTCAGTGAGGATTGGCATTATAAGTCACAGATATTTGAAATATACAGCTTGATATATTTATCTATTTCTATTACAGATTTCATGGCTGTGGAAGATGGGAGGTTCCTTGGTTGGTGTAGGTATCATTGGGCTGGCTGCCGCTGGAATATACAAGTACATAAAGAAATAAGTACAACATATGCATGCACACTACGCTTTACTCATTGTTTTCATTAATATTTTGACTTTTTCTATGGACTACATCATTTTACTATAGGGGGACAATTAAAAAATAAGTTTCTTTCCCGACACTCAAAGAGTCAAGTTTGAAGTTGGTTAGGTATGTAGGTAGGAAAAATAAATTGTCTACAAAAATCATTTTCAAATTAGGCTAATAATAAGAAACAACTGTCAGTAACATGTATTAATTTCTTTTTACAGGCTTCATTAATATACAATATTATACAATAATAGCTCTATATACAATATTATTCTGCTTCATTATTATGTTTATATGCTTCAATATTATGTTTATATGCTTCAATATTATGTTTATATGCTTCAATATTATGTTTATATGCTTCAATATTATGTTTATATGCTTCAATATTATGTTTATATGGTTCAATATTATGTTTATATGGTTCAATATTATGTTTATATGCTTCAATATTATGTTTATATGCTTCAATATTATGTTTATATGCTTCAATATTATGTTTATATGGTTCAATATTATGTTTATATGCTTCAATATTATGTTTATATGGTTCAATAATATGTTTATATGCTTCAATATTATGTTTATATGCTTCAATAATATGTTTATATGGTCAATATTATGTTTATATGCTTCAATATTATGTTTATATGGTCAATATTATGTTTATATGGTCAATATTATGTTTATATGGTCAATATTATGTTTATATGGTTCAATATTATGTTTATATGGTCAATAATATGTTTATATGGTCAATAATATGTTTATATGCTTCAATATTATGTTTATATGGTCAATATTATGTTTATATGGTCAATATTATGTTTATATGGTCAATATTATGTTTATATGCTTCAATATTATGTTTATATGGTCAATATTATGTTTATATGGTCAATAATATGTTTATATGCTTCAATATTATGTTTATATGCTTCAATATTATGTTTATATGGTTAATATTATGTTTATATGGTCAATATTATGTTTATATGCTTCAATATTATGTTTATATGGTCAATATTATGTTTATATGGTCAATATTATGTTTATATGCTTCAATATTATGTTTATATGGTCAATATTATGTTTATATGGTTCAATATTATGTTTATATGGTCAATATTATGTTTATATGGTTCAATATTATGTTTATATGGTCAATATTATGTTTATATGGTTCAATATTATGTTTATATGCTTCAATATTATGTTTATATGGTCAATATTATGTTTATATGGTCAATATTATGTTTATATGGTTCAATATTATGTTTATATGCTTCAATAATATGTTTATATGCTTCAATATTATGTTTATATGGTCAATATTATGTTTATATGGTCAATATTATGTTTATATGGTCAATATTATGTTTATATGGTCAATATTATGTTTATATGGTCAATATTATGTTTATATGGTTCAATATTATGTTTATATGGTTCAATATTATGTTTATATGGTTCAATATTATGTTTATATGGTTCAATATTATGTTTATATGGTTCAATATTATGTTTATATGGTCAATATTATGTTTATATGGTTCAATATTATGTTTATATGGTTAATATTATGTTTATATGGTTCAATATTATGTTTATATGGTTCAATATTATGTTTATATGGTCAATATTATGTTTATATGCTTCAATATTATGTTTATATGCTTCAATATTATGTTTATATGGTTCAATATTATGTTTATATGCTTCAATATTATGTTTATATGCTTCAATATTATGTTTATATGGTCAATATTATGTTTATATGCTTCAATATTATGTTTATATGTTTCAATATTATGTTTATATGCTTCAATATTATGTTTATATGGTCAATATTATGTTTATATGCTTCAATATTATGTTTATATGCTTCAATATTATGTTTATATGGTCAATATTATGTTTATATGGTCAATATTATGTTTATATGTTTCAATAATATGTTTATATGCTTCAATATTATGTTTATATGGTCAATATTATGTTTATATGGTCAATATTATGTTTATATGGTTCAATATTATGTTTATATGCTTCAATATTATGTTTATATGGTCAATATTATGTTTATATGGTCAATATTATGTTTATATGGTCAATATTATGTTTATATGGTCAATATTATGTTTATATGGTCAATATTATGTTTATATGGTCAATAATATGTTTATATGGTTCAATATTATGTTTATATGGTTCAATATTATGTTTATATGCTTCAATATTATGTTTATATGGTCAATATTATGTTTATATGGTCAATATTATGTTTATATGCTTCAATATTATGTTTATATGCTTCAATATTATGTTTATATGGTCAATATTATGTTTATATGGTCAATATTATGTTTATATGCTCAATATTATGTTTATATGGTCAATATTATGTTTATATGGTCAATATTATGTTTATATGGTCAATATTATGTTTATATGGTCAATATTATGTTTATATGCTTCAATATTATGTTTATAAGCTTCAATATTATGTTTATATGGTTCAATATTATGTTTATATGCTTCAATATTATGTTTATATGGTCAATATTATGTTTATATGTCAATATTATGTTTATATGGTTCAATATTATGCTAAAAGCCTTCATTAATATGTTTACTATTCTTTCAAAATGGAGCCTATCGTGAATTCAAAATACAAATGTAGATATTTATATTTCATCGTCTTTTTAAACTATTTTTCTTTCCTTCATAGAGTATAGTGTGTATTGCATATGTTGTAATGGAATTTCCTGAAAACCTTTAGTTGATAATTTGTGGAAGAGATTTTAGCATTTATTATTAAATAGATTGTGTTTTATTAAAAATAATGTGTTATTGTTTAATATGTTTCATGCTATTTTTATCGTATTAAAGTCTGTCCCATCCCATTCGCAAACCCCAACTTTGGCCTGAACAGAGTATTTATAAAGCACTGATCGTAAAATAAATACCTGTTTGTTGATCTATAAAGAAGTCACCCTCCCCGTGCCATGAACAGCCTACCGTTTTAGCTTCTATAAAGTGTCTCTGTATCAACAGAATAAACATAAGCTGATAAGCCTGTCTATTCGCTAAGTGTGTAGGATTTGACCTCAGGGAGCAAGATAGCCTAATTAATGTATGCACCCTGACCCTGCACTTTCATTGGCACAAGTCCACACAATGTCATAGCCACATTAGGTTCTGTCTCATAGCGTTCTCGGCTATTTGCAACGGCGCTTTTATGCGATATTGGCAGTGAAAGAGTTAATAAAAGCATAGCTCATAGTGTCCATTCTAGGGAGTCCATACAGAACTATTTCTTGGTGTTCATGTAGTTTTCGCATATTGGTGTTAATGAGGAAGACGACATAAGGTCCTCCATCTCCCCATTCAAAGACATAATCAATTCGGGAGTCCTTATTATATGGACGGAAAAGTGACCCGCATCTCCCATTTCAAAGACACCATCAATAGTGAGTCTTTATTATATGCATGGAAACATGACAACTGTCTCCCCATTCAAAGACATAATAAACAGGGAGTCGTTATTATATGCATGGAAACGTGACCACTGTCTCCCCATTCAAAGACATAATAAACAGGGAGTCCTTATTATATGCATGGAAACGTGACCACTGTCTCCCCATTCAAAGACGTAATAATTAGGGAGTCATTATTATATGCGTGGAAACGTGACTCCGGTCTCCACATTCAAAGACCTAATAATTAGGGAAGTCATTATTATATGCATGGAAACGTGACCACTGTCTCCCCATTCAAAGACATACTAATCAGGGAGTCATTATTATATGCATGGAAACGTGTCTACTGTCTCCCCATTCAAAGACCTAATAATTAGGGAGTCCTTATTATATGCATGGAAACGTGTCTATTGTCTCCACATTCAAAGACCTAATAATTAGGGAGTCATTATTATATGCATGGAAACGTGACCACTGTCTCCCCATTCAAAGACCTAATAATTAGGGAGTCATTATAATATGAATGGAAACCTGACCACTGTCTCCCCATTCAAAGACCTAATACATAGAGAGTCATTATTATAGGCATGGACACGTGACTCCCGTCTGCCCATTGAAAGACCTAATACGTAGAGTCATTATTATAGGCATGGACACGTGACTCCCGTCTCCCCATTGAAAGACCTAATACGTAGAGAGTCATTATTATAGGCATGGACACGTGACTCCCGTCTCCCCATTGAAAGACCTAATACGTAGAGAGTCATTATTATAGGCATGGACACGTGACTCCCGTCTCCCCATTGAAAGACCTAATACGTAGAGAGTCATTATTATATGCATGGAAACGTGACCACTGTCTCCCCATTCAAAGACCTAATGATTAGGGAGTCATTATAATATGAATGGAAACCTGACCACTGTCTCCCCATTCAAAGACCTAATACATAGTCATTATTATAGGCATGGACACGTGACTCCCGTCTGCCCATTGAAAGACCTAATACGTAGAGTCATTATTATAGGCATGGACACGTGACTCCCGTCTCCCCATTGAAAGACCTAATACGTAGAGTCATTATTATAGGCATGGACACGTGACTCCCGTCTCCCCATTGAAAGACCTAATACGTAGAGTCATTATTATATGCATGGACACGTGACTCCCGTCTCCCCATTGAAAGACCTAATACGTAGAGTCATTATTATAGGCATGGACACGTGACTCCCGTCTCCCCATTGAAAGACCTAATACGTAGTCATTATTATATGCATGGACACGTGACTCCCGTCTCCCCATTGAAAGACCTAATACGTAGAGAGTCATTAGTATATGCATGGAAATGTAACACACGTCTCCACCGTCAAAAACACACAAATGGAGGAAGCATTTAATTATTGAGAGTGCTCGGTGAATCTGCAAGTAGTGAGATTGCATAACATTAAAAGACACACAGAAGCATTCTTTAAACTACCTGAAAATATACAAACAAGGGGTCATGCATTTAAACTTAATAAAAGACCATGTCGATTAGATGTGAGAAAACAGTTCTTCTCATATCAATGTATGGAACGCTCTACCAGCAGCAGTGGTCACCGCACCATCAATGAACGCGTTTAAAAATAGACAAACATTTCAATGAGAAACAATATGCCACCTGGACGGACTATACATAGTTACAGTACAGAGGGGTCGTTATATGCGTGTGTGAGTGTGCGTGTATACATGCGTCGTGTGTGTGTATGTACATTGTATTCAAAAAATGGCTGAATCGTAACCCTCTCAACTCTAACTTAAACCTAACCCAAACCCTAACCTGGCACTGTGAAATCACCATGCAATATATCTACTTAATTTCTTCCGGCACAAATGACAACACATATATAATTATGCTTTCATCAACGCCAACGTAAGTCTTTAATATAAGTTGTATGTATGCTTTTACATTTATATAGCGTCGCTATCGGTTGCTCATACGAGCGACGCCTCCTGAAGAGATTAGTCATTTTAGATTTGGAGGATATGCAATGATACAACCAGAGACCCATTCCAGAGTCTCCTCTTGTTCATTTACGTGCACGGTGTAATGAACCGATACCATGGTTTAATTAAAGTCACATCTGAAAGAATGTTAAAATTATTAGGGCCAGGCGGGGGATCGATCATTTAAGGATTAAAAGTTGTTAAAGCGTGTTAATACTTATGCTTCACCTAAAGACCACTCTGCTGGAAAAACAAACAGCGTGCTACGCAATTCAATGGCCGTAATATGCCAGTACCTAAATGTTCAGTATATGGCTTTGATAGTGACAGGGTGTCTAATATAGTCTAACACATTGTATGTATAGTGTCAAGACTATATTGTATCATAATATTTATGAAAATGCATATTTACCAAAAAGAAAAATTAACTATATTAGTTATTGGGACTACATTCGACCGCGGATGTACTTCTGCCTATTTACGTATATACAACCTATAGCAAAAACAAAACATGTGCTATGTAATTATTTCTTGCTTTTTATGTAATACAATCATTAACACACTACCATACCACTTTTGAGCCATGTGGAACCAGTATTTTCAACAGAAACAATGATTTTAAGAAGTCACTAAAACCCCGTCGGCCAGTGTAAGAAGTGACATTTTTTTAAACATTTTGACCCATGTGAAATTTTGATCCCATTTTGCAAAACGGGGCATTTGTTAACACTGAACTGGCGTAGCTTTATGGGTTTGTTATTCAATAATAAATGCTTCTTAATAATAAAACTCCCCATATACAATTTTTGCATTGCATATATTTGCAAAAAATGGAGAAACGGCGTATTTTTGGGGCAAAAATGCATTGTTTTCATTATTTTCCTGATATTTTCACAGTGCTCTATAATTAGTTGCTGTTTGCCATGTAATATAATCAATAAGAAACTACTATAACACATTTGAGCAATGTGTGACTAGTATTTACAACAAAACTTAAGGTTTTAAGAAGTACCTCGGCGGCCAATCTAATTTTTGTACATTTCTGCCCGTGAGCATTTTTGATCCCATTTTCCAAAATTCTTCATTTTTTAACATTAATCTGGACATTCTGCATGCGTATGTATATGTTGTTAAATAATAAATGCTTCTCACTACCAAAATTCCCTGTATACATTTTTTTTACAATGCACATATATGGAAAAATCGCGTATTTTTGGGGTTACAATCTGTTTGTTTCATTTTTTCCCTGACAATTTCGATGCGCTCTATAATTATTTGATGCTTATCAGGTAATATTATAAATAACAAACTACCATGACAAATTTGAGCCATATGCAAACAGTATTTACAACACCAATTAAGTTATTATGAATTCACTAATATTGCCCCGGCCAATGTCAAATTTGGTACATTTTTTAAGCAAAAGCCTGTATGCACCCAGGCTAAGATTAAAATTACATCAGCCATGACTATGCGCTAGTCATGCATTGAGGTACTAATCGGCCATGATAGTCTAGAGAACACATGTTTCCTAACATCAAGAAAAAACTGTAAAACAGTGAACCGGGCATATCTATTCAGTACTCCGAAATCGACAACATTCTCAAGAAATGCTGTCTACCGTACTCATGCCACTATAATTCTAAAGCTGTACTTGCTTCCTTCGAGCTCTGTTTTAAGGCAGCCGGAATACCCGTGTAACTCGGCAACAGGCTGATCTTTTATTAGATGAGGACAAGAAGGTCTCAATGCTGAAGACACAAGTTTAAAGAACACTTACCACGCACAAATGCTTCTCGGTATGGTTCACGCCAGAGACGTCACAGTGTACACACAGATTTGCACTACTCCAAGCAGCAGAAGTGATCCTACATACACAGTTGTAGGTGTGTCACAGCTAAATCATCATGGAATCTGCTGAAAACATATATGCGCCTCAGCTATACAGATGTTCAAGACAAACAATTTAACAATGCATACATTTGTACAATGCCATACAGTTGGTCACAAGGAATGTGTTGATGCTCACATTTTGCAGTCATTGATGCATGCCCCATAGCAGGCTGTACATGTATATGTAAATATATGCTTTGAAATATTACTGAGTGTTCACATGCATACAGGGTCATATTAATCTTTACACTAACAGTGTATTATTTCTATTGCATATATGAAATAATGTCTGCATGAGACAGACATACTACATTTATAGTATTAGATAAGACATTGTGGTGATTATGGACAATTATTTTACCCCACCCCCTGCAAAACAAGGGTTTTTGGAAGAATGGAACTAAATATTGTTTCCAACACTCATACATTCAAATCATACTACCGGGCAGTTAATCAAGCTGTAAATTGAAAACAAGCCTCTCCCAGGCAGCATTTAGTTGTGTAGTACTTTTTAAATAAATAATTCTTGACATTGTCCTTTAAAGACATTTTTTTTCGAGTTTCATTTAATATAACAGATATATACCATTACAGTAAACATTTCTGCACATAAATATGACTTTCTTATGTCTTCCACATCACCAGTGCAGTGCACAGCGCATACCTTCAAATGGGACACTATGCAGTGTGCTTAACATAGACTGTTGGCCATTTTAGCAATATAACTCTAAATAAGACATTTATAATGTCGTCACATATTAATCTTTACACTAACAATGTAATATTTCTATTGAATATATGAAATAATGTCTGCATGAGACAGATATACCACATTAATAGTATTAGATAAGACATTGTGGTGATTATGGACAATTATTTTATCCCACCCCCTTGCAAAACAAGGGTTTTTTGAAGAATGGAAATAAATCTTGCACCAGGAAGCTACTGAAAGGAAATAATTATTTGCATGGAGCACAAAAAATGTCACACAGACAAAAAGGAAGACAACAAACATGGACAATGATGGTCATTGCAAATGCTGAGTGGGTCAGGCAGCTTACTGTATATCACATGACAGTAAGAAATGGCAGACAAGTAACTACCAGATGCATTTAACTTCAGCTAGTGTGTCTTGAACAAGCACTGTAAGAGGACTACAACTGTGCACTGCCACTTGAAATATGACATTTCATCTTAGGGAGGTGAAGTTTGTGCAAATATTAATAAATTACTGAAATATAACCACTCATTAAGCAATGAATATTCATATTTGTGCCATATATTTATTGAAATTCTTTTTGTGAGGCCCTTGATAGCTACTGGAACCAATTGCAAACTATTTCAATTAAACAACACTATTTCCTAATGAAAAAACAACAACAATTGTTACCATAACATACTTACACTGAAGGACAGAGATATCAATTATAAAGTATTAGCACTAACAAAGGGAGGTAATTTGAACATACCAAACTGCTTATAGGTTCCTATATGTTATTATGTACTCAGTACAATGAATTATTTACCTTGGCGAATTCATCGAGCGATGGTTTGGTGTCAAGGTGGGACATTTCTGGGAGTCGCTCGATGGCATCCAGGGCTGACTGGTGGACTTTGTTTTCTCTCGAGTACAGATCTAAATAGTGTGCTATCCATCTTTACATCTGCTTTATCTTGTCTGAGATGATTTCTCCAGAGGTAGACTTCAATGGTGCTGCCTGGTGCTTGGGCCCGTTGCTTTCTTGTTGCCGTCGTACATGGCCTTGATGTTACCAGTGGCGGACGCACTCTGTATAGAGGACAATGGAGATTTCAATAGCGGTGTCTGACCTACAGTATGCAGAAATTATATCACTAGATTTCGCGACAAAATCTTAAAACAAAAGTTCTATTAATTCTACATTAAAATGATAACTACCCTAAAGTGTGCTAAATCTTATACAAGCATGTTGAGATCATATTGCCCATCAATCAGTATCTCAACACGAATATTCAAATAAAGCTTCTGTTTTGTCAAAGATTCTTTTCAAAATGTTCACGCCAAAAGGTTTGACGTTTTTACGACATCTTATTACAAACACCATTTAAACATTCGTTATTAATTAATCATTTTGTTTTTGCCGTTTATTGACTTGCCACGTGTAATTTGTGTATTTGGAGACTACCGCTATGATATACATATGTCGTAAACCAAGTGTAAAGTGAGACCTTCAACGTCACACGATTTCGGTCGCCACTTTACGATAACGTTCAGTTGTTATAGCAACCACCATCTATCTGCAGACGACGCTATCATCAAGGACGATATATAAATTACATACATAGTAACAAACAGATGAAGTGCATTAATACACGTTAATAGGTGAGATAAAACACTTATTTATGTTCTAAAACAATAAAGCCAGTGGTAGACCTAGTATTTATATCCCATTTTAGTGAAAGAAGTCTATATTATTGATAATTGGGATTAATCCATTATTTTTCATTCGATCATTATAAGGATTGTAAGAAAAAATAATATCGCCAGTCGAATTTTAGTCGTGGTCAGGTATAATGTCCAGAGAATCAAGCAAGTTTCAGAATAAACAATCATTTTTAGCATGTTTTTATTAACATTACTTGTAGATCT
Source organism: Archivesica marissinica (assembly GCA_014843695.1). Taxonomy (NCBI): domain Eukaryota; kingdom Metazoa; phylum Mollusca; class Bivalvia; order Venerida; family Vesicomyidae; genus Archivesica; species Archivesica marissinica. The sequence continues at coordinate 43,541,856 of CM026390.1, forward strand.
AAATCTAAATACACTCGCATACCGTGTTACCATTGGCGTACCGGTAATCGGCCGTCTAAAGCTGTTCGGCTTCTTGTCAGTCTATTTTACAGCAAGTAAAATACTATTACTAAGTAAAGTCATATTTGCATTTAATGCAATTGTCTAAACTGAGATTGCATAACAAATGTTCAAAATAAAATACACTTTCACTCGCTTGTAATTTCAATATGCGTCGAAACATACCTATTTTCGGCCGACCATGCACATTTTTGTAACGGAAATTTTGATTACAATTGTTCCTCGAAACTGAGGAATTTAATATCCAACAAATTATTATTCCTCTTTGATATGAGGTAAGTTGTGACATGGAGAGAAATGTCACTTAATGTGGAGAGTGGCACACCATACTGTCTTGTTGCCGATTTTCCTGTGTGTGTTTTACGTTTATTTATCATCGCTACCGGTTGCCCATATGAGTGACGCCTCATGAAGAGATTAGTCACTTTAGACCCATTCCAGAGTCTCCTCTGGTTCTTTTACATGCACAGTGTAAAGCATCGACATGATGTTTAAAGTCTCATCTGAAAGACTATTAATTTTATTATGGTCAGACGGGGGATCGAACCTGCGATCCCTGGATTACCAGTCCAACGTGTTAACCACAGCACTACAGACCCGTCTGTAGCAAACCAGTGAGGCTTTTATACCTTAGTAATTCTAGTTAAAGTTTTGCGTGCATTCATGCATGTCTGACATATACTTCTGTTCTCCAAAATAGTATGATATATCATAATGTACTCGCCTATAAGGCCATCTCATAGATCTATAATACGAATCTGTGACTTTATTCTGAAATCGATTGTCTTTGCATGCATACAGTCACATGGGCTGAACGTAAGGTTTATTAGGCACTGACTAAAATAGCAACGTTTATTAGGCAGGCCGTGTTTTACCATTATCACACATGAAGGTAGAGTAAAAATAGATATACATGTACTTTTAATGATTAAATTATCTCTTTTGTAGGCATGGAACAAATTCTTGACGAGTTGTTGAAAAGTCCTATTGAAGTTGATATAGATGACACAAATCTAGAGGTACGTACATTATTATTTGCTTACTCAATAACTAGAATGTTCTTGGCACTCCTCTGACGGTTAGTTAGTACTTGTTTGGCTGTCCAATGTGTGTATTTTGAAAGTGCGGGGGGCAGTTATGTAGATGAGTCGCCATTATATAGCTGTCGATGCATACAACCTACTGTTTGTTACGGTACAATTCGCCTGTTCTTCGTAGAATAATAGCAAACACATGTGTGGTAAATCACGTTGGAATGTTTATCTCTGTGCACGCTAGCGGTGAAAATAACACTAATCTCTCATGGAATTTAATTAAAAGTGTGTCGTAGCGACACAATTGTAATGAAATTGCATGACATATTTCCATTGATTTCAGTTACAAAAAAAAAGTATTAATGAATAAGTGTCGTCTGCTACAATTATCTATATATAGCCTTCATTTTACCCAGCATGCAAAGAGTTAGAATTACTAGTCTAATAAACGGGACACTAGCATACAGTGTTATTTCATGTTTGTGAACAGGAATTATGACTTTAATAATTACGGTATGCATGGAATTTATCAACCTCTCCTGATATTTGGTTCGATTAATAGAGCTATTCTACTGACCGTCGGCATCAATAACCACTGCATGTATTTCATTGAAACTTCACACATGATTTGCCACTCGTCACACAACCTTGGTTTAAAATCCCACTCGAAAGACTGTTAATTTTATTAGGGTCAGCTGAAGGATCGATCCTGCGATCCCTGGATTCGCAGTACATGATAACCACTGGACTACTGACCCGTCTATAAAATAGCACCTTTCCTGTGCAGGCTGCAGTTAACCAGTACTTGCTGCACCAATCTCCGTAAGAAACAGCCAACTTTTTCATATAAATGAGACACGAGGGGGCTCGAAAACGTGACCATCAATGATGATAGATTATAGTGGTATACAAGCCAGCGACCTTAACCACTCGGCCACGGAGGCGGACAACAAAAAGAAAACTGTTTTTACGTTACTTTATCGTCGCTACCGGTTGCCCATATGAGCGACGCCTCCTGGAGATATTAGTAATTTTAGATTATGGAGGATAGTGCATAATACAGACAGAGGCCCATTACAGAGTCTGTTTTTTACGTGCACTGTGTAAAGCACCTACATGAGACATCGGTTTAAAGTCCGATCTGAAAGACTGTTAATTTGATCGGGGTCAGACGGGGGATCGAATCCCTGCGATCCCTGGATTACCAGTCCAACGTTTTAACCACTGGAGTACATATCCGTCTGTAAAGAAAACAGTTTGAAAACTCTTGGCCTTTATACTTAGAAAACAATGATATATTATAAGACTGCTGTATTATTCCCCAAGTCAGGAGTTGTTTGTTAAACTAATGATATGCATAATGTGTATTCTGTTTACATAATTATAAACATAACTATATTTCTGATGTAGATCAATGAGCGAAGCTTCGAGGATTTGCTGAGTGGTCTTAGTGAGAAGTCGGAACCAGACCTTGATGATATGATTGCAGCAAATGTAGAGGTACGTATATTGTCGCTAAGTACTTGTTTAATAACTAGAATTTATTAATTTCTTGGCATTCCTCTTAGGGTTAGTTTAAACAATATGTTATTCAAGAATGGTACATAACACAGGAATAGTTGCAACAGCACAGTTAAGATAGAGAGAAAAATTACATAGTAGGTTATCTAGTGCTTGTATGGCTGTCCAGTATGTGCATGTGGGGGTGGGTGGAGTGAAGGGGTCAGTAATTATGTCACTGTCTAGAGTGTTGATAGAATAAATTAAATCAGAACGTGTGGACACATGTACAAGTATGGATGATGATTCGTAGATACGAATTGCTCTCGCACTATGATGTTTGATATTAATTTACCTCATACATGCCAGAAAAGTTAATTTACCGTTGAAAAGTTAATATACCATTGAAAAGTTAATATACCGTTGAAAAGTTAAAATACAGTTCTTACATTAGCGATCTTTTAACACAGTTTCGTATATAAATATTATTTACATATAAGCCCTATACTCTGCATTTATTAAATACGATGTGACATTCTTTTTTAACAAGTATGCCCATGTCGCAGCTATAACCAACAATAACAACTTGGAACATGTAATCTCCGAGAAACATCACCTTGGGAAATAACTTATTTCAAACTTTGATTATGTCGAAGTAATTTGCAGATGTAGACTGTACAATGTGTATTGGCATTTATTGATCAAATTGAATTGTTACATATTTTAAGGCGATACTACATCGGTGAGAGCGCAAATGTCTGCAGAATGTAATTTGCTATTTTATGGTATAATATTTGCCTCAAAAACTGAGTATTTCAACAAATAAACAAACGTCGTATACGCGGTTTGTTGACATAACAAAATAATGTAAATAGGATATAGTGTACATATTATATTTACCGTGATATCTCACATGTGTCCCTATGCATATTTATTGGTAGACTAATCTTAGTTAAATTATCTCTATGCGAAAGTACCGCGTGTTTAGTATTGATTGAATGACAAACAAACATCAATTCAGGAGCGCGGATGACCGTTATATGAAATCCGCCTTTCACTTTTGAAGTTTGTTGACCACAAAACACTGTTTATTGTTTCAATGTTAGTGTTCGAATGTATTCATAAGAATGTGTAATAGCTATGCATTTATAAGTTAAAACATGCATTTTAATTGCTTTTTGCAATGTAATGTCGCTTTAATAATTGTGTATTTCTTGGATAGAGAAACTGGTAACTTCTATAGCCTCATGTGTTTTCCATAATGAAATATATGTAAACTTATTATTCTGTTTCAGGCTTTGCTGAGAAATCAAGGTAACAGTCTAAGAGATTTCAAGATGGACTCACTTGATTCTGCTTCATTGGAGATGAAGGTCACTGTGCCAGAGGTGAAGGTTGTAATACCTACAGATGTTGATACCAATGTATGTAAAATTCAGCATGCTTATATTAATGTTTTGGTATACCATAAAACAAAACTCAACATAAACAATAAGAGAGTACAATAAAGTAGACGGGCAATTTGTGATTGGAACTTAACATGTTTAACCCAATCAACACAAAGTAACTGACATGGACTGGTGCATAGTATTATTAGACCAATAAATTAATCAGAACATTATATTTGGATCACAGTTCATTTATCAACATGGGTAATTTTGTCTAAAATAGTAATATTACTGGCAAAAAGTGCAGATCCTGATGAGACGGCTTGTCACGAGCCGAATCATCTGGATCTACACTTCTTATAGCCTACTTAGGTGTATGTAGTGTTGAAAGGGTTAATATCTGTCACACCTATTCTATGGATGTCGGGTATATTTTTCAGTTTTCATTTATTCTTACTATTTAACAATGAAGTAAGGTCATGCGATCATTATCTTATCTCCGTAGTCTCGCATTGTAAGGAACAAACAACTGTGTAATACCCTATAGTGACATATTCTAAATGCATTTATTTACTTCAAATAGTCGGTAATCAAATATGGTAGTACTCCCAATAGTGGTGCGTTTCTTTTTGACATCAGTATATATTGCAACACATATAGTATTTAACCTCAGTGAGATCATTTTGTGTATCATGGACACATAAGACATAAAACTCTTAATAGCTAAGTCTATTTTATCAAAGCCATTTAGTCTTATATTGTTATCATCGTTCTTCTTCATACTCTGTTTATGATCTCTAGCGTAGTTTTAGTTATTTTCATTCTCTGTACTTTTGTTCTTCAGTGTAGTAACATTCATCGATTAATCAACTATTTTGAGAATCGGAATGGTGTAGGTGCTGGTGATGTTCCAGCTGATCAGCCATCAACATCAGACCCACTTACACCATCAGATGAGCCATCTACGACAGATGAGCTCACATCATCAATCCAGCCATCAAACACAGCATCAGATCTATCTACAGTATCTGATCTGTCAGAAATATCCAGTCTACAAGATGTGCAGACAACACGTTATGGAGCTACTGATGTAGACACAGGTCTACCAGTAACAGCTGATCAAACAATAACAGCCGCTGCACAATCTGATCTGGTAGTAGATGCAGAACAAGTACAAAAGGTAAAAACTAATTCTGACAGATATATCGTTTAGTTTTGTTGTCTTGTCACTTCATATGTAAAGCGAGACATTTTATTACAATAAAGAATTTTAGCTCAGAAGTATTAATTTCACAAAGTAAAAAGCATAATATAGTGATATGTTTCTACAACATACATGTATTTTATCGATTTAGAATAATTGATGACTTTCGTCATTAATTGTGCTGAGTCAGATAATTATATGAATACAATTAGAACACGAGCCTTGTTCACATGGGACAATTGTTCCAGTATAAACGGCTAATATCGAAGCCTCATTCGAATTAAAAGCCAAAGAGAAACATGTTCAGTGAGGATTGGCATTATAAGTCACAGATATTTGAAATATACAGCTTGATATATTTATCTATTTCTATTACAGATTTCATGGCTGTGGAAGATGGGAGGTTCCTTGGTTGGTGTAGGTATCATTGGGCTGGCTGCCGCTGGAATATACAAGTACATAAAGAAATAAGTACAACATATGCATGCACACTACGCTTTACTCATTGTTTTCATTAATATTTTGACTTTTTCTATGGACTACATCATTTTACTATAGGGGGACAATTAAAAAATAAGTTTCTTTCCCGACACTCAAAGAGTCAAGTTTGAAGTTGGTTAGGTATGTAGGTAGGAAAAATAAATTGTCTACAAAAATCATTTTCAAATTAGGCTAATAATAAGAAACAACTGTCAGTAACATGTATTAATTTCTTTTTACAGGCTTCATTAATATACAATATTATTCTACTTCAATATTATGTTTATATGGTTCAATATTATGTTTATATGCTTCAATATTATGTTTATATGCTTCAATATTATGTTTATATGGTCAATATTATGTTTATATGGTTCAATATTATGTTTATATGGTCAATATTATGTTTATATGCTTCAATATTATGTTTATATGGTCAATATTATGTTTATATGGTCAATATTATGTTTATATGCTTCAATATTATGTTTATATGGTCAATATTATGTTTATATGGTCAATATTATGTTTATATGGTTCAATATTATGTTTATATGCTTCAATATTATGTTTATATGGTCAATATTATGTTTATATGGTCAATATTATGTTTATATGGTCAATATTATGTTTATATGCTTCAATATTATGTTTATATGCTTCAATATTATGTTTATATGGTCAATATTATGTTTATATGGTCAATATTATGTTTATATGCTTCAATATTATGTTTATATGGTCAATATTATGTTTATATGGTCAATATTATGTTTATATGGTCAATATTATGTTTATATGGTCAATATTATGTTTATATGGTCAATATTATGTTTATATGGTCAATATTATGTTTATATGCTTCAATATTATGTTTATATGGTTCAATATTATGTTTATATGGTTCAATATTATGTTTATATGGTCAATATTATGTTTATATGGTCAATATTATGTTTATATGCTTCAATATTATGTTTATATGGTTCAATATTATGTTTATATGGTCAATATTATGTTTATATGGTTCAATATTATGTTTATATGGTCAATATTATGTTTATATGGTCAATATTATGTTTATATGTTTCAATATTATGTTTATATGGTCAATATTATGTTTATATGGTCAATATTATGTTTATATGTTTCAATATTATGTTTATATGGTCAATATTATGTTTATATGGTCAATATTATGTTTATATGGTCAATATTATGTTTATATGCTTCAATATTATGTTTATATGGTTCAATATTATGTTTATATGGTCAATATTATGTTTATATGGTCAATATTATGTTTATATGGTCAATATTATGTTTATATGGTCAATATTATGTTTATATGGTCAATATTATGTTTATATGCTTCAATATTATGTTTATATGGTCAATATTATGTTTATATGGTCAATATTATGTTTATATGGTCAATATTATGTTTATATGGTCAATATTATGTTTATATGCTTCAATATTATGTTTATATGGTCAATATTATGTTTATATGGTCAATATTATGTTTATATGCTTCAATATTATGTTTATATGCTTCAATATTATGTTTATATGGTCAATATTATGTTTATATGGTTCAATATTATGTTTATATGGTCAATATTATGTTTATATGGTTCAATATTATGTTTATATGCTTCAATATTATGTTTATATGGTCAATATTATGTTTATATGGTTCAATATTATGTTTATATGGTTCAATTGTCGCAAACTCTCCTTTTTCTTCTCGTAATAATATGTCTCGGTTGCTACGGCTCTTACCAGGGTCTATCCTATTGTAGACTCGCTGGAGTTGTCTAGGGGGTTTCTTCGTTATTATATGTATTAATGATAACTCAACACAGTATTACATTTCTTCTATATAATATCTTGTTTATATTGGCATCAGAAATATCCATATATATATAATCAGTGATCTATATATATATACATCGTATCATTAAAAGCTTATTTAACAATCCATTTGTGTGAGCCGAATATGCGCTTACACAGTATATTTAACATCCAATCTTTCTAATCCGTCATTACTCAATATCACTATAATCTAATCACTGTTTCTGATTAGATTAACTTTTAATCAACTTCGATATGGTTCGCCGAAACTCTATGTTTCTTCTGTGGCTGAACAATTTAATTATTCGACAAATCTTTATAAGTTATATTTCTTATAATGTCAATAATATCTAAGTATCATAAATACAGTTTATATGTTCTATATACTAGATTGAGATCACGACCTTTCTCGCTCCTGGAGTTAGGCTCTAGTGTGTCTCATCTATGTTAATAAAATCCATTTCTTATATACATAATTGAATCAGCAGTGTATATATGATATAACAATTCCTAAAACATCTGTTATTCCTAAACATCTGTTATGTTATCTAATATTACACCATCAAACCAGTTCGGTGCCTTTGTATTACATAACTGGACACCTGCAACCACGGCCTTGATAAACTGAGATTAGGCCTAACATCTTAAGTCATTTCCCGCGCGAAGCGAGATTGATAATTTTAGGCGCGAAAATAATAGCAGACGATTATGCATAAAACAAATATATATATATTACATGGTAAACATTTGGCCATATATAGAAACAGTTTAATGTATTTATATAATACATTACTATTTATATATAACAATAATAAATATTTCGTGCAAATTGGGGTTTTGCACAATCCTCCCTACCCGGGGAGAAGTTTGACATCGCCCGCTATCGGCCGATTTACAAATCTTCATTCCTTTGAATATACAGTAGAAAACAATCATAATATCAATACATCATATGTCCTAAAATAGCATTTCTTTCGCTAGGTACCAACATTCTAATCATAGAGGCAATAACTATTTACTGAACAACTGAAATAATACCAAGTACATTTACTAAGTCAAACATCACAGTCATTGAACTCTACTGAGAAAGTCTGCTAGAACATTTTGAGTCCCTTTGATATGTTTAATGGTCAGATTAAATTCTGAGAGACACAGTGCCCATCTTAAGAGGCGTTGATTGGACGTTTTCGACCTACTTAACCATACAAGGGGATTATGATCTGAATTAATTATTGTTTTGCTTGTGCTTACATATATGCGAAAATGTTCGATACCGGCCACTATAGCTAATAATTCCTTCTCTATTGTAGAGTAGTTTTTCTCTCGTGGAATAAGTTTTCGGGAATAAAATGCTACTGGGTGTGGTACTTGGTCAACGGTCTGAGTCAGTACAGCCGAAATTCCCAAATCGGAAGCATCAGTATAGAGTTCGAACTCTTGGTTAAAGTCAGGGGCCTTCAGTATGGGTTTATTGGTTAAAGCTTTCTTTAAGGATTCGAAAGCAAGTTGATGTTTATCGCTCCACTGAGTTATGATGTTCCCTGATCGCTTGCCCTTTAATAAGTCAGTCAGGGGAGCGGCGATCTCAGCGAACTGGGGAATGAATTTCCTGTAAAATCCTACTGATCCCAGATATCCTCGTAATTGTTTCTTGGTCTGTGGGGGAGAGATATTACTAATACACTCAACCTTGCTGGAAATTGGTTTGATTTTTCCCGACCCTAATTCATGTCCCAAGTACTTGACTGTTCCAGACCCAATTTTACACTTCTTCGGATTCAAAGTAACACCACTATCCTCTAGTCTATGAAATGTCCAATCCAAGTGATTTATGTGCTGTGACCATAAATTGGATCGAACAGCAATATCATCCAGATATGCGTCGGCAAATCTATCACGGATGGGTTCTGTCGGGGATTGAGCGATTATCTCGTTTATGGCCCTCTGGAAGGTAACTCCACCGTTTTTTAAACCAAATGGGAGAGTTAATGGTTCAAACAAGCCCCAGGGGGTTATGAACGCTGCAATTTCACTAGCTCGAGGGGTTAGCGGAATCTGCCAGTAACCTTTATTAAGATCTAAAATTGATATCAGACTCGAACCTGCGACCTGATCAATGAGATCGTCTAATCTCGGGATGGGGAAGGCTTCTCCTCGAGTCAGGTCATTAATTTTCCGATAATCAATACATGGTCGCCATTCTGAGTCTGATTTGCGTACCAATATTATGGGAGAGGCCCACTGGCTTCTGCTAGGGCGGATAATTCCTAACTCCAACATT
>CM026390.1:43552659-43571960 GCA_014843695.1 Archivesica marissinica
CAATTCTCACCTAGAGGTAAGAACGTTTACAATACTCACATACAGGTAAGAACGTTTACAATTCTCACCTAGAGGTAAGAACGTTTACAATTCTCACCTAGAGGTAAGAACGTTTACAATTCTCACCTACAGGTAAGAACGTTTACAATTCTCACTTAGAGGTAAGAACGTTTACAATTCTCACCTAGAGGTAAGAACGTTTACAATTCTCACCTAGAGGTAAGAACGTTTACAATTCTCACCTAGAGGTAAGAACGTTTACAATTCTCACCTAGAGGTAAGAACGTTTACAATTCTCACCTAGAGGTAAGAACGTTTACAATACTCACATACAGGTAAGAACGTTTACAATACTCACCTACAGGTAAGAACGTTTACAATACTCACCTACAGGTAAGAACGTTTACAATTCTCACCTAGAGGTAAGAATGTTTACAATACTCACATACAGGTAAGAACGTTTACAATACTCACCTACAGGTAAGAACGTTTACAATACTCACCTAGAGGTAAGAACGTTTCCAATTCTCACCTACATGTAAGAACGTTTACAATTCTCACCTAGAGGTAAGAACGTTTACAATTCTCACCTAGAGGTAAGAACGTTTACAATTCTCACTTACAGGTAAGAACGTTTACAATACTCACCTACAGGTAAGAACGTTTACAATTCTCACCTAGAGGTAAGAACGTTCACAATTCTCACCTAGAGGTAAGAACGATTACAATTCTCACCTAGAGGTAAGAACGTTTACAATACTCACCTAGAGGTAAGAACGTTTACAATCAATTCTCACCTAGAGGTAAGAACGTTTACAATACTCACAGACAGGTAAGACCGTTTACAATTCTCACCTAGAGGTAAGACCGTTTACAATTCTCACCTAGAGGTAAGAACGTTTACAATACTCACATACAGGTAAGAACGTTTACAATTCTCACCTAGAGGTAAGAACGTTTACAATACTCACATACAGGTAAGAACGTTTACAATTCTCACCTAGAGGTAAGAACGTTTACAATTCTCACCTAGAGGTAAGAACGTTTACAATACTCACATACAGGTAAGAACGTTTACAATTCTCACCTAGAGGTAAGAACGTTTACAATTATCACCTAGTGGTAAGAACATTTACAAATCTCACCTAGAGGTAAGAACGTTTACAATACTCACCTAGAGGTAAGAACGTTTACAATACTCACATACAGGTAAGAACGTTTACAATTCTCACCTAGAGGTAAGACCGTTTACAATTCTCACCTAGAGGTAAGAACGTTTACAATACTCACATACAGGTAAGAACGTTTACAATTCTCACCTAGAGGTAAGAACGTTTACAATACTCACATACAGGTAAGAACGTTTACAATTCTCACCTAGAGGTAAGAACGTTTACAATTCTCACTAGAGGTAGGAACGTTTACAATACTCACATACAGGTAAGAACGTTTACAATTCTCACCTAGAGGTAAGAACGTTTACAATACTCACATACAGGTAAGAACGTTTACAATTCTCACCTAGAGGTAAGAACGTTTACAATACTCACATACAGGTAAGAACGTTTACAAGTCTCACCTAGAGGTAAGAACGTTTACAATTCTCACCTAGAGGTAAGAACGTTTACAATACTCACATACAGGTAAGAACGTTTACAATTCTCACCTAGAGGTAAGAACGTTTACAATTGTCACCTAGTGGTAAGAACGTTTACAATTCTCACCTAGAGGTAAGAACGTTTACAATTCTCACCTAGAGGTAAGAACGTTTACAATTCTCACCTAGAGGTAAGAACGTTTACAATTCTCACCTAGAGGTAAGAACGTTTACAATTCTCACCTAGAGGTAAGAACGTTTACAATACTCACATACAGGTAAGAACGTTTACAATTCTCACATAGAGGTAAGAACGTTTACAATTCTCACCTAGAGGTAAGAACGTTTACAATTCTCACCTAGAGGTAAGAACGTTTACAATTCTCACCTAGAGGTAAGAACGTTTACAATTCTCACCTAGAGGTAAGAACGTTTACAATACTCACATACAGGTAAGAACTTTTACAATACCCACCTACAGGTAAGAACGTTTACAATACTCACCTAGAGGTAAGAACGTTTACAATACTCACCTACAGGTAAGAACGTTTACAATACTCACCTAGAGGTAAGAACGTTTACAATACTCACCTACAGGTAAGAACGTTTACAATTCTCACCTAGAGGTAAGAACGTTTACAATTCTCACCTAGAGGTAAGAACGTTTACAATACTCACATACAGGTAAGAACGTTTACAATACTCACCTACAGGTAAGAACGTTTACAATACTCACCTACAGGTAAGAACGTTTACAATTCTCACCTAGAGGTAAGAATGTTTACAATACTCACATACAGGTAAGAACGTTTACAATACTCACCTACAGGTAAGAACGTTTACAATACTCACCTAGAGGTAAGAACGTTTACAATTCTCACCTAGAGGTAAGAACGTTTACAATTCTCACCTACAGGTAAGAACGTTTACAATTCTCACCTAGAGGTAAGAACGTTTACAATTCTCACCTAGAGGTAAGAACGTTTACAATTCTCACTTACAGGTAAGAACGTTTACAATACTCACCTAGAGGTAAGAACGTTTACAATATTCACCGACAGGTAAGAACGTTTACAATTCTCACCTAGAGGTAAGAACGTTTGCAATACTCACCTACAGGTAAGAACGTTTACAATTCTCACCTAGAGGTAAGAACGTTTACAATACTCTATATACATACCTCTCACCTTATATTGCAGGTGTATATATACCTCTCACCTTATATTGCAGCCGTATATACACCTCTCACCTTATATTGCAGCCGTATATATACCTCTCACCTTATATTGCAGGCGTATATATACCTCTCACCTTATATTGCAGGTGTATATATACCTCTCACCTTATATTGCAGCCGTATATACACCTCTCACCTTATATTGCAGGCGTATATATACCTCTCACCTTATATTGCAGGTGTATATATACCTCTCACCTTATATTGCAGCCGTATATATACCTCACATTATATTGCAGGCGTATATATACCTCTCACCTTATATTGCAGGCGTATATATACCTCCCACCTTATATTACAGGCGTATATATACCTCTCACCTTATATTGCAGCCGTATATATACCTCACATTATATTGCAAGCGTATATATACCTCTCACCTTATATTGCAGGCGTATATATACCTCTCACCTTATATTGCAGGCGTATATATACCTCTCACCTTATATTGCAGGCGTATATATACCTCTCACCTTATATTGCAGGCGTATATATACCTCTCACCTTAGATTGCAGGCGTATATATACCTCTCACCTTATGTTTCAAGCTTATATAAAGCTCCCACCTTATATTGCAGGCGTATATATACATATCACCTTATATTGCAGGTGTATATATACCTCTCACCTTATATTGCAGGTGTATATATACCTCTCACCTTATATTGCAGGCGTATATATACCTCTCACCTTATATTGCAGGCGTATATATACCTCTCACTTTATATTGCAAGCGTATATATACCTCCCACCTTATATTGCAGGCGTATAATATATACATATCACCTTATATTGCAGGTGTATATATACCTCTCACCTTATATTGCAGGTGTATATATACCTCCCACCTTATATTGCAGGCGTATATATACATATCACATTATATTGCAGGCGTATATATACCTCTCACCTTATATTGCAGGCGTATATATACCTCTCACCTTATATTGCAGGCGTATATATACCTCTCACATTATATTGCAGGCGTATATATACCTCCCACCTTATATTGCAGGCGTATATATACATATCACCTTACGTTTACAATTCTCACCTAGAGGTAAGAACGTTTACAATTCTCACCTAGAGGTAAGAACGTTTACAATACTCACATACAGGTAAGAACGTTTACAATACTCACCTACAGGTAAGAACGTTTACAATACCCACCTACAGGTAAGAACGTTTACAATACTCACCTACAGGTAAGAACGTTTACAATACTCACTTAGAGGTAAGAACGTTTACAATACTCACCTACAGGTAAGAACGTTTACAATTCTCACCTAGAGGTAAGAACGTTTACAATTCTCACCTACGGGTAAGAACGTTTACAATACTCACCTACGGGTAAGAACGTTTACAATACTCACCTACGGGTAAGAACGTTTACAATACTCACATACAGGTAAGAACGTTTACAATACTCACCTACGGGTAAGAACGTTTACAATACTCACCTACGGGTAAGAACGTTTACAATACTCACCTACGGGTAAGAACGTTTACAATACTCACCTAGAGGTAAGAACGTTTACAATACTCACCTACAGGTAAGAACGTTTACAATTCTCACCTAGAGGTAAGAACGTTTACAATACTCACCTACAGGTAAGAACGTTTACAATTCTCACCTAGAGGTAAGAACGTTTATAATTCTCACCTACAGGTAAGAACGTTTACAATTCTCACCTAGAGGTAAGAACGTTTACAATACTCTATATACATACCTCTCACCTTATATTGCAGGTGTATATATACCTCTCACCTTATATTGCAGCCGTATATATACCTCACATTATATTGCAGGCGTATATATACCTCTCACCTTATATTGCAGGCGTATATATACCTCCCACCTTATATTACAGGCGTATATATACCTCTCACCTTATATTGCAGCCGTATATATACCTCACATTATATTGCAAGCATACATATACCTCTCACCTTATATTGCAGGCGTATATATACCTCTCACCTTATATTGCAGGCGTATATATACCGCTCACCTTATATTGCAGGCGTATATATACCGCTCACCTTATATTGCAGGCGTATATATACCTCTCACCTTATATTGCAGGCGTATATATACCTCTTACCTTATATTGCAGGCGTATATATACCTCTCACCTTATATTGCAGGCGTATATATACCTCTCACCTTATGTTTCAAGCTTATATAAAGCTCCCACCTTATATTGTAGGCGTATATATACATATCACCTTATATTGTAGGTGTATATATACCTCTCACCTTATATTGCAGGTGTATATATACCTCTCACCTTATATTGCAGGCGTATATATACCTCTCACCTTATATTACAAGCGTATATATACCTCTCACCTTATATTGCAAGCGTATATATACCTCTCACCTTATATTGCAGGCGTATATATACCTCTCACATTATATTGCATGCGTATATATACCTTTCACCTTATATTGCAGGCGTATATATACCTCTCACCTTATATTGCAGGTGTATATATACCTCTCACCTTATATTGCAGGCGTATATATACCTCTCACCTTATATTGCAGGCGTATATATACCTCTCACCTTATATTGCAGCCGTATATATACCTCACATTATATTGCAAGCGTATATATACCTCTCACCTTATATTGCAGGCGTATATATACCTCCCACCTTATATTACAGGCGTATATATACCTCTCACCTTATATTGCAGCCGTATATATACCTCACATTATATTGCAAGCATATATATACCTATCACCTTATATTGCAGGCATATATATACCTCTCACCTTATATTGCAGGCGTATATATACCGCTCACCTTATATTGCAGGTGTATATATACCTCTCACCTTATATTGCAGGCATATATATACCTCTCACTTTATATTGCAGGCGTATATATACCTCTCACCTTATATTGCAGGCGTATATATACCTCTCACCTTATATTGCAGGCGTATATATACCTCACCTTATATTGCAGGCGTATATATACCTCTCACCTTATGTTTCAAGCTTATATAAAGCTCCCACCTTATATTGCAGGCGTATATATACATATCACCTTATATTGCAGGTGTATATATACCTCTCACCTTATATTGCAGGTGTATATATACCTCTCACCTTATATTGCAGGCGTATATATACCTCTCACCTTATATTGCAGGCGTATATATACCTCTCACTTTATATTGCAAGCGTATATATACCTCCCACCTTATATTGCAGGCGTATATATACATATCACCTTATATCGCAGGTGTATATATACCTCTCACCTTATATTGCAGGTGTATATATACCTCCCACCTTATATTGCAGGCGTATATATACATATCACCTTATATTGCAGGCGTATATATACCTCTCACCTTATATTGCAGGCGTATATATACCTCTCACATTATATTGCAAGCGTATATATACCTCTCACCTTATATTGCAGGCGTATATATACCTCTCACCTTATATTGCAGGCGTATATATACATATCACCTTATATTGCAGGTGTATATATACCTCTCACCTTATATTGCAGGTGTATATATACCTCTTACCTTATATTGCAGGCATATATATACCTCTCACCTTATATTGCAGGCGTATATATACCTCTCACCTTATATTGCAGCCGTTTATATACCTCACATTATATTGCAAGCGTATATATACCCCTCACCTTATATTGCAGGGTTTTTCGTATATATACCTCTCACATTATATTGCAAGCGTATATATACCTCTCACCTTATATTGCAGGCGTATATATACCTCTCACCTTATATTGCAGGCGTATATATACATATCACCTTATATTGCAGGTGTATATATACCTCACCTTATATTGCAGGTGTATATATACCTCTCACCTTATATTGCAGGCGTATATATACCTCTCACCTTATATTGCAGGCGTATATATACCTCTCACCTTATATTGCAGCCGTATATATACCTCACATTATATTGCAAGCCTATATATACCCCTCACCTTATATTGCAGGTGTATATATACCTCTCACCTTATATTGCAGGCGTATATATACCTCTCACCTTATATTGCAGCCGTATATATACCTCACATTATATTGCAGGTGTATATATACCTCTCACCTTATATTGCAGGCGTATATATACCTCTCACCTTATATTGCAGCCGTATATATACCTCACATTATATTGCAGGCGTATATATACCTCTCACCTTATATTGCAGGCGTATATATACCTCTCACCTTATATTGCAGCCGTATATATACCTCACATTATATTGCAAGCCTATATATACCCCTCACCTTATATTGCAGGTGTATATATACCTCTCACCTTATATTGCAGGCGTATATATACCTCTCACCTTATATTGCAGCCGTATATATACCTCACATTATATTGCAAGCGTATATATACCCCTCACCTTATATTGCAGGTGTATATATACCTCTCACCTTATATTGCAGGCGTATATATACCTCTCACCTTATATTGCAGGCGTATATATACCTCTCACCTTATATTGCAGGCGTATATATATACCTCTCACCTTATGTTTCAACCTTATATAAAGCGCCCACCTTATATTGCAGGCGTATATATTCTCTCACCTTATGTTTCAAGCTTATATAAAGCTCCCACCTAATGCTTCGATGTGCTTATATATACATCTCAACCAATGCTTCAAGCTTAGATATACCTCTCACATAATGTTTTAAGCTTGCTTATATTTTGCTTATATATACGTATCACAAAATGCTTCAAATTGCTTATATATATCGTCAATCGTCCTATTTCCGGACACAACTTATTTAAAATAGTACTTAAAATGTTACTAAGACTTAGCTTATTGTATGTCCCGCACTGGCGGCTTGATTCTCAGTAGCATTGTATATATCGTATTATATATTTAGGTCGTGCAGTCATGTTGACACACTTAGACATGCGGGTAGAGGTATCAAGACCACAGTAGAATATAAAAATTCCAAGGATTCTCTTGATGAAATATTGTCGAGAATGAAACAAGAACGAAACGTAAGAAATAAAAACTTAACAATCATAAACCAACAAAAAGAAAAACTAATGAAAGATGTTGATACCTTTCAAGATGGAATAATTGACAACATAAAGGAACTTGTGAAAACATCAAAAAGACAAATACATTCCAAATATGAAGAGTATAAGAAGGTGGTGCAAGAGGACGAAGCTGCACTGGAGACGGTGATAGCGTCAACAACAAAGACGTTCCATAATCTCTCATCATACAGTGAAGCTCGAGTATTTGCAACTGTCAAAGCAACTGCAAATGCAGTTAAAGAGGGTGATGCACTGTTAAATGGTATGTCAAATAAGTGGATAAAGAGAGAACTGAGGTTTACATTCAATCGAGAACTTAAGGATAAGATTATTAGTCTGGGACACATAGTTGAAAGTGCTAAGGAATACAAGGCAGAACTATTTGGACGATACACGGTTAACAAAGAGTACGGGAATATAACTGGTATATGTATGCTAGATAATCGTACACTATTTACAGTTGAACAGTCAGAAGCACGGCTTATGAGGTTTAACGAAAACTTTAGGGTGAAAGATAGCATACACTTAGATGGTGATCCCGACGATTTGTGTAGAGTAGGTGAGACTGAAGTTGCAATTTGCCTCGGTAACACGGAGAAAATACAATTTGTATCAATAGGTCAAGTCATGGAACCGTCTCATTCGTTTGAAGTAGGTAAAGGCTGCAATGGCATTGCGTGTAATGAGAGCAATGGAGAGATATTTGTATGCTACAGCACACGTGTGAGCGTATATAACAAGGCCGGAGCTGTGCTAAGATGCTACGAAGTAGAGAGTATGTTCTCAAGTTTGGGGCACGTTACTCTCAGTGCTATGAATGAAAATGTATTTGTTACAGACAATGAAAACGGCTTGATAATGCTAAACAAAGACGGACAAATAGTATGGTGTTTTTGCGATCCGGACTTACAAGGAGCACGGGCTATCTGTATTCTACCAGGAGGCATTGTGTTCGTGGCGGGCGTAAGCTCGAACAACATCTTACAAATAGGCAATGACGGACGGAAGGAAGGTGTGCTGGTGGCGGCGACTAAGGGGCTCAAGCGGCCTTTGACAATGGCGTATGATGAAGTAAATTCCAGAATAATCATAGGGTGTGGGTCAAATGAAATAGTTGTATACTCGATATCCAGAAAATAACTCATATTTTGACTAGCTACGCCCACTACTACTTCAACACAACTATCTAATTCTCAAATAGTATTGATAACATTAATCATATATGCATGAGACTAGATTTGCATTTTCTTTGTTTCATTACTCAAATCAAAACAAATCGGTAATGTAAATACAATTAACATAGCTATGTATAGATTTTGACCGACATTTAACTCCCAGAAAACCAATAAAATACTTTATTGAAAAGTAATTCCTACCGCGGTATGTCAAAACCCACGGTATGAAACACCTTATTTTGTCTGCATCGGCTTCTCCAATATGAATGTACCATTACCTAAGCATGTCTTTAACTTGCGGCACATTTGATGCTTTGCCTCAATACAGTTCTTGTATATTTCTGGAGACGACGACCAATAAACGTACCCCAAATAAGCAGCAGACAAAATTAAGTTATATATACATGTATATGGTAGCAATGTTAATTGATGACGACTATATATGCTATATATACATGTATATAGTAACAATGTTAATTGTGAACGACTATATAGTTATATGCTATATATACATGTATATAGTAACAATATTAATTGTGAATGACCACAGGGATTCGGCACGTTTGGGGGTACTAGTATATATATTTAAGTACAGGGATTCTACTCTGTGGGATGTCAGATTTCGCATCGATCAGTAAAATGGCCCTATCTGAAACAATTTTGTACAAATATGTCCAAATATAACGCCTATCCCGAGTCTTTATATTGTTCTTCAAATAAAACACAACTTTAAGCTGCGTGCATGTATACTTTGCAAACAATTGCCACAGACATTGACCATAGCAGGTCACATTTCCATACTAGGACACGGGTTCTGTCAGCAACAAAATAAAATCTTCAACGGGAGAGTTTTAACAGTGAATAACATTATCAATAAAAAATTAATGTGTTTCCACTAACGTGTAGGTTTATTCGGCAAAAATGTACGTCAAAAAGAGATTTCGGAGAATTTTTCAATTTGTTTTGAAAATTTCTCAAGCGGCGCAGTTCGCGTTGAAACGAGCGTTCTGATTGGATTATGATTATTCTTCATATAAAAACAAATATCTATTTACATTCTAATAATCAAATCAGAACGCTTGTTTCAACGCGAATTGCGCCGCTTTAGAAATTTTCAAAACAAATTGAAAATGCTACGAAATCTCTTTTTGACGTACATTTTTGCCGAATAAACCTACACGTTAGTGGAAACACATTTTATTGATAATGTTATTCACAGTTAAAACTCTCCCGTCGAAGATTATTTTTTTTTGCTGACAGAACCCGTGTCCTAGTATGGAAATGTGACCTGCTATGGCCAATGTCTGTGGCAATTGTTTGCAAAGTATACATGCACGGAGCTTAAAGTTGTGTTTTATTTGAAGAACAATATAAAGACTCGGGATAGGCGTTATATTTGGACATATTTGTACAAAATTGTTTCAGATAGGGCAATTTTACTGATCGATGCGAAATCTGACATCCCACAGAGTAGAATCCCTGTACTTAAATATATATACTAGTACTCCCAAACGTGCCGAATCCCTGTGTGAACGACTATATAGTTATATGCTATATATACATGTAAATAGTAACAATGTTAATTGATGACGACTATATATGCTATATATATATGCTATATATACATGTATACACTTACAGCCACTTGTAACCCGACACTTATATAATTCGGTATATTTGGATTATTTGTAAACGGATTTCATTAACATTTGGACTAGGAATAATTCAACACGGTATACGTTCTTCCTAGAAATTTCTTTTCAATTGATCAACAAAAAGATATAAAACTTAACAAATAAAAAACATTACTGTAAAATCCGAATTCACAAAATGACACAACTCAAAACCCGACGGTCACGTTTGCACGTGGGACAGGCACGAGTTTACAATTTTGCACGAGGAAATTTAGCTGAGAGAAAATATCGATTTTTACATTTTATGATTCTAGAAGGGAATTCACACGGAAAAACAAAACTTTGAGTTTTAAATTGTTATGGTTCGAATGAATAACCAAGAGCGCGATCGCGCTATTGGCATGTTGCACGCAGGCCTTTCACTCAGACACGTATGTAAATGTATTTTATTTATATAACAATAATGTTATGCAATATGAACTTATTCAGTATAAATCATAACAAAAAGTGATATTTTATCTCTGAAAACTAGTTTATATTGTATTTTGTTTCTTTACAGGTAGCTCGAGTCTTTGGCAGGCATGTGTCCACCATAGTCAGCCTACTACAGAAGTTCCAACGCACTGGCCGAGTTGATGACGAGCCCAGGCAGCCTCGCGGAAGGGTGACTACGCCGGTACAGGATGCGCAGATTGTTGCGGATCATCTTCAGATTCGTTTCAAGACCGCAACATGTACTGCGAGGACGACCAATGGAACGCACGGTAGGACAGTTAGTAGACAAACAGTCATCAGGCGGCTCCACGATCAGGGAATAAGAGCTAGGCGGCCATATTCTGACACCACGCCACCGGCACCAGCGTATGACTCGGGCGGAGTGGGCAAACGTCCTGTTCACGGACGAGAGCCGGTTTAACTTGTACCACAACGATGGAAGGATGCGCATGTACAGGCGTCGAGGTGAAAGATTGAACGACGAGTGTGTGTTTCAGCGGGACCAGTATGGCGGCGGCTCCGTGATGGTGTGGGCCGGAATGTCGCTACACACCAAGACCGACTTGGTAATTGTTCAAGGGAACCTTAACTCTGCTAGGTATCAGCAGGAGATTTTGAGCCCAGTTGCAATTCCGCACCTGCGAGCCAGTGGACGTGGCATGGTATTTATGCAGGACGGGGCACCAGCCCACACATCGCGTACGACACAGACATTACTTCAACAACAGAACGTCCGGCAGCTGCCTTGGCCTTCAAAGTCACCGGATTCTAATGTTATTGAGTATCTGTGGGACGAGCTGAACAGGCGAATACGGATGCGACCAGCAGCCGCTCGCAACCTACGTGAACTGGAACAGGCCCTTGTGCAGGAATGGAGGAATATTCCCCAAGGTTTCATCCGAAACTACGTGATGTCGATGAGACAAAGGTGTGTGCACGTCGTAAGAGCCATGGGAGGACACACGCGGTATTGGACTTGGACGTACGGATTTTATTGTGATTCAGTGACTTTTCACATTGTTCGGATTTTGCGTTGTATCATTTTGTGAATTCGGATTTTACAGTGATGTTTTTTATTTGTTAAGTTTTATATCTTTTTGTTGATCAATTGAAAAGAAATTTCTAGGAAGAACGTATACTGTGTTGAATTATTCCTAGTCCAAATTTTAATGAAATCCGTTTACAAATAATCCAAATATACCGAATTATATAAGTGTCGGGTTACAAGTGGCTGTAAGTGTATAGTAGCAATGTTTAACTGATGACGCTATATATACATGTATATAGTAGCAATGTTAATTGAGGACGACTATATAGTTATATGCTATATATACATGTATATAGTAGCACTGTTAATTGATGACGACTATATATGATATATATACATGTATATAGTAGCAATGTTAATTGATGATGACTATATATACATGTATATAGTTACAATGTTAATTGGGGACGACTATATATGCTATGTATATAGTTACAATGTTAATTGGGGATGACTATATATGCTATATATACATGTATATGGTAACAATGTTAATTGAGGACAACTTTATAGGTATATGCTATATATACATGTATATAGTAGCAATGTTAATTGAGGACGACTATATAGTTAGATACACTGAACCAAATTTCTAAACGGCCAATATATAAAATGCGATTTCAAGAGAATATGTATAAATTCTAAAATTTGCAACGGAGTTCTATACGCTATAATAAATCGATATCTAAAAAGAAAACACGTTTCTGGTGTCAGATTTGATCAAGCGGAAAGGAGAGACCGATTTGTATAAATCGGCACGAGGGCCACGTGCATAGCATGGCGAGTGTCCATTTTATATGTAGTATAATCCCTGTCTAGTACAGAATATAAAACACACAACACATGGCGAGAATGAGTATTGAAGAACGCGGGCGAGCTGTTGGCATGCGGGATGCTGGTACTTCAATTAGGCAGGTAGGTACACATTTGCGATGAAATTAACCAGTTGACCTCACTGTTGTCAAAAATCATCAAATGTTATATTCTTATACAGTCATTTTGAAAGTCTGATAACCAGCAATATCACTCTAGGAACTTCGGAGTTATGGCCCTTTTATTATCATTTCAGGTTGCTCGACCTTTCAATAGACAGCATTCCACCATTCAGCAGCTATGGGCGAAGTTTAGACGTACCGGAAGTGTAGCCGACATCCGACGACGCCCTAAAGGAAGGGTAACCACACGCAGACAGGACCGGTACATTATTGTGTCCCACTTATGGAACCGCTTCACCCCAGCTACCAGAACGGCAAGGGTCACTATTGGCACACATAACCGCCACATTCATGCACAAACTATACGTAATCGTCTCAGAGCCGTCGGATTACGAGCCCGACGACCACGAAAGGGTCCAATTCTAACCAGAGACAGTTAGCATGGGCTAGACGGCATTTCAGGTTTACGAGAGCGGACTGGTCTAATGTTATATTTGTGGATGAGTCAAGGTTTACACTCCGTGGGGCCGACGGACGCGTCCGAGTATTCCGCCGTCGGGGCGAGCGAAACAGCGCAAACTGTGTAGTACAGGTCGATAAGTACGGAGGCGGCTCATTGATGGTCTGGGCTGGCGTGTCAATGCATACTAGGTCACCCATTGTACCAATTCGAGGTAACTTAAATGCCAGAAAATATCAAAACGATATCCTACAACCCGTCCTTGTACCGCATGTTAATGGCAATCGTGGTATGATTTTGGCACAAGACAACGCACCCTGCCATGTTGCCAGGAACACTCGGGCTATGTTGGCTGCTAACAACGTGCAAACTCTTCCATAGCTGGCGAAAAGCCCCGATTTGAACCCCATAGAACATGTATGGGACCTGTTGAAAAGGAAGGTCAGAGTCCAACCACAGCAACTTAACATGCGTAAATTAGAGCGTGACATAATGCAGGCATGGGCAACAATTCCGCAACGCTATCTCCAAAGATACATTGTATCAATGAGGGCGAGGTGTCGTGCCGTTATTGTCGCAGAAGGGGGACATACGAGGTATCGAAATACCATAATAGCGATGTTTTCAGATTTGTGACTTTTTGTTATGAGGGTGACCCTATTGTTTTCATTGTTACGTTTTAGCCGCTTTTTTAATTTTAGTGAATTGTTGTATAAACATATGGAATAAAATGTATTAAATGATGATATGATTATTGATATTGTATGATTGTAGGTTTTTCCCAAATACTGTAAAAGAACAGGTGGCCGTTTAGAAATTTGGTTCAGTGTAAATTATACATACAAGTATATAGTAGAAATGTTAATCGAGGACGATTATATGATGTATGTATACAAATGATACATTGTGGAAGTCATTAATGAAAGTTGTTTTCTTCCATTTTGCCAACTACTCATAAATGCATTAGAAACCGCCGCACATGCTATTCAACAGACAATCGTAAATAAACCCATATGAAATATACTAGACGTAAGAAACAACTATTTTGCAATGACGAAAATTACGTATTATTGCTTGGTCCGTATATTTATTACGTGTATTGTGACTATTCTAGTTATCATTCGCCAGTCTCGGTTAAATTAACATTGGAGAGGAATTAATATAAGTTTTCTGAAAACTTGTTTTCCAATCCAAACCATTCACAATTTATGTAATTTGTAACATTGTTTGTGTTATACATGTAAATTTATTGGAATAAATACTGTTTAAACCAAATTAACATAGACAGCGGTGTGCTGTTTCATCATCTATATGTTAATTGTTCCAAATGCCCTTGTGTCGCAAACTTTCCTTTTTCTTCTTGTATGTATATGACTCAGTTGCTTCGGCTCTTACCAGGGTCTATCCTATTGTAGACTCGCTGGAGTTGTCTAGGGGGTTTCTTCTTCGATATATGTATTAATGATAACTCAACACAGTCTTACATTTCTTCTATATAATATCTTGTCTAAATTGGCATCAGAGATCTTCATATATATATAATCAGTGATTTATATATATATACATCGTATCATTAAACGCTTATTTAACAATCCAATTGTGTGAGCCGACTATGCGCTACACAGTATACTTAACTCCAGTATCTCTAATCCGTCATTACTCAATATCACTATAATCTAATCAAGGTTTCTGATTTATTAACTTTTAATCACCTTCGATATGGTTCGCCGAAACTCTCTGTTTCTTCTATGGCTGAACGATTTTATTTAATTATTCGACAAATCTTTATAAGTTATAATTCTTATAATGTCCATAATATCTAAGTATCATAGAAACAGTTTATCTGTTCTATATAATAGAATGAGATCACGCCACTCTCTCTCCTGGAGGTAGGCTTTAGTGTTCTGATTTTAGTTACTAAAATCCATTTCTTATATACACGATTGAATCAGTGTCTATATGATATAACAATTCCTAAAACATCTGTTATTCCTAAAACATCTGTTATGTTATCTAATATTACACCATCAAACCAGTTCGTCGCCTTTATATTACATAACTGGACACCTGCAACCACGGCCTCGATAAACTGAGATTAGGCCTAAAATCTTAAGTCATTTCCCGCGCGAAGCGAGACTGATAATTTTAGGCGCGAAAATAATAGCAGACGATTATGCATAAAACAAATATATATATATTACATGGTAAACACTTGGCCATATATAGAAACAGTTTAATGTATTTATATAATACATTACTATTTATATATAACAATAATAAACATTTCGTGCAAATAATTGTGGTTTTGCACAATCCTCCCTACCCGGGGAGAAGTTTGACATCGCCCGCTATCGGCCGATTTACAAATCTTCATTCCTTTGAATATACAGTAGAAAACAATCATAATATCAATACATCATATGTCCTAAAATAGCATTTCTTTCGCTAGGTACCAACATTCTAATCATAGAGGCAATAACTATTTACTGAACAACTGAAATAATACCAAGTACATTTACTAAGTCAAACATCACAGTCATTGAACTCTACTGAGAAAGTCTGCTAGAACATTTTGAGTCCCTTTGATATGTTTAATGGTCAGATTAAATTCTGAGAGACACAGTGCCCATCTTAAGAGGCGTTGATTGGACGTTTTCGACCTACTTAACCATACAAGGGGATTATGATCTGAATTAATTATTGTTTTGCTTGTGCTTACATATATGCTAAAATGTTCGATACCGGCCACTATAGCTAATAATTCCTTCTCTATTGTAGAGTAGTTTTTCTCTCGTGGAATAAGTTTTCGGGAAGAAAATGCTACTGGGTGTGGTACTTGGTCAACGGTCTGAGTCAGTACAGCCGAAATTCCCAAATCGGAAGCATCAGTATAGAGTTCGAACTCTTGGTTAAAGTCAGGGGCCTTCAGTATGGGTTTATTGGTTAACGCTTTCTTTAAGGATTCGAAAGCAAGTTGATGTTTATCGCTCCACTGAGTTATGATGTTCCCTGATCGCTTGCCCTTTAATAAGTCAGTCAGGGGAGCGGCGATCTCAGCGAACTGGGGAATGAATTTCCTGTAAAATCCTACTGATCCCAGATATCCTCGTAATTGTTTCTTGGTCTGTGGGGGAGAGATATTACTAATACACTCAACCTTGCTGGAAATTGGTTTGATTTTTCCCGACCCTAATTCATGTCCCAAGTACTTGACTGTTCCAGACCCAATTTTACACTTCTTCGGATTCAAAGTAACACTATCCTCTAGTCTATGAAATGTCCAATCCAAGTGATTTATGTGCTGTGACCATAAATTGGATCGAACAGCAATATCATCCAGATATGCGTCGGCAAATCTATCACGGATGGGTTCTGTCGGGGATTGAGCGATTATCTCGTTTATGGCCCTCTGGAAGGTAACTCCACCGTTTTTTAAACCAAATGGGAGAGTTAATGGTTCAAACAAGCCCCAGGGGGTTATGAACGCTGCAATTTCACTAGCTCGAGGGGTTAGCGGAATCTGCCAGTAACCTTTATTAAGATCTAAAATTGATATCAGACTCGAACCTGCGACCTGATCAATGAGATCGTCTAATCTCGGGATGGGGAAGGCTTCTCCTCGAGTCAGGTCATTAATTTTCCGATAATCAATACATGGTCGCCATTCTGAGTCTGATTTGCGTACCAATATTATGGGAGAGGCCCACTGGCTTCTGCTAGGGCGGATAATTCCTAACTCCAACATTTGATCTAGCTCAGTTTTTAATATTTGTTTCTTTTCTGGAGACATGCGGTAGTAAGGCTGGACTACGGGTGAAGCACCTTGCACATCAATATCATGGGTAACACCGTGGAAACGTCCCAGTTGTCCAGAGAATAGACGGGGGTAACGGTCAAATAACTGACTAATATCGTCCCTGTGGTCTGGGTTTAAATGACTGATATCCGGCCAGGCTTTCTTAGGTACAGATTCAAGAGGACTGCAAGAATCGAATTCTTTCTCAATGTCCGTAGGGGCTTGGTAATCTAATAGGGTAGGGTCTTGGGACTCATACACCGGACTACTATCAGCTAGAGCTGCACCCTCCTCCCTACCTGTCCAGGGCTTCAACTGGTTTACATGCATAACACGGTATTTTACTCTCTTATCAGGCATGTATATAATATAGGTATGCGACGCTACCTTTTCGTGTACCGGATACGGTCCCTGGAGGGCATTCTTCAGCTTATTACCTTTTAACGGTAATCGTACTAACACTAATTCACCACGCTGGAATACACGCATTTTCGCTTTCTTACTTCTGTCATACTTTGTTTTACGACCATCTGCGGCCTGTTGTGCATTCTCGCTGGCGTCACGTAACGCTTCAGATAATCTATGACATAATTCTTGTACATAGTTATTTATGGGGATCCCTTCATCCCGCTCATTTCTAGCCCAGAGATCATAAGTGTAATCTAGATTATCTCTAGGTTCGCGCCCATATAGAAGGTAGAAGGGAGAATATCCTGTGCTAGAGTGCTCTGCACTTCTATATGCAAATAATAGCCAGGGTAGCATCTCATCCCAAGGCGATAAAGAGTTCTCCCCAAGGATTCTAAGCATTGTTTTCAATGTACCATTATATTTCTCTATTGATCCGTTGGTTTGAGGCCTGTAACTCGTGCTAGTTAAGTGACGTATATCGTGCTCGGCTAGGAAGCGTGTGAATGTTTCAGCTATGAAAGTGCTTCCTCGGTCAGTCAACAGGGTCTGGGGTTTTCCATGTCGATATATTATCTCGATCAGGGCTTTTTGTGCATTAACAGCTGTCGCTGCGGCGCATGGGAAAGATTCTGTATATTTAGTGGCATGATCAATAAAATTCAAGATATACTGGTTCCCATTTATAGTTTTCTTCATGGTTCCAACGAAATCAGCGGATATAAATTTGAATGGTTGGGATATAATGGGCAGGGGTTTCAATGGGGCTACAGTGGCTTTCTGTCCCTTACCCGCTCTCTGGCACGGCCCACAGCTATGGCAGAATCGTTTAACATCTGCGCGGATTCCCGGCCAAAAGAAGCGGCGCTTAATGCGCTTCAGGGTCTTACTAGGTCCCTGGTGTCCCGTACTTAAACTGTCATGGGCGAGTCCCGTTATATGATCACGGAATCCCCGTGGAACTACCACCTGATCATATATTTTACAGGGTCGAACTTTGGACGTGTCTTGAGGTTGTTCTCTCCTCATAAGTAGTCGGGGTTCGAGCTGGATGTAATATCCTTGCCGAATAGGTGTTCCTTCTTGAGCCATTTCCCAGAGGGGTGCTAAGGTCGGGTCATTATTCTGTTCTTGCAATAATTTATCAGGACTCAAATCGTCAATAGAGGTAATATTTTGGGGTTTAACTGTACTGGCTTTCTCAGAGGGGGAATTGATCTCAATTGTATTCCGAAAAGGTAAGACATTGTGATTTGTATCGGTCGTGTTTTCTGAGTCTGGGTTGGACGTGACAGTTTAATCAAACGGGATAATTTTCTTATTTGAGCGTGTAACCACGCCACAGGTAATCAAATCAGTGACAGGGGCAGTTTCACAGTCGTTACCTATTATAAGATCCACCCCCGCGGTGCATCTGTGTTTTAATACAGCCACCTTCAATGTTCCT
>CM026390.1:43572960-43625096 GCA_014843695.1 Archivesica marissinica
TATATTAACTATATGAGTGACGTGTGGTCACTTTTCCATGTCATAGAATAATGACCCCCTATGTTTACACAGTACTAGTGAGGGGGGGGTCACTTTTCCATGCCATAGAATAATGACCCCCTATGTTTACACAGTACTAGTGAGGGGGGTCACTTTTCCATGCCATAGAATAATGACCCCCCTGTATGTAAACTATATGAGTGAGGGGGCACTTTTCCATGCCACATAGAATAATGACCCCCTGTATATTAACTATAGGAGTGTGGTGTGGCATGGAAAAGTGACCCTCTCACTCATATAGTTTGCACACTATATTACATTATTCTATGACATGAAAAAGTGACCCCCTCACTCATATAGTTTACACACAGTGGGGTTATTATTCTATGGCATGGAATGGTGACCCCCTCACTCGTATAGTTTACATACAGGGGTTCATTATACTATGGCATGGAAAAGTGACCCCCTCACATAATCATAGGGGGACATTATTCTATGGCATGGAAGTTTGACCTGCCTTCACTCGGATAATCTACATATGGGGGGGGGGTCATTATTCTATGGCATAGAAAAGTGACCTACCCTAAATCAGATAATCTACATTATGGGGGTCACATTCTACATGTATGCACGTAACGAAAAGTGACCCTCTCTCTCATATAGTCTACACATAGAGGGGTCATTATTGTATGACATGGATGTTAAGAACATAAATGAAACATAATTTTATATGTTTTCAGGTACAAGGAATCCATAGAGATTATTATTTAACCCTAAATATGCCAAGAAATCAATATGGCTGCCATAGGGCCAATTTTCTGCAACTGTAGAGCCTACTAAAATATCCCTTGGTACATTCACATGACACGATACTGGTATATTTGAATATTTCAAAAACTAGAGTGATGGAACCTGTTCTCGGCATAATGGCCAGTAACAAATGTTAATTGCGCTTGTCGTATATTCTTATTATCTTTAGTCGTGAAAACAACTTTAAAAAACCTCTTGTTGACAGTTTTAGATTCATCACGTGACCTTGCTGCTCAATTCAGCTGTTGCAAAGGCACCCGTTTATATGAGGAACTCAAGAATTCAGGGTTTCTATGCATGGCGTACTTGTTGCTTTTTTATTTATGCACCAGTACTTGTTGAATATCTTATTTTGCTGTAATAACATCATTGAATAAAAACGCTTATTGGTGTTAATCAGAAATGGTAGAGAAACTATGTTTCGGGTTAGTTGTAGATTTTTTAAATTCTGATAGCTACCTGAATTGCTCATACACCTTATCAGTTTCGGTGGAAATATTCTCCCAATGATTTGTTTGTTTAGGTTGTAAAACAACAAATAAATTGCCCATTAAATACAAAGTTAAAAGTAAAACCCTACAGTCTGCTCATTTATATTTCCAATCTTTCATTTCTTCTGATACCACATCCACTGTGAAGAGCTATTCAAATCAGCCTGAAACACACCACATTTCTTCTGATACCACATCCACTGTGAAGAGCTATTCAAATCAGCCTGACACACACCACATTTCTTCTGATACCACACCCACTGTGAAGAGGTATTCAAATCAGCCTGACACACACCACATTTCTTCTGATACCACATCCACTGTGAATAGGTATTCAAATCAGCCTGAAACACACCACATTTCTTCTGATACCACATCCACTGTGAAGAGGTATTCAAATCAACCTGAAACACACCACATTTCTTCTGATACCACATCCACTGTGAAGAGGTATTCAAATCAGCCTGAAACACACCACATTTCTTCTGATACCACATCCACTGTGAAGAGGTATTCAAATCAGCCTGAAACACACCACATTTCTTCTGATACCACATCCACTGTGAAGAGGTATTCAAATCAGCCTGAAACACACCACATTTCTTCTGATACCACATCCACTGTGAAGAGGTATTCAAATCAGCCTGAAACACACCACATTTCTTCTGATACCACATCCACTGTGAAGAGCTATTCAAATCAGCCTGAAACACACCACATTTTTTGATGCCAATCCACCTTCGATACACATCCACTGTGAAGAGCTATTCAAATCAGCCTGAAACACACCACATTCTTTGATGCACATCACTGTGAAGAGGTATTCAAATCAGCCTGAAACACACCACATTTCTTCTGATACCACATCCACTGTGAAGAGCTATTCAAATCAGCCTGAAACACACCACATTTCTTCTGATACCACATCCACTGTGAAGAGCTATTCAAATCAGCCTGAAACACACCACATTTCTTCCGATGCCACATCCACGGTGAAGAGCTATTCAAATCAGCCTGAAACACACCACATTTCTTCTGATGCCACATCCACTGTGAAGAGGTATTCAAATCAGCCTGAAACACACCACATTTCTTCTGATGCCACATCCACTGTGAAGAGGTATTCAAATCAGCCTGAAACACACCAAGAATATTTCAAATTTTATGTTTCAAATAGCCAGTGCTCGCCTGTGAATAACGTCACTGTGTTTACACATTGTATTCCTCCGCCAAATAATACAGTATACCAACCTTCAGTTTGCAATGGCCTGAATTCTTATACGACATCTTTTCTACACATCAACTAGTCTGAAGTCTTCTCAAGTCACATCATTTCTCAAAAAACACAAAAACTATACACTGCCTGTCATGAAAATGCATTTTTACCAAAAAGAAAAAATAACTATATTAGTTATTGGGACTACATTCGCCTATTTACGTATATACAACTTTTACATTCGTCTGCAGGACCAGTCATGTGACAGTGGCATCAAGCTACTGATGCCCGTCAGTGAAATTAGCCTAGAACTATATAAATATTTTAAATACGGTTGTAAATGGACAGTTACGCCCAGCATAGGTTTCACCACTCTAATATTATTGATGTGTTGGGCCCAGTTAATGTTCTTACTAATGGTTGCTCCGAGATATTTGAAGTGTTCAGTTGACCATAATTGTGCGTTATGTAACATGTATGGGTAAATGATGGGGTTTCTTTTCCTATAGATTCTTAATACTTCGCATTTATCAGGGTTGAATTCCATTGACCATTCATTTTCCCAAGATTCTAAGAGGTGTAGGTCATCCAAGTCCAATGCTCTACCACTGTTCCACAGACAACATGCATATTATCAGGTGCGTAGCTACATTGTTCAAAATATTGAAAAACTAAAAAGTTAAAATATGCCATAAAAATCAAGGGCTAAGGGGTGTATTTTTTTATATTGTTTTGCAATAATTGGCTATGTTGTGAAAGCTGTATTAATTCATTCTACAGTCTATTTTCATATGTAGCGCCTTTTTCGTAACGAAGTGTAAGTTTATTATTGGAAGGGTTGCTTCCCTTCAAAGAGTTGTAATACCGCGACATTTGAGAATGGCCGAAGGTCAGTCCTTCTGTCCACTGTATCCGGACATCTTGACAGAAAACTTTGCCATCAACAACGATGCGAAACATAATGTTCTCACAAAACAATGGAAAGACGTTCACTTGTTTACATTTCCGACAAGGTAAGAGTAAAACAGACATTTAGCACCAAACAGTGTACCGGTATATTGGCAATCATTTTAAGCGTAGACTCCAGTCTTCCCGAAATCCGTAGGACCACCTGACATGTCAGACAAAAAATCCTTCGGTCAGACAAAATATATTGAAAGTTTAAAAAGTGTTAATCATTTGTCAGACAAACTCTGGCAAAGTTTCGTGAAGACTGAGACTCTCGTGATCGGTCTTACTCTACATCTGTCATGTTGTATATTGTGAAACCTGGAATTATCCACACCTATGCGTACAATTTTGTACAAATAACGTGCCTACAAGTGTGTCAGAATTTTATTTAGATGGGTTGATGTCAATGAGGCTGACATGACATCCAGTTTGCTGGACACCATATGTTCCGCACACCAAGACCTGTATCCTTCCATATATATGGTACTCTGTGTCCTGACCAGTATACCAGTGGCACTGCTCATTTAGCGTGATGAGACATGTAAAGACATACCTAAGAAATACAATGACTACTAGTAGACTATCGGGCTCGGCCTACTAAGTGTTTACAGGTAGAAGGAGCTGGACAGCGAACGTGTTCTAGACTATTTTACACGAAGAAAGAACAGGAAGCTATCCCTAATATTTGAGTGACTGTAGTATCAGCAGCTGTCCCTAATATTTGAGTGACTGTAGTATAGGATCAGAGTAGTTTATTCAGTTAATAGTATAGTACCGGTAAATGTGCGCACCTATTATTGCACTATGACATATAGTAGAGTAAAGTAATGCATTCACAAATGTGCTAACTTTTGAAGTAAATCTATAACGTTTTCGAGCATAAATCTTCCTGTGGTTGATATATAAATACAAACTAACATTATAATAGTATTTGTCCAAAATCTTATCATATGAAGACAGAAAAGCTATCTCATTATGCTGCTGAAATGCTTCTAGATTGCACCACAGACGTTCTAGCAAAACAAAATTTTCCAGGGGACAATACCCCGGACCCCCTACCTTTTTGCGTATACATTCAAAAGTGTCTAGCTACGCCCTTGATTATGCTATGGAATAGCCAATACGTATTATTATAAACTGAAAAAATGATGCTACATAGATAGATGATCATTAACATTAAACACTGTCAATGAATGCACTCGTTCAGCTTCTGGCTATGACACTTGTATGAATACAAATATAGTCCTTTGTGCCATATTATTTTTGGGGAACATATAGTGCCACTGTATCACATGTATGTAATAATGGTGGACAATGGAGATTTCAATAGCGGTGTCTGACCTACAGTATACAGAAAATATATCACTAGATTTCGCGACAAAATCTTACAACAAAAGTTCTATTGATTCTACATTAAAATGTTTAAAAAGTAGATATATAGTAGATAAAGTAGTTCCCTATACTGTGGTAAATCTTAAACAAGCATGTTGAGATCATATTGCCCATCAATCAGTATCTCAACTCGAATTTTCAAATAAAGCTTCAGTTTTGTCGGAGGTAATTTGAACATATCAGACTGCTTATAGGCTCATATATGCTATTATGTACTCAGTACAATGAATTATTTACCTTGGAGAGTTCATCGAGCGATGGTTTGGTGTCGAGGTCGGACATTTCTGGGAGTCGCTCGATGGCATCCAGGGCTGACTGGTGGACTTTGTTTTCTTGCGACTCGAGTACAGCTCTGAATAGTGATGATACGATGGTCGCCAGATCGGACAGGTGGGTTTTCTCCGGATACTCCGGTTTCCTCCCACATATACGCTTTCATCCGAGCTAACGAGAGTGATTAATATAAGTCGTTAAAACTTGCTTCGCAATCGTTGTAAAATAAAGTACAAAAAAAGAGAATAGTGTTCTACCCATCTTTCCATCTGCTTTGTCTTGTCTGAGATGATCTCCAGGGCAGAGGTAGACTTCAATGGTGCTGTCTTCTTTATGCTTGTGTCCGTTGCTTTCTTGATGCCGTCGTACATGGCCTTGATGTTACCAGTGGCGGGCACACTCTGTATAGAGGACAATGGAGATTTCAATAGCGGTGTATGACCTACAGTATACAGAAAAATATATCACTAGATTTCGCGACAAAATCTTAAAACAAAAGTTCTATTAATTCTACATTAAAATGATAACTACCCTAAAGTGTGCTAAATCTTATACAAGCATGTTGAGATCATATTGCCCATCAATCAGTATCTCAACACGAATTTTCAATAAAGCTTCAGTTTTGTCCAAGATTCTTTTCAAAATGTTCACGCCAAAAGGTTTGACGTTTTTACGACATCTTATTACAAACAGCATTTTAACATTCGTTATTAATTTCATTTAATATAACAGATATATACCATTACAGTAAACATTTCTGCACATAAATATGACTTTCTTATGTCTTCCACATCACCAGTGCAGTGCACAGCGCATACCTTCAAATGGGACACTATGCAGTGTGCTTAACATAGACTGTTGGCCATTTTAGCAATATAACTCTAAATAAGACATTTATAATGTCGTCACATATTAATCTTTACACTAACAATGTAATATTTCTATTGAATATATGAAATAATGTCTGCATGAGACAGATATACCACATTTATAGTATTAGATAAGACATTGTGGTGATTATGGACAATTATTTTATCCCACCCCCTTGCAAAACAAGGGTTTTTTGAAGAATGGAAATAAATCTTGCACCAGGAAGCTACTGAAAGGAAATAATTATTTGCATGGAGCACAAAAAATGTCACACAGACAAAAAGGAAGACAACAAACATGGACAATGATGGTCATTGCAAATGCTGAGTGGGTCAGGCAGCTTACTGTATATCACATGACAGTAAGAAATGGCAGACAAGTAACTACCAGATGCATTTAACTTCAGCTAGTGTGTCTACTGCACATAGAGCGACGCCTCCTGAAGAGATTTATTTAGGGAGGAGTGCATATAAACGAATCAATTCAGAATTCTTTTTTTATCATTAAGCCCGAACAGTTTTAACTATTGAAGACTTTAATTTATTAGGGCAGACGGGGGAGAAGCACTGGATTACAAGTGCAGCTCTCCACTGGACACAGATCCGTCTGTAGGGAGGTGAAGTTTGTTGCAAATATTAATAAATTACTGAAATATAACCACTCAAAAGCAATGAATATTCATATTTGTGCCATATATTTATTGAAATTCTTTTTGTGAGGCCCTTGATAGCTACTGGAACCAATTGCAAGCTTTTTCAATTAAACAACACTATTTCCTAATGAAAAAACAACAACAATTGTTACCATAACATACTTACACTGAAGGACAGAGATATCAATTATAAAGTATTAGCACTAACAAAGGGAGGTAATTTGAACATACCAAACTGCTTATAGGTTCCTATATGTTATTATGTACTCAGTACAATGAATTATTTACCTTGGCGAATTCATCGAGCGATGGTTTGGTGTCAAGGTGGGACATTTCTGGGAGTCGCTCGATGGCATCCAGGGCTGACTGGTGGACTTTGTTTTCTCTCGAGTACAGCTCTAATAGTGTGATAGTGTTCTATCCATCTTTACATCTGCTTTATCTTGTCTGAGATGATTTCTCCAGAGGTAGACTTCAATGGTGCTGCCTGGTGCTTGGGCCCGTTGCTTTCTTGTTGCCGTCGTACATGGCCTTGATGTTACCAGTGGCGGACGCACTCTGTATAGAGGACAATGGAGATTTCAATAGCGGTGTCTGACCTACAGTATGCAGAAATTATATCACTAGATTTCGCGACAAAATCTTAAAACAAAAGTTCTATTAATTCTACATTAAAATGATAACTACCCTAAAGTGTGCTAAATCTTATACAAGCATGTTGAGATCATATTGCCCATCAATCAGTATCTCAACACGAATATTCAAATAAAGCTTCTGTTTTGTCAAAGATTCTTTTCAAAATGTTCACGCCAAAAGGTTTGACGTTTTTACGACATCTTATTACAAACACCATTTAAACATTCGTTATTAATTAATCATTTTGTTTTTGCCGTTTATTGACTTGCCACGTGTAATTTGTGTATTTGGAGACTACCGCTATGATATACATATGTCGTAAACCAAGTGTAAAGTGAGACCTTCAACGTCACACGATTTCGGTCGCCACTTTACGATAACGTTCAGTTGTTATAGCAACCACCATCTATCTGCAGACGACGCTATCATCAAGGACGATATATAAATTACATACATAGTAACAAACAGATGAAGTGCATTAATACACGTTAATAGGTGAGATAAAACACTTATTTATGTTCTAAAACAATAAAGCCAGTGGTAGACCTAGTATTTATATCCCATTTTAGTGAAAGAAGTCTATATTATTGATAATTGGGATTAATCCATTATTTTTCATTCGATCATTATAAGGATTGTAAGAAAAAATAATATCGCCAGTCGAATTTTAGTCGTGGTCAGGTATAATTTCCAGAGAATCAAGCAAGTTTCAGAATAAACAATCATTTTTAGCATGTTTTTATTAAAATTACTTGTAGATCTAAATCTAAATACACTCGCATACCGTGTTACCATTGGCGTACCGGTAATCGGCCGTCTAAAGCTGTTCGGCTTCTTGTCAGTCTATTTTACAGCAAGTAAAATACTATTACTAAGTAAAGTCATATTTGCATTTAATGCAATTGTCTAAACTGAGATTGCATAACAAATGTTCAAAATAAAATACACTTTCACTCGCTTGTAATTTCAATATGCGTCGAAACATACCTATTTTCGGCCGACCATGCACATTCTTGTAACGGAAATTTTGATTACAATTGTTGCTCGAAACT
The DNA here is from genome assembly GCA_014843695.1 of Archivesica marissinica. Taxonomy (NCBI): domain Eukaryota; kingdom Metazoa; phylum Mollusca; class Bivalvia; order Venerida; family Vesicomyidae; genus Archivesica; species Archivesica marissinica. The sequence continues at coordinate 43,581,304 of CM026390.1, forward strand.
GAGGAATTTAACATCCAACAAATTATTATTCCTCTTTAATATGAGGTAAGTTGTGACATGGAGAGAAATGTCACTTAATGTGGAGAGTGGCACACCATACTGTCTTGTTGCCGATTTTCCTGTGTGTGTTTTACGTTTATTTATCATCGCTACCGGTTGCCCATATGAGTGACGCCTCATGAAGAGATTAGTCATTTTAGACCCATTCCAGAGTCTCCTCTGGTTCTTTTACATGCACAGTGTAAAGCACCGACATGATGTTTAAAGTCTAATCTGAAAGACTATTTATTTTATTATGGTCAGACGGGGGATCGAACCTGCGATCCCTGGATTACCAGTCCAACGTGTTAACCACAGCACTACAGACCCGTCTGTAGCAAACCAGTGAGGCTTTTATACCTTAGTAATTCAGGTTAAAGTTGTGCGTGCATTCATGCATGTCTGACATATACTTCTGTTCTCCAAAATAGTATGATATATCATAATGTACTCGCCTATAAGGCCATCTCATAGATCTATAATACGAATCTGTGACTTTATTCTGAAATCGATTGTCTTTGCATGCATACAGTCACATGGGCTGAACGTAAGGTTTATTAGGCACTGACTAAAATAGCAACGTTTATTAGGCAGGCCGTGTTTTACCATTATCACACATGAAGGTAGGGTAAAAATAGATATACATGTACTTTTAATGATTAAATTATCTCTTTTGTAGGCATGGAACAAATTCTTGACGAGTTGTTGAAAAGTCCTATTGAAGTTCATATAGATGACACAAATCTAGAGGTACGTACATTATTATTTGCTTACTCAATAACTAGAATGTTCTTGGCACTCCTCTGACGGTTAGTTAGTACTTGTTTGGCTGTCCAATGTGTGTATTTGAAAGTGCGGGGGGCAGTTATGTAGATGAGTCGCCATTATATAGCTGTCGATGCATACAACCTACTGTTTGTTACGGTACAATTCGCCTGTTCTTCGTAGAATAATAGCAAACACATGTGTGGTAAATCACGTTGGAATGTTTATCTCTGTGCACGCTAGCGGTGAAAATAACACTAATCTCTCATGGAATTTAATTAAAAGTGTGTCGTAGCGACACAATTGTAATGAAATTGCATGACATATTTCCATTGATTTCAGTTACAAAAAAAAAGTATTAATGAATAAGTGTCGTCTGCTACAATTATCTATATATAGCCTTCATTTTACCCAGCATGCAAAGAGTTAGAATTACTAGTCTAATAAACGGGACACTAGCATACAGTGTTATTTCATGTTTGTGAACAGGAATTATGACTTTAATAATTACGGTATGCATGGAATTTATCAACCTCTCCTGATATTTGGTTCGACTAATAGAGCTATTCTACTGACCGTCGGCATCAATAACCACTGCATGTATTTCATTGAAACTTCACACATGATTTGCCACTCGTCACAAAACCTTGGTTTAAAATCCCACTCGAAAGACTGTTAATTTTATTAGGGTCAGCTGAAGGATCGATCCTGCGATCCCTGGATTCGCAGTACATGATAACCACTGGACTACTGACCCGTCTATGAAAATAGGAACAAACCCAAAAGAAAACAGTTTGTTTGTTTGTTCGGGATTTACGCCTGCACCAGCACCATTTTACCTAGCAACACCTTTCCTGGGCAGGCTGCAGTTAACCAGTACTTGCTGCCCCAATCTCCGTAAGAAACAGCCAACTTGTTCATATAAATGAGACACGAGGGGGCTCGAAAACGTGACCATCAATGATGATAGATTACAGTGGTATACAAGCCAGCGACCTTAACCACTCGGCCACGGAGGCGGACAAAAAAAAGAAAACTGTTTTTACGTTACTTTATCGTCGCTACCGGTTGCCCATATGAGCGACGCCTCCTGGAGAGATTAGTAATTTTAGATTATGGAGGATAGTGCATAATACAGACAGAGACCCATTACAGAGTCTATTTTTACGTGCACTGTGTAAAGCACCTACACGAGACATCGGTTTAAAGTCCGATCTGAAAGACTGTTAATTTGATCGGGGTCAGACGGGGGATCGAATCCCTGCGATCCCTGGATTACCAGTCCAACGTGTTAACCACTGGAGTACATATCCGTCTGTAAAGAAAACAGTTTGAAAACTCTTGGTCTTTATACTTAGAAAACAATGATATATTATAAGACTGCTGTACATATTATTCCCCAAGTCAGGAGTTGTTTGTTAAACTAATGATATGCATAATGTGTATTCTGTTTACATAATTATAAACATAACTATATTTCTGATGTAGATCAATGAGCGAAGCTTCGAGGATTTGCTGAGTGGTCTTAGTGAGAAGTCGGAACCAGACCTTGATGATATGATTGCAGCAAATGTAGAGGTACGTATATTGTCGTTACTTGTTTAATAACTAGAATTTATTAATTTCTTGGCATTCCTCTGAGGGTTAGTTTAAACAATATGTTATTCAAGAATGGTACATAACACAGGAATAGTTGCAACAGCACAGTTAAGATAGAGAGATAAATTACATAGTAGGTTATCTAGTGCTTGTATGGCTGTCCAGTATGTGCATGTGGGGGTGGGTGGAGTGAAGGGGTCAGTAATTATGTCACTGTCTAGAGTGTTGATAGAATAAATTAAATCAGAACGTGTGGACACATGTACAAGTATGGATGATGATTCGTAGATACGAATTGCTCTCGCACTATGATGTTTGATATTAATTTACCTCATACAAGCCAGAAAAGTTAATTTACCGTTGAAAAGTTAATATACCATTGAAAAGTTAATATACCGTTGAAAAGTTAAAATACAGTTCTTACATTAGCGATCTTTTAACACAGTTTCGTATATAAATATTATTTACATATAAGCCCTATACTCTGCATTTATTAAATACGATGTGACATTCTTTTTTAACAAGTATGCCCATGTCGCAGCTATAACCAACAATAACAACTTGGAACATGTAATCTCCGAGAAACATCATCTTGGGAAATAACTTATTTCAAACTTTGATTATGTCGAAGTAATTTGCAGATGTAGACTGTACCATGTGTATTGGCATTTATTGATCAAATTGAATTGTTACATATTTTAAGGCGATACTACATCGGTGAGAGCGCAAATGTCTGCAGAATGTAATTTGCTATTTTATGGTATAATATGTGCCTCAAAAACTGAGTATTTCAACAAATAAACAAACGTCGTATACGCGGTTTGTTGACATAACAAAATAATGTAAATAGGGTATATTGTACATATTATATTTACCGTGATATCTCACATGTGTGCCTATGCATATTTATTGGTAGACTAATCTTAGTTAAATTATCTTAGTTAAGTATCAATTCAGGAGCGCAGATGACCGTTATATGAAATCCTCCTTTCACTTTTGAAGTTTGTAGACCACAAAACACTGTTTATTGTTTCAATGTTAGTGTTCGAATGTATTCATAAGAATGTGTAATAGCTATGCATTTATAAGTTAAAACATGCATTTTAATTGCTTTTTGCAATGTAATGTCGCTTTAATAATTGTGTATTTCTTGGATAGAGAAACTGGTAACTTCTATAGCCTCATGTGTTTTCCATAATGAAATATATGTAAACTTATTATTCTGTTTCAGGCTTTGCTGAGAAATCAAGGTAACAGTCTAAGAGATTTCAAGATGGACTCACTTGATTCTGCTTCATTGGAGGTGAAGGTAACTGTGCCAGAGGTGAAGGTTGTAATACCTACAGATGTTGATACCAATGTATGTAAAATTCAGCATGCTTATATTAATGTTTTGGTATACCATAAAACAAAACTCAACATAAACAATAAGAGAGTACAATAAAGTAGACGGGCAATTTGTGATTGGGACTTAACATGTTTAACCCAATCAACACAAAGTAACTGACATGGACTGGTGCATAGTATTATTAGACCAATAAATTAATCAGAACATTATATTTGGATCACAGTTCATTTATCAACATGGGTAATTTTGTCTAAAATAGTAATATTACTGGCAAAAAGTGCAGATCCTGATGAGACGGCTTGTCACGAGCCGAATCATCTGGATCTACACTTCTTATAGCCTACTTAGGTGTATGTAGTGTTGAAAGGGTTAATATCTGTCACACCTATTCTATGGATGTCGGGTATTTTTTCCAGTTTTCATTTATTCTTACTATTTAACAATGAAGTAAGGTCATGCGATCATTATCTTATCTCCGTAGTCTCGCATTGTAAGGAACAAACAACTGTGTAATACCCCAAAGTGACATATTCTAAATGCATTTATTTACTTCAAATAGTCGGTAATCAAATATGGTAGTACTCCCAATAGTGGTGCGTTTCTTTTTGACATCAGTATATATTGCAACACATATAGTATTTAACCTCAGTGAGATCATTTTGTGTATCATGGACACATAAGACATAAAACTCTTAATAGCTAAGTCTATTTTATCAAAGCCATTTAGTCTTATATTATTATCATCGTTCTTGTTCATACTCTGTTTATGATCTCTAGCGTAGTTTTAGTTATTTTCATTCTCTGTACTTTTGTTCTTCAGTGTAGTAACATTCATCGATTAATCAACTATTTTGAGAATCGGAATGGTGTAGGTGCTGGTGATGTTCCAGCTGATCAGCCATCAACATCAGACCCACTTACACCATCAGATGAGCCATCTACGACAGATGAGCTCACATCATCAATCCAGCCATCAAACACAGCATCAGATCTATCTACAGTATCTGATCTGTCAGAAATATCCAGTCTACAAGATGTGCAGACAACACGTTATGGAGCTACTGATGTAGACACAGGTCTACCAGTAACAGCTGATCAAACAATAACAGCCGCTGCACAATCTGATCTGGTAGTAGATGCAGAAAAAGTACAAAAGGTAAAAACTAATTCTGACAGATATATCGTTTAGTTTTGCTGTCTTGTCACTTCATATGTAAAGCGAGACATTTTATTACAATAAAGAATTTTAGCTCAGAAGTATTAATTTCACAAAGTAAAAAGCATAATATAGTGATATGTTTCTACAACATACATGTATTTTATCGATTTAGAATAATTGATGACTTTCGTCATTAATTATGCTGAGTCAGATAATTATATGAATACAATTAGAACACGAGCATTGTTCACATGGGACAATTGTTCCAGTATAAACGGCAAGATAATATCGAAGCCTCATTCGAATTAAAAGCCAAAGAGAAACATGTTCAGTGAGGATTGGCATTATAAGTCACAGATATTTGAAATATACAGCTTGATATATTTATCTATTTCTATTACAGATTTCATGGCTGTGGAAGATGGGAGGTTCCTTGGTTGGTGTAGGTATCATTGGGCTGGCTGCCGCTGGAATATACAAGTACATAAAGAAATAAGTACAACATATGCATGCACACTACGCTTTACTCATTGTTTTCATTAATATTTTGACTTTTTCTATGGACTACATCATTTTACTATAGGGGGACAATTAAAAAATAAGTTTCTTTCCCGACACTCAAAGAGTCAAGTTTGAAGTTGGTTAGGTATGTAGGTAGGAAAAATAAATTGTCTACAAAAATCATTTTCAAATTAGGCTAATAATAAGAAACAACTGTCAGTAACATGCATTAATTTCTTTTTACAGGCTTCATTAATATACAATATTATTCTACTTCATTATTATGTTTATATGGTTCAATATTATGTTTATATGCTTCAATATTATGTTTATATGGTCAATATTATGTTTATATGGTTCAATATTATGTTTATATGGTTCAATATTATGTTTATATGCTTCAATATTATGTTTATATGCTTCAATATTATGTTTATATGGTTCAATATTATGTTTATATGCTTCAATATTATGTTTATATGGTTCAATATTATGTTTATATGGTTCAATATTATGTTTATATGGTTCAATATTATGTTTATATGCTTCAATATTATGTTTATATGGTTCAATATTATGTTTATATGGTCAATATTATGTTTATATGGTCAATATTATGTTTATATGCTTCAATATTATGTTTATATGCTTCAATATTATGTTTATATGGTCAATATTATGTTTATATGCTTCAATATTATGTTTATATGGTCAATATTATGTTTATATGCTTCAATATTATGTTTATATGCTTCAATATTATGTTTATATGGTCAATATTATGTTTATATGCTTCAATATTATGTTTATATGCTTCAATATTATGTTTATATGGTCAATATTATGTTTATATGGTCAATATTATGTTTATATGTTTCAATATTATGTTTATATGGTCAATAATATGTTTATATGGTCAATATTATGTTTATATGGTTCAATATTATGTTTATATGTTTCAATATTATGTTTATATGTTTCAATATTATGTTTATATGGTCAATATTATGTTTATATGGTTCAATATTATGTTTATATGGTCAATATTATGTTTATATGGTCAATATTATGTTTATATGCTTCAATATTATGTTTATATGGTCAATATTATGTTTATTGTTCAATATTTTTTATATGGTCAATATTATGTTTATATGGTCAATATTATGTTTATATGGTCAATATTATGTTTATATGTTCAATATTATGTTTATATGGTTCAATATTATGTTTATATGGTCAATATTATGTTTATATGGTTCAATATTATGTTTATATGGTCAATATTATGTTTATATGGTCAATAATATGTTTATATGCTTCAATATTATGTTTATATGGTTCAATATTATGTTTATATGTTTCAATATTATGTTTATATGGTCAATATTATGTTTATATGGTGTCAATATTATGTTTATATGGTCAATATTATGTTTATATGCTTCAATATTATGTTTATATGGTCAATATTATGTTTATATGGTTCAATATTATGTTTATATGCTTCAATATTATGTTTATATGGTTCAATATTATGTTTATATGGTTCAATATTATGTTTATATGCTTCAATATTATGTTTATATGGTCAATATTATGTTTATATGGTCAATATTATGTTTATATGGTCAATATTATGTTTATATGCTTCAATATTATGTTTATATGGTTCAATATTATGTTTATATGGTCAATAATATGTTTATATGCTTCAATATTATGTTTATATGCTTCAATATTATGTTTATATGGTTCAATATTATGTTTATATGCTTCAATATTATGTTTATATGGTCAATATTATGTTTATATGCTTCAATATTATGTTTATATGCTTCAATAATATGCTAAAAGCCTTCATTAATATGTTTACTATTCTTTCAAAATGGAGCCTATCGTGAATTCAAAATACAAATGTAGATATTTATATTTCATCGTCTTTTTAAACTATTTTTCTTTCCTTCATAGAGTATAGTGTGTATTGCATATGTTGTAATGGAATTTCCTGAAAACCTTTAGTTGATCATTTGTGGAAGAGATTTTAGCATTTATTATTAAATAGATTGTGTTTTATTAAAAATAATGTGTTATTGTTTAATATGTTTCATGCTATTTTTATGTTATTAAAGTCTGTCCCATCCCATTCGCAAACCCCAACTTTGGCCTGAACAGAGTATTTATAAAGCACTGATCGTAAAATAAATACCCGTTTGTTGATCTATAAAGAAGTCACCCTCCCCGTGCCATGAACAGCCTACCGTTTTAGCTTCTATAAAGTGTCTCTGTATCAACAGAATAAACATAAGCTGATAAGCCTGTCTATTCGCTAAGTGTGTAGGATTTGACCTCAGGGAGCAAGATAGCCTAATTAATGTATGCACCCTGACCCTGCACTTTCATTGGCACAAGTCCACACAATGTCATAGCCACATTAGGTTCTGTCTCATAGCGTTCTCGGCTATTTGCAACGGCGCTTTTATGCGATATTGGCAGTGAAAGAGTTAATAAAAGCATAGCTCATAGTGTCCATTCTAGGGAGTCCATACAGAACTATTTCTTGGTGTTCATGTAGTTTTCGCATATTGGTGTTAATGAGGAAGACGACATAAGGTCCTCCATCTCCCCATTCAAAGACATAATCAATTCGGGAGTCCTTATTATATGGACGGAAAAGTGACCCGCATCTCCCATTTCAAAGACACCATCAATAGTGAGTCTTTATTATATGCATGGAAACATGACAACTGTCTCCCCATTCAAAGACATAATAAACAGGGAGTCGTTATTATATGCATGGAAACGTGACCACTGTCTCCCCATTCAAAGACATAATAAACAGGGAGTCCTTATTATATGCATGGAAACGTGACCACTGTCTCCCCATTCAAAGACGTAATAATTAGGGAGTCATTATTATATGCGTGGAAACGTGACTCCGGTCTCCACATTCAAAGACCTAATAATTAGGGAGTCATTATTATATGCATGGACACGTGACCACTGTCTCCCCATTCAAAGACGTAATAATTAGGGAGTCATTATTATATGCGTGGAAACGTGACTCCGGTCTCCACATTCAAAGACCTAATAATTAGAGAGTCATTATTATATGCATGGAAACGTGACCACTGTCTCCCCATTCAAAGACATAATAATTAGGGAGTCATTATAATATGAATGGAAACCTGACCACTGTCTCCCCATTGAAAGACCTAATACATAGAGAGTCAGTATTATAGGCATGGACACGTGACTCCCGTCTCCCCATTGAAAGACCTAATACGTAGAGAGTCATTATTATAGGCATGGACACGTGACTCCCGTCTCCCCATTGAAAGACCTAATACGTAGAGTCATTATTATATGCATGGACACGTGACTCCCGTCTCCCCATTGAAAGACCTAATACGTAGAGAGTCATTATTATAGGCATGGACACGTGACTCCCGTCTCCCCATTGAAAGACCTAATACGTAGAGAGTCATTATTATATGCATGGACATGTGACTCCCGTCTCCCCATTGAAAGACCTAATACGTAGAGAGTCATTATTATAGGCATGGACACGTGAGTCCCGTCTCTCTATTGAAAGACCTAATACTTAGAGAGTCATTATTATATGCATGGACACGTGACTCCCGTCTCCCCATTGAAAGACCTAATACTTAGAGAGTCATTATTATAGGCATGGACACGTGAGTCCCGTCTCCCCATTGAAAGACCTAATACTTAGAGAGTCATTATTATAGGCATGGACACGTGAGTCCCGTCTCCCCATTGAAATACCTAATACTTAGAGAGTCATTATTATAGGCATGGACACGTGAGTCCCGTCTCCCCATTGAAAGACCTAATACTTAGAGAGTCATTATTATATGCATGGAAATGTAACACACGTCTCCACATTCAAAAACAAACAAATGGAGGAAGCATTTAATTATTGAGAGTGCTCGGTGAATCTGCAAGTAGTGAGATTGCATAACATTAAAAGACACACAGAAGCATTCTTTAAACTACCTGAAAATATACAAACAAGGGGTCATGCATTTAAACTTAATAAAAGACCATGTCGATTAGATGTGAGAAAACAGTTCTTCTCATATCAATGTATGGAACGCTCTACCAGCAGCAGTGGTCACCGCACCATCAATGAACGCGTTTAAAAATAGACAAACATTTCAATGAGAAACAATATGCCACCTGGACGGACTATACATAGTTACAGTACAGAGGGGTCGTTATATGCGTGTGTGAGTGTGCGTGTATACATGCGTCGTGTGTGTGTATGTACATTGTATTCAAAAAATGGCTGAATCGTAACCCTCTCAACTCTAACTTAAACCTAACCCAAACCCTAACCTGGCACTGTGAAATCACCATGCAATATATCTACTTAATTTCTTCCGGCACAAATGACAACACATATATAATTATGCTTTCATCAACGCCAACGTAAGTCTTTAATATAAGTTGTATGTATGCTTTTACATTTATATAGCGTCGCTATCGGTTGCTCATACGAGCGACGCCTCCTGAAGAGATTAGTCATTTTAGATTTGGAGGATATGCAATGATACAACCAGAGACCCATTCCAGAGTCTCCTCTTGTTCATTTACGTGCACATTGCAATGAACCGATACCGTGGTTTAATTAAAGTCACATCTGAAAGAATGTTAAAATTATTAGGGCCAGGCGGGGTATCGATCATTTACGGATTAAAAGTTGTTAAAGCGTGTTAATACTTATGCTTCACCTAAAGACCACACTGCTGGAAAAACAAACAGCGTGCTACGCAATTCAATGGCCGTAATATGCCAGTACCTAAATGATCAGTATATGGCTTTGATAGTGACAGGGTGTCTAATATAGTATAACACATTGTATGTATAGTGTCAAGACTATATTGTATCATAATATTTATGAAAATGCATTTTTACCAAAAAGAAAAATTAACTATATTAGTTATTGGGACTACATTCGACCGCGGATGTACTTCTGCCTATTTACGTATATACAACCTATAGCAAAAACAAAACATGTGCTATGTAATTATTTCTTGCTTTTTATGTAATACAATCATTAACACACTACCATACCACTTTTGAGCCATGTGGAACCAGTGTTTTCAACAGAAACAATGATTTTAAGAAGTCACTAAAACCCCGTCGGCCAGTGTAAGAAGTGACATTTTTTTTAACATTTTGACCCATGTGAAATTTTGATCCCATTTTGCAAAACGGGGCATTTGTTAACACTGAACTGGCGTAGCTTTATGGGTTTGTTATTCAATAATAAATGCTTCTTAATAATAAAACTCCCCATATACAATTTTTGCATTGCATATATTTGCAAAAAATGGAGAAACGGCGTATTTTTGGGGCAAAAATGCATTGTTTTCATTATTTTCCTGATATTTTCACAGTGCTCTATAATTAGTTGCTGTTTGCCATGTAATATAATCAATAAGAAACTACTATAACACATTTGAGCAATGTGTGACTAGTATTTACAACAAAACTTAAGGTTTTAAGAAGTACCTCGGCGGCCAATCTAATTTTTGTACATTTCTGCCCGTGAGCATTTTTGATCCCATTTTCCAAAATTCTTCATTTTTTAACATTAATCTGGACATTCTGCATGCGTATGTATATGTTGTTAAATAATAAATGCTTCTCACTACCAAAATTCCCTGTATACATTTTTTTTTACAATGCACATATATGGAAAAATCGCGTATTTTTGGGGTTACAATCTGTTTGTTTCATTTTTTCCCTGACAATTTCGATGCGCTCTATAATTATTTGATGCTTGTCAGGTAATATTATAAATAACAAACTACCATGACAAATTTGAGCCATATGCAAACAGTATTTACAACACCAATTAAGTTATTATGAATTCACTAATATTGCCCCGGCCAATGTCAAATTTGGTACATTTTTTAAGCAAAAGCCTGTATGCACCCAGGCTAAGATTAAAATTACATCAGCCATGACTATGCGCTAGTCATGCATTGAGGTACTAATCGGCCATGATAGTCTAGAGAACACATGTTTCCTAACATCAAGAAAAAACTGTAAAACAGTGAACCGGGCATATCTATTCAGTACTCCGAAATCGACAACATTCTCAAGAAATGCTGTCTACCGTACTCATGCCACTATAATTCTAAAGCTGTACTGGCTTCCTTCGAGCTCTGTTTTAAGGCAGCCGGAATACCCGTGTAACTCGGCAACAGGCTGATCTTTTATTAGATGAGGACAAGAAGGTCTCAATGCTGAAGACACAAGTTTAAAGAACACTTACCGCGCACAAATGCTTCTCGGTATGGTTCACGCCAGAGACGTCACAGTGTACACACAGATTTGCACTACTCCAAGCAGCAGAAGTGATCCTACATACACAGTTGTAGGTGTGTCACAGCTAAATCATCATGGAATCTGCTGAAAACATATATGCGCCTCAGCTATACAGATGTTCAAGACAAACAATTTAACAATGCATACATTTGTACAATGCCATACAGTTGGTCACAAGGAATGTGTTGATGCTCACATTTTGCAAAGTCATTGATGCATGCCCCATAGCAGGCTGTACATGTATATGTAAATATATGCTTTGAAATATTACTGAGTGTTCACATGCATACAGGGTCATATTAATCTTTACACTAACAGTGTATTATTTCTATTGCATATATGAAATAATGTCTGCATGAGACAGACATACTACATTTATAGTATTAGATAAGACATTGTGGTGATTATGGACAATTATTTTACCCCACCCCCTGCAAAACAAGGGTTTTTTGAAGAATGGAACTAAATATTGCATAGCTACCTATTGTTTCCAACACTCATACATTCAAATCATACTACCGGGCAGTTAATCAAGCTGTAAATTGAAAACAAGCCTCTCCCAGGCAGCATTTAGTTGTGTAGTACTTTTTAAATAAATCATTCTTGACATTGTCCTTTAAAGACATTTTTTTTTGAGTTTCATTTAATATAACAGATATATACCATTACAGTAAACATTTCTGCACATAAATATGACTTTCTTATGTCTTCCACATCACCAGTGCAGTGCACAGCGCATACCTTCAAATGGGACACTATGCAGTGTGCTTAACATAGACTGTTTGCCATTTTAGCAATATAACTCTAAATAAGACATTTATAATGTCGTCACATATTAATCTTTACACTAACAATGTAATATTTCTATTGAATATATGAAATAATGTCTGCATGAGACAGATATACCACATTTATAGTATTAGATAAGACATTGTGGTGATTATGGACAATTATTTTATCCCACCCCCTTGCAAAACAAGGGTTTTTTGAAGAATGGAAATAAATCTTGCACCAGGAAGCTACTGAAAGGAAATAATTATTTGCATGGAGCACAAAAAATGTCACACAGACAAAAAGGAAGACAACAAACATGGACAATGATGGTCATTGCAAATGCTGAGTGGGTCAGGCAGCTTACTGTATATCACATGACAGTAAGAAATGGCAGACAAGTAACTACCAGATGCATTTAACTTCAGCTAGTGTGTCTTGAACAAGCACTGTAAGAGGACTACAACTGTGCACTGCCACTTGAAATATGACATTTCATCTTAGGGAGGTGAAGTGTGTGCAAATATTAATAAATTACTGAAATATAACCACTCATTAAGCAATGAATATTCATATTTAGTTTATACAATTATTTTAGCTCGATGCGAAACAAGTTATTTCAATTAATAAATCACTCTCGAGACCTCATCCTGATGGAACCATCGCCAGAGAAGAGGCAACGTGGAATTTAAATGCCTTGCCTAAGGGCACAATCGTAACGGCTCCAGTGGGGCTCGAACTCCGGACCTTTCGCACCTGAAGCGAACGCGCATCCACTGCGCTATCACGATTCCACTGAAATATTCATATTTGTGCCATATATTTATTGAAATTCTTTTTGTGAGGCCCTTGATAGCTACTGGAACCAATTGCAAACTATTTCAATTAAACAACACTATTTCCTAATGAAAAAACAACAACAATTGTTACCATAACATACTTACACTGAAGGACAGAGATATCAATTATAAAGTATTAGCACTAACAAAGGGAGGTAATTTGAACATACCAAACTGCTTATAGGTTCCTATATGTTATTATGTACTCAGTACAATGAATTATTTACCTTGGCGAATTCATCGAGCGATGGTTTGGTGTCAAGGTGGGACATTTCTGGGAGTCGCTCGATGGCATCCAGGGCTGACTGGTGGACTTTGTTTTCTCTCGAGTACAGCTCTAAATAGTGTTCTATCCATCTTTACATCTGCTTTATCTTGTCTGAGATGATTTCTCCAGAGGTAGACTTCAATGGTGCTGCCTGGTGCTTGGGCCCGTTGCTTTCTTGTTGCCGTCGTACATGGCCTTGATGTTACCAGTGGCGGACGCACTCTGTATAGAGGACAATGGAGATTTCAATAGCGGTGTCTGACCTACAGTATGCAGAAATTATATCACTAGATTTCGCGACAAAATCTTAAAACAAAAGTTCTATTAATTCTACATTAAAATGATAACTACCCTAAAGTGTGCTAAATCTTATACAAGCATGTTGAGATCATATTGCCCATCAATCAGTATCTCAACACGAATATTCAAATAAAGCTTCTGTTTTGTCAAAGATTCTTTTCAAAATGTTCACGCCAAAAGGTTTGACGTTTTTACGACATCTTATTACAAACACCATTTAAACATTCGTTATTAATTAATCATTTTGTTTTTGCCGTTTATTGACTTGCCACGTGTAATTTGTGTATTTGGAGACTACCGCTATGATATACATATGTCGTAAACCAAGTGTAAAGTGAGACCTTCAACGTCACACGATTTCGGTCGCCACTTTACGATAACGTTCAGTTGTTATAGCAACCACCATCTATCTGCAGACGACGCTATCATCAAGGATGATATATAAATTACATACATAGTAACAAACAGATGAAGTGCATTAATACACGTTAATAGGTGAGATAAAACACTTATTTATGTTCTAAAACAATAAAGCCAGTGGTAGACCTAGTATTTATATCCCATTTTAGTGAAAGAAGTCTATATTATTGATAATTGGGATTAATCCATTATTTTTCATTCGATCATTATAAGGATTGTAAGAAATAATAATATCGCCAGTCGAATTTTAGTCGTGGTCAGGTATAATTTCCAGAGAATCAAGCAAGTTTCAGAATAAACAATCATTTTTAGCATGTTTTTATTAAAATTACTTGTAGATCTAAATCTAAATACACTCGCATACCGTGTTACCATTGGCGTACCGGTAATCGGCCGTCTAAAGCTGTTCGGCTTCTTGTCAGTCTATTTTACAGCAAGTAAAATACTATTACTAAGTAAAGTCATATTTGCATTTAATGCAATTGTCTAAACTGAGATTGCATAACAAATGTTCAAAATAAAATACACTTTCACTCGCTTGTAATTTCAATATGCGTCGAAACATACCTATTTTCGGCCGACCAAGCACATTCTTGTAACGGAAATTTTGATTACAATTGTTGCTCGAAACAGAGGAATTTAACATCAAACAAATTATTATTCCTCTTTAATATGAGGTAAGTTGTGACATGGAGAGAAATGTCACTTAATGTGGAGAGTGGCACACCATACTGTCTTGTTGCCGAATTTCCTGTGTGTGTTTTACGTTTATTTATCATCGCTACCGGTTGCCCATATGAGTGACGCCTCATGAAGAGATTATTCATTTTAGACCCATTCCAGAGTCTCCTCTGGTTCTTTTACATGCACAGTGTAAAGCACCGACATGATGTTTAAAGTCTAATCTGAAAGACTATTTATTTTATTATGGTCAGACGGGGGATCGAACCTGCGATCCCTGGATTACCAGTCCAACGTGTTAACCACAGCACTACAGACCCGTCTGTAGCAAACCAGTGAGGCTTTTTTTATACCTTAGTAATTCAGGTTAAAGTTGTGCGTGCATTCATGCATGTCTGACATATACTTCTGTTCTCCAAAATAGTATGATATATCATAATGTACTCGCCTATAAGGCCATCTCATAGATCTATAATACGAATCTGTGACTTTATTCTGAAATCGATTGTCTTTGCATGCACACAGTCACATGGGCTGAACGTAAGGTTTATTAGGCACTGACTAAAATAGCAACGTTTATTAGGCAGGCCGTGTTTTACCATTATCACACATGAAGGTAGGGTAAAAATAGATATACATGTACTTTTAATGATTAAATTATCTCTTTTGTAGGCATGGAACAAATTCTTGACGAGTTGTTGAAAAGTCCTATTGAAGTTCATATAGATGACACAAATCTAGAGGTACGTACATTATTATTTGCTTACTCAATAACTAGAATGTTTTTGGCACTCCTCTGACGGTTAGTTAGTACTTGTTTGGCTGTCCAATGTGTGTATTTGAAAGTGCGGGGGGCAGTTATGTAGATGAGTCGCCATTATATAGCTGTCGATGCATACAACCTACTGTTTGTTACGGTACAATTCGCCTGTTCTTCGTAGAATAATAGCAAACACATGTGTGGTAAATCACGTTGGAATGTTTATCTCTGTGCACGCTAGCGGTGAAAATAACACTAATCTCTCATGGAATTTAATTAAAAGTGTGTCGTAGCGACACAATTGTAATGAAATTGCATGACATATTTCCATTGATTTCAGT
The DNA here is from genome assembly GCA_014843695.1 of Archivesica marissinica. NCBI lineage: Eukaryota > Metazoa > Mollusca > Bivalvia > Venerida > Vesicomyidae > Archivesica > Archivesica marissinica. The sequence goes on from CM026390.1 coordinate 43,597,458, forward strand.
TACAAAAAAAAAAGTATTAATGAATAAGTGTCGTCTGCTACAATTATCTATATATAGCCTTCATTTTACCCAGCATGCAAATAGTTAGAATTACTAGTCTAATAAACGGGACACTAGCATACAGTGTTATTTCATGTTTGTGAACAGGAATTATGACTTTAATAATTACGGTATGCATGGAATTTATCAACCTCTCCTGATATTTGGTTCGACTAATAGAGCTATTCTACTGACCGTCGGCATCAATAACCACTGCATGTATTTCATTGAAACTTCACACATGATTTGCCACTCGTCACAAAACCTTGGTTTAAAATCCCACTCGAAAGACTGTTAATTTTATTAGGGACAGCTGAAGGATCGTTCCTGCGATCCCTGGATTCGCAGTACATGATAACCACTGGACTACTGACCCGTATATGAAAATAGGAACAAACCCAAAAGAAAACAGTTTGTTTGTTTGTTTGTTCGGGATTTACGCCTGCACCAGCACCATTTTACCTAGCAACACCTTTCCTGGGCAGGCTGCAGTTAACCAGTACTTGCTGCACCAATCTCCGTAAGAAACAGCCAACTTGTTCATATAAATGAGACACGAGGGGGCTCGAAAACGTGACCATCAATGATGATAGATTACAGTGGTATACAAGCCAGCGACCTTAACCACTCGGCCACGGAGGCGGACAAAAAAAAAGAAAACTGTTTTTACGTTACTTTATCGTCGCTACCGGTTGCCCATATGAGCGACGCCTCCTGGAAAGATTAGTAATTTTAGATTATGGAGGATAGTGCATAATACAGACAGAGACCCATTACAGAGTCTATTTTTACGTGCACTGTGTAAAGCACCTACACGAGACATCGGTTTAAAGTCCGATCTGAAAGACTGTTAATTTGATCGGGGTCAGACGGGGGATCGAATCCCTGCGATCCCTGGATTATCAGTCCAACGTGTTAACCACTTGAGTACATATCCGTCTGTAAAGAAAACAGTTTGAAAACTCTTGGTCTTTATACTTAGAAAACAATGATATATTATAAGACTGCTGTACATATTATTCCCAAGTCAGGAGTTGTTTGTTAAACTAATGATATGCATAATGGGTATTCTGTTTACATAATTATAAACATAACTATATTTCTGATGTAGATCAATGAGCGAAGCTTCGAGGATTTGCTGAGTGGTCTTAGTGAGAAGTCGGAACCAGACCTTGATGATATGATTGCAGCAAATGTAGAGGTACGTATATTGTCGTTACTTGTTTAATAACTAGAATTTATTAATTTCTTGGCATTCCTCTGAGGGTTAGTTTAAACAATATGTTATTCAAGAATGGTACATAACACAGGAATAGTTGCAACAGCACAGTTAAGATAGAGAAATAAATTACATAGTAGGTTATCTAGTGCTTGTATGGCTGTCCAGTATGTGCATGTGGGGGTGGGTGGAGTGAAGGGGTCAGTAATTATGTCACTGTCTAGAGTGTTGATAGAATAAATTAAATCAGAACGTGTGGACACATGTACAAGTATGGATGATGATTCGTAGATACGAATTGCTCTCGCACTATGATGTTTGATATTAATTTACCTCATACAAGCCAGAACAGTTAATTTACCGTTGAAAAGTTAATATACCATTGAAAAGTTAATATACCGTTGAAAAGTTAAAATACAGTTCTTACATTAGCGATCTTTTAACACAGTTTCGTATATAAATATTATTTACATATAAGCCCTATACTCTGCATTTATTAAATACGATGTGACATTCTTTTTTAACAAGTATGCCCATGTCGCAGCTATAACCAACAATAACAACTTGGAACATGTAATCTCCGAGAAACATCATCTTGGGAAATCACTTATGTCAAACTTTGATTATGTCGAAGTAATTTGCAGATGTAGACTGTACCATGTGTATTGGCATTTATTGATCAAATTGAATTGTTACATATTTTAAGGCGATACTACATCGGTGAGAGCGCAAATGTCTGCAGAATGTAATTTGCTATTTTATGGTATAATATGTGCCTCAAAAACTGAGTATTTCAACAAATAAACAAACGTCGTATACGCGGTTTGTTGACATAACAAAATAATGTAAATAGGGTATATTGTACATATTATATTTACCGTGATATCTCACATGTGTGCCTGTGCATATTTATTGGTAGACTAATCTTAGTTAAATTATCTTAGTTAAGTATCAATTCAGGAGCGCAGATGACCGTTATATGAAATCCTCCTTTCACTTTTGAAGTTTGTAGACCACAAAACACTGTTTATTGTTTCAATGTTAGTGTTCGAATGTATTCATAAGAATGTGTAATAGCTATGCATTTATAAGTTAAAACATGCATTTTAATTGCTTTTTGCAATGTAATGTCGCTTTAATAATTGTGTATTTCTTGGATAGAGAAACTGGTAACTTCTATAGCCTCATGTGTTTTCCATAATGAAATATATGTAAACTTATTATTCTGTTTCAGGCTTTGCTGAGAAATCAAGGTAACAGTCTAAGAGATTTCAAGATGGACTCACTTGATTCTGCTTCATTGGAGGTGAAGGTAACTGTGCCAGAGGTGAAGGTTGTAATACCTACAGATGTTGATACCAATGTATGTAAAATTCAGCATGCTTATATTAATGTTTTGGTATACCATAAAACAAAACCCAACAGAAACAATAAGAGAGTACAATAAAGTAGACGGGCAATTTGTGATTGGGACTTAACATGTTTAACCTAATCAACACAAAGTAACTGACATGGACTGGTGCATAGTATTATTAGACCAATAAATTAATCAGAACATTATATTTGGATCACAGTTCATTTATCAACATGGGTAATTTTGTCTAAAATAGTAATATTACTGGCAAAAAGTGCAGATCCTGATGAGACGGCTTGTCACGAGCCGAATCATCTGGATCTACACTTCTTATAGCCTACTTAGGTGTATGTAGTGTTGAAAGGGTTAATATCTGTCACACCTATTCTATGGATGTCGGGTATTTTTTCCAGTTTTCATTTATTCTTACTATTTAACAATGAAGTAAGGTCATGCGATCATTATCTTATCTCCGTAGTCTCGCATTGTAAGGAACAAACAACTGTGTAATACCCCAAAGTGACATATTCTAAATGCATTTATTTACTTCAAATAGTCGGTAATCAAATATGGTAGTACTCCCAATAGTGGTGCGTTTCTTTTTGACATCAGTATATATTGCAACACATATAGTATTTAACCTCAGTGAGATCATTTTGTGTATCATGGACACATAAGACATAAAACTCTTAATAGCTAAGTCTATTTTATCAAAGCCATTTAGTCTTATATTGTTATCATCGTTCTTGTTCATACTCTGTTTATGATCTCTAGCGTAGTTTTAGTTATTTTCATTCTCTGTACTTTTGTTCTTCAGTGTAGTAACATTCATCGATTAATCAACTATTTTGAGAATCGGAATGGTGTAGGTGCTGGTGATGTTCCAGCTGATCAGCCATCAACATCAGACCCACTTACACCATCAGATGAGCCATCTACGACAGATGAGCTCACATCATCAATCCAGCCATCAAACACAGCATCAGATCTATCTACAGTATCTGATCTGTCAGAAATATCCAGTCTACAAGATGTGCAGACAACACGTTATGGAGCTACTGATGTAGACACAGGTCTACCAGTAACAGCTGATCAAACAATAACAGCCGCTGCACAATCTGATCTGGTAGTAGATGCAGAACAAGTACAAAAGGTAAAAACTAATTCTGACAGATATATCGTTTAGTTTTGTTGTCTTGTCACTTCATATGTAAAGCGAGACATTTTATTACAATAAAGAATTTTAGCTCAGAAGTATTAATTTCACAAAGTAAAAAGCATAATATAGTGATATGTTTCTACAACATACATGTATTTTATCGATTTAGAATAATTGATGACTTTCGTCATTAATTGTGCTGAGTCAGATAATTATATGAATACAATTAGAACACGAGCCTTGTTCACATGGGACAATTGTTCCAGTATAAACGGCAAGATAATATCAAAGCCTCATTCCAATTAAAAGCCAAAGAGAAACATGTTCAGTGAGGATTGGCATTTTAAATCACAGATATTTGAAATATACAGCTTGATATATTTGTCTATTTCTATTACAGATTTCATGGCTGTGGAAGATGGGAGGTTCCTTGGTTGGTGTAGGTATCATTGGGCTGGCTGCCGCTGGAATATACAAGTACATAAAGAAATAAGTACAACATATGCATGCACACTACGCTTTACTCATTTTTTTCATTAATATTTTGACTTTTTCTATGGACTACATCATTTTACTATAGGGGGACAATTAAAAAATAAGTTTCTTTCCCGACACTCAAAGAGTCAAGTTTGAAGTTGATTAGGTATGTAGGTAGGAAAAATAAATTGTCTACAAAACACATTTTCAAATTAGGCTAATAATAAGAAACAACTGTCAGTAACATGCATTAATTTCTTTTTACAGGCTTCATTAATAGCTCTATATACAATATTATTCTGCTTCATTAATATGTTTATATGGTTCATTAATATGTTTATATGGTCAATATTATGTTTATATGGTCAATATTATGTTTATATGTTTCAATAATATGTTTATATGGTCAATATTATGTTTATATGTTTCAATAATATGTTTATATGGTCAATATTATGTTTATATGCTTCAATAATATGTTTATATGGTCAATATTATGTTTATATGCTTCAATATTATGTTTATATGCTTCAATATTATGTTTATATGCTTCAATATTATGTTTATATGTTTCAATAATATGTTTATATGGTCAATATTATGTTTATATGGTCAATATTATGTTTATATGCTTCAATATTATGTTTATATGGTCAATATTATGTTTATATGGTCAATATTATGTTTATATGCTTCAATAATATGTTTATATGTTTCAATAATATGTTTATATGCTTCAATATTATGTTTATATGTTTCAATAATATGTTTATATGCTTCATTATTATGTTTATATGGTCAATATTATGTTTATATGGTCAATATTATGTTTATATGGTCAATATTATGTTTATATGCTTCAATAATATGTTTATATGCTTCAATAATATGTTTATATGGTTCAATATTATGTTTATATGGTCAATAATATGTTTATATGGTCAATAATATGTTTATATGCTTCAATATTATGTTTATATGCTTCAATAATATGTTTATATGCTTCAATATTATGTTTATATGCTTCAATAGTATGTTTATATGCTTCAATATTATGTTTATATGCTTCAATATTATGTTTATATGCTTCAATAATATGTTTATATGGTCAATAATATGTTTATATGCTTCAATATTGTGTTTATATGCTTCAATAATATGTTTATATGCTTCAATAATATGTTTATATGGTCAATAATATGTTTATATGGTTCAATATTATGTTTATATGGTCAATATTATGTTTATATGCTTCAATATTATGTTTATATGGTCAATATTATGTTTATATGGTTCAATATTATGTTTATATGGTCAATATTATGTTTATATGGTCAATATTATGTTTATATGCTTCAATATTATGTTTATATGCTTCATTATTATGTTTATATGTTTCAATAATATGTTTATATGGTCAATATTATGTTTATATGTTTCAATAATATGTTTATATGGTCAATATTATGTTTATATGTTTCAATAATATGTTTATATGGTCAATATTATGTTTATATGCTTCAATAATATGTTTATATGGTCAATATTATGTTTATATGCTTCAATATTATGTTTATATGCTTCAATATTATGTTTATATGCTTCAATATTATGTTTATATGCTTCAATAATATGTTTATATGCTTCAATATTATGTTTATATGGTCAATATTATGTTTATATGGTCAATATTATGTTTATATGGTCAATATTATGTTTATATGGTTCAATATTATGTTTATATGGTCAATATTATGTTTATATGGTCAATATTATGTTTATATGTTCAATATTATGTTTATATGCTTCAATATTATGTTTATATGGTTCAATATTATGTTTATATGGTCAATATTATGTTTATATGGTCAATATTATGTTTATATGGTCAATATTATGTTTATATGTTCAATATTATGTTTATATGGTTCAATATTATGTTTATATGCTTCAATATTATGTTTATATGGTCAATATTATGTTTATATGGTTCAATATTATGTTTATATGGTTCAATATTATGTTTATATGGTCAATATTATGTTTATATGCTTCAATATTATGTTTATATGGTTCAATATTATGTTTATATGGTCAATATTATGTTTATATGGTTCAATATTATGTTTATATGGTCAATATTATGTTTATATGTTCAATATTATGTTTATATGGTCAATATTATGTTTATATGGTCAATATTATGTTTATATGGTTCAATATTATGTTTATATGGTCAATATTATGTTTATATGGTCAATATTATGTTTATATGGTCAATATTATGTTTATATGGTCAATATTATGTTTATATGGTCAATATTATGTTTATATGGTCAATATTATGTTTATATGGTCAATATTATGTTTATATGGTCAATATTATGTTTATATGGTTCAATATTATGCTAAAAGCCTTCATTAATATGTTTACTATTCTTTCAAAATGGAGCCTATCGTGAATTCAAAATACAAATGTAGATATTTATATTTCATCGTCTTTTTAAACTATTTTTCTTTCCTTCATAGAGTATAGTGTGTATTGCATATGTTGTAATGGAATTTCCTGAAAACCTTTAGTTGATAATTTGTGGAAGAGATTTTAGCATTTATTATTAAATAGATTGTGTTTTATTAAAAATAATGTGTTATTGTTTAATATGTTTCATGCTATTTTTATCGTATTAAAGTCTGTCCCATCCCATTCGCAAACCCCCAACTTTGGCCTGAACAGAGTATTTATAAAGCACTGATCGTAAAATAAATACCTGTTTGTTGATCTATAAAGAAGTCACCCTCCCCGTGCCATGAACAGCCTACCGTTTTAGCTTCTATAAAGTGTCTCTGTATCAACAGAATAAACATAAGCTGATAAGCCTGTCTATTCGCTAAGTGTGTAGGATTTGACCTCAGGGAGCAAGATAGCCTAGTTATAGCCACATTAGGTTCTGTCTCATAGCGTTCTCGGCTATTTGCAACGGCGCTTTTATGCGATATTGGCAGTAAAAGAGTTAATAAAAGCATAGCTCATAGTGTCCATTCTAGGGAGTCCATACAGAACTATTTCTTGGTGTTCATGTAGTTTTCGCATATTGGTGTTAATGAGGAGGACGACATAAGGTCCTCCATCTCCCCATTCAAAGACATAATCAATTCGGGAGTCCTTATTATATGGACGGAAAAGTGACCCGCATCTCCCATTTCAAAGACACCATCAATAGTGAGTCTTTATTATATGCATGGAAACATGACAACTGTCTCCCCATTCAAAGACATAATAAACAGGGAGTCGTTATTATATGCATGGAAACGTGACCACTGTCTCCCCATTCAAAGACATAATAAACAGGGAGTCCTTATTATATGCATGGAAACGTGACCACTGTCTCCCCATTCAAAGACGTAATAATTAGGGAGTCATTATTATATGCGTGGAAACGTGACTCCGGTCTCCACATTCAAAGACCTAATAATTAGGGAGTCATTATTATATGCATGGACACGTGACCACTGTCTCCCCATTCAAAGACATAATAATTAGGGAGTCATTATTATATGCGTGGAAACGTGACTCCGGTCTCCACATTCAAAGACCTAATAATTAGAGAGTCATTATTATATGCATGGAAACGTGACCACTGTCTCCCCATTCAAAGACATAATAATTAGGGAGTCATTATAATATGAATGGAAACCTGACCACTGTCTCCCCATTGAAAGACCTAATACATAGAGAGTCAGTATTATAGGCATGGACACGTGACTCCCGTCTCCCCATTGAAAGACCCAATACGTAGAGAGTCATTATTATAGGCATGGACACGTGACTCCCGTCTCCCCATTGAAAGACCTAATACGTAGTCATTATTATATGCATGGACACGTGACTCCCGTTATGCTGCCTCTGCTGGGGGTACGCAACAACAATATGCAGCTAGTTTACCAATACCTTTATTTGTAGTGTGAAGTGAGGTAAATAACTGAAAGTACACACAAAACCAATACTAAGTACAGATATTTTAACAATGTGTTTCATATGTTAACAATATTTACTAATTGAGCCATACAGTAGTTTTAAACAATTGAAATGTGATGTGTACTGAATAAAAACCAAATGGGTACGAAATAGGTAGAGTACGAATACATATTTCTAGATTTTATGAACAAGCATTTTGCTTATAAAATGTATGAATTGAACACAGCAAATTGACAATAAGCAGACATAGACTATAACAATAACAAAAATAATGTTCTTACACCGTGAGGGGGCAAATAGACTTAGAATATTGAGAACATTCTACGCTGAAAGCGCACATTTTCTTTCTACGAATGAACAGGTAGAACACCACTGTTACAAAATGCCCGAATGCTATATAAGTAGCAAAAAGAACTACTCTCAAGTAACAATCCTCTTCAAGGGCTATCGACATACAACTGTTCCAGCACACTCCTCGCCTGGTATTGAAAATACCACATTTATACATGTACATATTAATCTCAAACAATATACATTATAAAAAAGATATCAGTACCACAAAAGAAAAATATTGTGAACAACTTTTGGTACACCCTGTATCAAAACTTTTCACACCCCCTGTATTTTACATTTTTACATACACTCTGTATGAACATAAACTTACAAGTAATACAACAACAACTGTTGTAATAAAGAAACTTTACAGAAAATGATGTCGCTTGACAAATTACAATATGTACAGACTGAATATTGATCAATACAATGTATTTCTAACCCTTAAGGTCTACCCTAATTGCCATTCAAAACATTTTGCATTTGATAATTCATACTGGAGAAACAATTAGTTCCAAAACAGGTTCTAATACAAAGTGATATATATACAATAAAACCTGTCCCAAATAGCCAACTAAGGGAATCAGACAAAATGGCTGTTTAACACAGGTTGCTGCTTAATAGAGGTATATAAATTATTAGCTCAAAAAGCTCAATGTTCAAGTATGCTTGTTTCTTAGGTCTATTTCTTGTAACAACGTAGATTATTACAAAGTCATTGATATTCAGTTGCTTACAAGTAGCACAGCATCCACTACGTACGGTCTAAGGTAATAATGTGTTTTTTCATTCTTTATCATGGCCACTTTGATTTTGCGAACTTTCCCATCTTCGCTTGGGAAAACTTGATCAACTCGGCCGACTGGCCAATCCATCCTTGGACATTCTTTGTCTCGGACCAGTACAATATCACCCACATTCAGGTTTTCTTTATTTTCTGTCCATTTTCTACGGTGTTGAAGAGAATGCAGGTATTCCTTCTGCCATCTTGCCCAGAATGTATCAGCAAGGTGCTTCACACGTCTCCACTGTTGTTTGTAGAGATCCTTCAAGTCCAAGTTGGCACTGGTTGCCTGTCGATCAGTATGAACCTTATGGGTAAGTAGAGTTTGTGGTGTAAGTATTTCCGGTAAGTCTGGATCATTTGATACTGCAACAATAGGTCTGGAATTGATGATTGCCACTACTTCCGCCATGAATGTAACGAGGACATCATGTGTCAAGTTCTTTATATTAACTAACAGCGCCTCTAATATTCTTCTGGAAACCCCGATCATACGTTCCCAAACCCCACCCATGTGGGAGCTATGTGGTGGGTTAAACTTCCACACAGCTTTATTATCGATCATGAAATTCTCAAATGGTTTGTCTTCGAAATTCACTGCACGAATTCCAGCATCGTCTGTCGCTCCAGTGAAATTGGTCCCTCTGTCCGAACGAAACTCTCTAACTGGACCTCGTAGAGAGATGAATCTACGTAGAGCATTTATGAAAGATGAAGAAGATAATTCCTCCACAACTTCGATGTGCACAGCTCTGATTGACAGGCATGTGAAAAGTATTGCCCATCTCTTGTCACAAGCTTGGCCACCACGTGTCTTGCGCTTAACCACTTGCCATGGGCCGAAGGTATCGACTCCTACATATGTGAAAGGTGCAACTTGTTCCATGCGATCTTTAGGCAAATCAGCCATCTTCTGGCACATGAGAGAACCACGCGACTTCCGACATGTGACACAGTCATTAATGAGTTTACTTATGAGTCTCTTTCCACCTATAAGCCAAAACCCTGCTGCTCTAATAGCGCCTTCTGTGAAATGACGTCCTTGGTGGTGCAACTTCTCATGGTAGAAGCGTACAATCAAAGTAGCTATGTGATATTTTCTTGGAATGATGAGGGGATTTTTCTCATTTCTCGTCATATTATTACTTTTGTTCAAACGACCACCCACTCGTATCAAACCGTTTGCATCCATAAATGGGTCCAGTCTAGCAATGCTGCTATTTCTCGAAACTTGCTTGTTCTTAGACAGTGCTTCATGCTCGTCGAAATATGCATCTTTCTGGGTTTCCATGACAATCATTATTTCGGCTTTGTGTCTCCTTTCTATGGTTTGAGAATTCACACATGTCTGACCATCTCGTCGGCGTTGTACAATGTATATCAGGAATGTACATGCTGTGATAAGACGTTTCCAAGATGAGAATTTGGAAAACCTTTCTGAGCCGAGTCTTTTTGCTTTTTCTATAAGTGTGGTGTTTACCGTCACCTCTTTCTTTATTTCATTGTCTCCTTCTGGATTTACCAAGGGGAACTTCTCAGATTCTGTAGAGATGTTTGTAGGTCGCAATAGAAACTTTGGACCTGACAGCCACGGACAACCTTGTAGCTTATCTGCATCTACACCTTTAGTGCCGATATCTGCCGGATTAAGCCAAGTTGAAATGTAACTCCACTGATCTGGATGACTCGTGTTCCTGATCTTTTCGACTCGATTACTGACATAAGTGCGAAACTTTCTTACAGTATTGTTTATATAGCCTAATACTATGCGGCTATCTGAATAGTATCGGATTGAGTGAAACTGTACGTCCAATTCTACCGTCATTGATAACTGAACAGCAAGTACCGCTGCGCAAAGTTCTAATCGCGGAATAGTGTGTCCACTAGTAGGCGCCACTTTCGACTTTCCCATAACGAAGCTAACATGTCGGCTACCATCTGCAGAATGTATCAACAAGTATGCTACAGCAGCAATGGCGACCTCCGATGCGTCACAGAACACATGTAGATCAACCTTGTGTTCTAGACTAAGTGATTCAGGTCCATAGCATCTGGGAATGTGGATCTGTTTGAGTTGAGGAAGTGAATCTCTCCATGCAATCCATGCTGGTAGCTCTGACATTGGCAGTGGTTCATCCCATTCTGTTGTCCCAGTCATCAACATCCGGAGAATAATTTTACCACGGATCGACACTGGTGCCAGAAACCCAAGAGGATCAAACAAACTATTTATAACTGACAGAATGCCTCTTCTCGTAAATGTTTTAGATGTAACTGAAACGTCAAAGAAGAATGTGTCTTTTTTCATGTCCCACAACAGACCCAAACTTCTCTGAATAGGTAAGTCATCTTTATGGAGGTCTAGGTTCACCAGTCCTTTAGCCAACTGATCAGATGGAAAGGCTTCAACTGCTTCTTCTTTGTTTGACGCAATCTTATGTAGCAAAATCTTGCTTTGACTCAACGCTTCTTGTGTTCTTTTCACTAGATCTACCGCTTCATTGACAGTAGGACGTGATGTTAGGGCATCATCCACATAAAAGTCCTTGTTCACAAAGTTTCTCACATCCTCGTCGGACGATTCAACAGATTTTCGCAGACCATAAGTGGCAACAGCTGGAGATGGGCTATTACCAAAAACATGAACTTTCATCCTGTACTCCACAAGGGGGTTCTCAGGGTCATTTCCAGCATGCCACAGGAATCTCAGGAAATCTCTATCTGTCTCATGAACATGGAAGCTATAAAACATCTGTTGAATATCTGCAACTATGGCCACTTTGTCCTTCCGGAAACGTAGCAGAATGTTAAGGAGACTATTTACAAGATCTGGTCCCTGTAACAACACACTGTTCAGCGATATGCCTTGAAATTTCGCTGACGAATCAAAAACACACCTTATTTGTCCAGGCTTTTGCGGGTGATAAACACCAAACACTGGAAGGTACCAACGCTCTTTTACATCTGGTATTGCTGGAGCAAGTTCTGCATGACCATTCTCCAACAGCTTTCCAATGAATTCTGTGAATTGTTTGCATTTTACAGGGTTCCTCTGTAGGTTTGATTGGAGCGTCTTGGCACGCTGTAATGAATATACATAGTTATTTGGTAAGTTTGGACGATTAGCACGAAATGGTAATGGTGCTGACCAATTTTCATCATGATCTTTGTGGAAGTCTTCTTTCATAATGTCAAGAAACTCTCTGTCATCGACTGATAACGACAACTTCTCATCGCTACGCCTTTCAAAAATAGGGTCACTCTCACTACAGTCAGACACAGTTCTTATGATTGGACAAGGTTGGAACAAAGACTGTCTTCCACTACTTACTAGATAAGTTTTGTTCACATTAACTTCTGGTGACTTCTGATGGGTACCAATACATGTTTCACCAATAACAACCCAGCCTAAGGGGAGTTTCTGCGCATAGGGAGCATCGCGTTTCCCAATTCTTTGATCAAGAACATGATGAGCCTTTATTAAGTCTCTTCCAATCAAGAGGGAGATCTGTGAACTCTCCGAGAGCGGTGGTATTTCGACTGCAATGTCGGCTAGATGTTGGTGATGCCTCGCTACTTGCTGAGTTGGAATCTCATGCCTTATGTTAGGAATATTGTTACACTCTAATAGATCACGAAGCACAAATTTGTTCTGACCATCAAATGACTCTACAATACATTCATTAGTTACTCTGCCGTGTGTGGTGACTTGACCTCCACATGATTTCAAAGAATACTCAATGTCAGTACTTGGTAAGTTCAAACTATCAAACAGGTTAGAACTTGCCAATGATCTGTTGCTTTGGTCATCTATAATAGCATATGTGACAATAGCACTTTCCCTGTGATGTCTAGGGTATACTTTCACAAGACATATCTTGGCACACGATTTACCTCCCATGTAGTCTCCACAAACCTGCGTACATGATACTGTGGCCTCCCTTGCTTGCGGTCTCTCCCCGCCATCACCATGTACATCACCTGACCTTGTTGACGGTGCATCCCTGTAAGCAACCTTAGTAATATGCAATAAAGAGTTGTGCTTAATATTACCACAAACTGAACACTTAACCTGAACCTTGCACTCACTAGCTTTATGTGTTATAGAACCACAACACTTGAAACAAATGTTTTTGACTTTAAGAAAGTTCTTGCGCTCATGCACAGACATTGTTCTGAAAACTCTACAATCAACTAGATCATGATCAGTTCTATGTATGGGGCAACGCTTTGGATAGTCGCCTAACTGAGACACCTCTGTTTTGTTTGCATGCACATTACGATTCATAGTCATACGAGGACTATTGCCAAATGGTGAATTGCGACCTTGGGGGGCTTGTTCATGGAAAAAACTTGGATCATTCCTCATTTTACATTGGGTGCGGACGAAGTCTGCAAAGAGACTAAATGGTGGGTATATAACATTGTGAGTATGTTTATAGTTCGAAGCTTTTACAGTCCATCTTTCTTGTAAGTTGTAAGGCAGTTTACTAACTATGGGTGCTACACCAATAGAACTATCATAATGAGAAAACATTACTGTGTAACATCGGTCTTCCTTAAGGCATTCAATTTCGGATACAATATCTGACAATTCGTAAAGTTGTTTGTTGTCTCTAACACTATTACTAAGCCTTGGGAAATTAACAATCTTTCGTTTGAGTGTCTGTTCCACTAGCTCGGGGGATCCAAACCTGTCTTCCAAACGTTCCCATGTGTGTTGCAAGGCCCTATCTGTATTTGACGCATTTGCTGATCGGATTGCCATAGCCTGAGAAGATGACAACGGCCCCAGCCATTTCGTCAATAAATCCAACTCCTCAAATGCAGTAACATTTAACTCTTGCGTGATGTTTATGAATGTTCTCTTCCACATTTGGAAATTTTCTGGCTTATCGTCATATTTGTTAAATCTAGATAGCAAGATCTCTTTCTTAACAAGATATTGGCCAAACTGCTCAAAACTAGGTTGGTTGTCATTTCTAATGTTAACACCATGTGGAATAAAACTGCTAGCCTTAGGGTTCAAGTGTTGTGACTGATCCATGTGATTTGATCTTTCATAGCAACGTTCTACATCATTAACAGAACTGTGCACCGTGTTGACATAATTCTGTACTCTTTGCTTGGTATCTGCTACTGGGAGATTAAATTCATTATTTGAATGTCGAGTTCGATCACTGTCATTAACCATGACGTCAGCTTCCACTTGAGCTTCCTCAGCTTCTTGTTTGTGTTTTAACAGTTCAATATCCATTTGTAACTCTGTTTTCTTGAGGGTTGATCTGGCAGTCACTATTTTCTCTTCTGCTTCAATCCGTGCATGTTCCTTCTTCAAGACAGCTTGCCGTTCCTCATACATGGTTTTAACCCGTGCAGTTTCTGCCTTTTTCAAAGCTGCTTCGGTCGAGCAACTTCTACTTGATCGCTGAGATAGTGTTTCGTATATTGCCTGCCTAGCCTTTTCAATAGTGTCATTGAATAGAGAAATCTTATGTTCGTAATGCTCATAGGTCTCTTTCACCAACTTTATCTTTTTGTCACTCTCTGCAGTTCTAGTATCTATCAAGTACTGCTCGAAAAGATGTACACAGTTGTCTAAGTCCTTCTTTACAATATTTAACCGTTCATCAATATCGTTTATTGTAGTTGTACTCATATTTTCAGTGACTGTCTGATCTGTTATTTCATCAACAGTTTTTAGAAGAAGATCTAGTCTTTTATGAAAACGAGACACTTTATTCTCGTGTATTTCCATAGCCTTTCCTGTGAGGGTTCTCACACGTTTTCCTAATTCGGCCTGATCCCGGTCTGACATCTCTCTAGTCTGTGTTGCCGGTTTATTTACTATGCTGCCTCTGCTGGGGGTACGCAACAACAATATGCAGCTAGTTTACCAATACCTTTATTTGTAGTGTGAAGTGAGGTAAATAACTGAAAGTACACACAAAACCAATACTAAGTACAGATATTTTAACAATGTGTTTCATATGTTAACAATATTTACTAATTGAGCCATACAGTAGTTTTAAACAATTGAAATGTGATGTGTACTGAATAAAAACCAAATGGGTACGAAATAGGTAGAGTACGAATACATATTTCTAGATTTTATGAACAAGCATTTTGCTTATAAAATGTATGAATTGAACACAGCAAATTGACAATAAGCAGACATAGACTATAACAATAACAAAAATAATGTTCTTACACCGTGAGGGGGCAAATAGACTTAGAATATTGAGAACATTCTACGCTGAAAGCGCACATTTTCTTTCTACGAATGAACAGGTAGAACACCACTGTTACAAAATGCCCGAATGCTATATAAGTAGCAAAAAGAACTACTCTCAAGTAACAATCCTCTTCAAGGGCTATCGACATACAACTGTTCCAGCACACCCGTCTCCCCATTGAAAGACCTAATACGTAGAGAGTCATTATTATAGGCATGGACACGTGAGTCCCATCTCTCTATTGAAAGACCTAATACTTAGAGAGTCATTATTATATGCATGGACACGTGACTCCCGTCTCCCCATTGAAAGACCTAATACTTAGAGAGTCATTATTATAGGCATGGACACGTGAGTCCCGTCTCCCCATTGAAAGACCTAATACTTAGAGAGTCATTATTATAGGCATGGACACGTGAGTCCCGTCTCCCCATTGAAAGACCTAATACTTAGAGAGTCATTATTATATGCATGGAAATGTAACACACGTCTCCACATTCAAAAACAAACAAATGGAGGAAGCATTTAATTATTGAGAGTGCTCGGTGAATCTGCAAGTAGTGAGATTGCATAACATTAAAAGACACACAGAAGCATTCTTTAAACTACCTGAAAATATACAAACAAGGGGTCATGCATTTAAACTTAATAAAAGACCATGTCGATTAGATGTGAGAAAACAGTTCTTCTCATATCAATGTATGGAACGCTCTACCAGCAGCAGTGGTCACCGCACCATCAATGAACGCGTTTAAAAATAGACAAACATTTCAATGAGAAACAATATGCCACCTGGACGGACTATACATAGTTACAGTACAGAGGGGTCGTTATATGCGTGTGTGAGTGTGCGTGTATACATGCGTCGTGTGTGTGTATGTACATTGTATTCAAAAAATGGCTGAATCGTAACCCTCTCAACTCTAACTTAAACCTAACCCAAACCCTAACCTGGCACTGTGAAATCACCATGCAATATATCTACTTAATTTCTTCCGGAACAAATGACAACACATATATAATTATGCTTTCATCAACGCCAACGTAAGTCTTTAATATAAGTTGTATGTATGCTTTTACATTTATATAGCATCGCTATCGGTTGCTCATACGAGCGACGCCTCCTGAAGAGATTAGTCATTTTAGATTTGGAGGATATGCAATGATACAACCAGAGACCCATTCCAGAGTCTCCTCTTGTTCATTTACGTGCACATTGTAATGAACCGATACCGTGGTTTAATTAAAGTCACATCTGAAAGAATGTTAAAATTATTAGGGCCAGACGGGGGATCGATCATTTACGGATTAAAAGTTGTTAAAGCGTGTTAATACTTATGCTTCACCTAAAGACCACTCTGCTGGAAAAACAAACAGCGTGCTACGCAATTCAATGGCCGTAATATGCCAGTACCTAAATGATCAGTATATGGCTTTGATAGTGACAGGGTGTCTAATATAGTCTAACACATTGTATGTATAGTGTCAAGACTATATTGTATCATAATATTTATGAACATGCATTTTTACCAAAAAGAAAAATTAACTATATTAGTTATTGGGACTACATTCGACCGCGGATGTACTTCTGCCTATTTACGTATATACAACCTATAGCAAAAACAAAACATGTGCTATGTAATTATTTCTTGCTTTTTATGTAATACAATCATTAACACACTACCATACCACTTTTGAGCCATGTGGAACCAGTATTTTCAACAGAAACAATGATTTTAAGAAGTCACTAAAACCCCGTCGGCCAGTGTAAGAAGTGACATTTTTTTTAACATTTTGACCCATGTGAAATTTTGATCCCATTTTGCAAAACGGGGCATTTGTTAACACTGAACTGGCGTAGCTTTATGGGTTTGTTATTCAATAATAAATGCTTCTTAATAATAAAACTCCCCATATACAATTTTTGCATTGCATATATTTGCAAAAAATGGAGAAACGGCGTATTTTTGGGGCAAAAATGCATTGTTTTCATTATTTTCCTGATATTTTCACAGTGCTCTATAATTAGTTGCTGTTTGCCATGTAATATAATCAATAAGAAACTACTATAACACATTTGAGCAATGTGTGACTAGTATTTACAACAAAACTTAAGGTTTTAAGAAGTACCTCGGCGGCCAATCTAATTTTTGTACATTTCTGCCCGTGAGCATTTTTGATCCCATTTTCCAAAATTCTTCATTTTTTAACATTAATCTGGACATTCTGCATGCGTATGTATATGTTGTTAAATAATAAATGCTTCTCACTACCAAAATTCCCTGTATACATTTTTTTTTACAATGCACATATATGGAAAAATCGCGTATTTTTGGGGTTACAATCTGTTTGTTTCATTTTTTCCCTGACAATTTCGATGCGCTCTATAATTATTTGATGCTTGTCAGGTAATATTATAAATAACAAACTACCATGACAAATTTGAGCCATATGCAAACAGTATTTACAACACCAATTAAGTTATTATGAATTCACTAATATTGCCCCGGCCAATGTCAAATTTGGTACATTTTTTAAGCAAAAGCCTGTATGCACCCAGGCTAAGATTAAAATTACATCAGCCATGACTATGCGCTAGTCATGCATTGAGGTACTAATCGGCCATGATAGTCTAGAGAACACATGTTTCCTAACATCAAGAAAAAACTGTAAAACAGTGAACCGGGCATATCTATTCAGTACTCCGAAATCGACAACATTCTCAAGAAATGCTGTCTACCGTACTCATGCCACTATAATTCTAAAGCTGTACTTGCTTCCTTCGAGCTCTGTTTTAAGGCAGCCGGAATACCCGTGTAACTCGGCAACAGGCTGATCTTTTATTAGATGAGGACAAGAAGGTCTCAATGCTGAAGACACAAGTTTAAAGAACACTTACCGCGCACAAATGCTTCTCGGTATGGTTCACGCCAGAGACGTCACAGTGTACACACAGATTTGCACTACTCCAAGCAGCAGAAGTGATCCTACATACACAGTTGTAGGTGTGTCACAGCTAAATCATCATGGAATCTGCTGAAAACATATATGCGCCTCAGCTATACAGATGTTCAAGACAAACAATTTAACAATGCATACATTTGTACAATGCCATACAGTTGGTCACAAGGAATGTGTTGATGCTCACATTTTGCAGTCATTGATGCATGCCCCATAGCAGGCTGTACATGTATATGTAAATATATGCTTTGAAATATTACTGAGTGTTCACATGCATACAGGGTCATATTAATCTTTACACTAACAGTGTATTATTTCTATTGCATATATGAAATAATGTCTGCATGAGACAGACATACTACATTTATAGTATTAGATAAGACATTGTGGTGATTATGGACAATTATTTTACCCCACCCCCTGCAAAACAAGGGTTTTTTGAAGAATGGAACTAAATATTGCATAGCTACCTATTGTTTCCAACACTCATACATTCAAATCATACTACCGGGCAGTTAATCAAGCTGTAAATTGAAAACAAGCCTCTCCCAGGCAGCATTTAGTTGTGTAGTACTTTTTAAATAAATCATTCTTGACATTGTCCTTTAAAGACATTTTTTTTTGAGTTTCATTTAATATAACAGATATATACCATTACAGTAAACATTTCTGCACATAAATATGACTTTCTTATGTCTTCCACATCACCAGTGCAGTGCACAGCGCATACCTTCAAATGGGACACTATGCAGTGTGCTTAACATAGACTGTTGGCCATTTTAGCAATATAACTCTAAATAAGACATTTATAATGTCGTCACATATTAATCTTTACACTAACAATGTAATATTTCTATTGAATATATGAAATAATGTCTGCATGAGACAGATATACCACATTTATAGTATTAGATAAGACATTGTGGTGATTATGGACAATTATGTTATCCCACCCCCTTGCAAAACAAGGGTTTTTTGAAGAATGGAAATAAATCTTGCACCAGGAAGCTACTGAAAGGAAATAATTATTTGCATGGAGCACAAAAAATGTCACACAGACAAAAAGGAAGACAACAAACATGGACAATGATGGTCATTGCAAATGCTGAGTGGGTCAGGCAGCTTACTGTATATCACATGACAGTAAGAAATGGCAGACAAGTAACTACCAGATGCATTTAACTTCAGCTAGTGTGTCTTGAACAAGCACTGTAAGAGGACTACAACTGTGCACTGCCACTTGAAATATGACATTTCATCTTAGGGAGGTGAAGTTTGTGCAAATATTAATAAATTACTGAAATATAACCACTCATTAAGCAATGAATATTCATATTTGTGCCATATATTTATTGAAATTCTTTTTGTGAGGCCCTTGATAGCTACTGGAACCAATTGCAAACTATTTCAATTAAACAACACTATTTCCTAATGAAAAAACAACAACAATTGTTACCATAACATACTTACACTGAAGGACAGAGATATCAATTATAAAGTATTAGCACTAACAAAGGGAGGTAATTTGAACATACCAAACTGCTTATAGGTTCCTATATGTTATTATGTACTCAGTACAATGAATTATTTACCTTGGCGAATTCATCGAGCGATGGTTTGGTGTCAAGGTGGGACATTTCTGGGAGTCGCTCGATGGCATCCAGGGCTGACTGGTGGACTTTGTTTTCTCTCGAGTACAGCTCTAAATAGTGTTCTATCCATCTTTACATCTGCTTTATCTTGTCTGAGATGATTTCTCCAGAGGTAGACTTCAATGGTGCTGCCTGGTGCTTGGGCCCGTTGCTTTCTTGTTGCCGTCGTACATGGCCTTGATGTTACCAGTGGCGGACGCACTCTGTATAGAGGACAATGGAGATTTCAATAGCGGTGTCTGACCTACAGTATGCAGAAATTATATCACTAGATTTCGCGACAAAATCTTAAAACAAAAGTTCTATTAATTCTACATTAAAATGATAACTACCCTAAAGTGTGCTAAATCTTATACAAGCATGTTGAGATCATATTGCCCATCAATCAGTATCTCAACACGAATATTCAAATAAAGCTTCTGTTTTGTCAAAGATTCTTTTCAAAATGTTCACGCCAAAAGGTTTGACGTTTTTACGACATCTTATTACAAACACCATTTAAACATTCGTTATTAATTAATCATTTTGTTTTTGCCGTTTATTGACTTGCCACGTGTAATTTGTGTATTTGGAGACTACCGCTATGATATACATATGTCGTAAACCAAGTGTAAAGTGAGACCTTCAACGTCACACGATTTCGGTCGCCACTTTACGATAACGTTCAGTTGTTATAGCAACCACCATCTATCTGCAGACGACGCTATCATCAAGGACGATATATAAATTACATACATAGTAACAAACAGATGAAGTGCATTAATACACGTTAATAGGTGAGATAAAACACTTATTTATGTTCTAAAACAATAAAGCCAGTGGTAGACCTAGTATTTATATCCCATTTTAGTGAAAGAAGTCTATATTATTGATAATTGGGATTAATCCATTATTTTTCATTAGATCATTATAAGGATTGTAAGAAACAATAATATCGCCAGTCGAATTTTAGTCGTGGTCAGGTATAATTTCCAGAGAATCAAGCAAGTTTCAGAATAAACAATCATTTTTAGCATGTTTTTATTAAAATTACTTGTAGATCTAAATCTAAATACACTCGCATACCGTGTTACCATTGGCGTACCGGTAATCGGCCGTCTAAAGCTGTTCGGCTTCTTGTCAGTCTATTTTACAGCAAGTAAAATACTATTACTAAGTAAAGTCATATTTGCATTTAATGCAATTGTCTAAACTGAGATTGCATAACAAATGTTCAAAATAAAATACACTTTCACTCGCTTGTAATTTCAATATGCGTCGAAACATACCTATTTTCGGCCGACCAAGCACATTCTTGTAACGGAAATTTTGATTACAATTGTTGCTCGAAACTGAGGAATTTAACATCAAACAAATTATTATTCCTCTTTAATATGAGGTAAGTTGTGACATGGAGAGAAATGTCACTTAATGTGGAGAGTGGCACACCATACTGTCTTGTTGCCGAATTTCCTGTGTGTGTTTTACGTTTATTTATCATCGCTACCGGTTGCCCATATGAGTGACGCCTCATGAAGAGATTATTCATTTTAGACCCATTCCAGAGTCTCCTCTGGTTCTTTTACATGCACAGTGTAAAGCACCGACATGACGTTTAAAGTCTCATCTGAAAGACTATTTATTTTATTATGGTCAGACGGGGGATCGAACCTGCGATCCCTGGATTACCAGTCCAACGTGTTAACCACAGCACTACAGACCAGTCTGTAGCAAACCAGTGAGGCTTTTATACCTTAGTAATTCAGGTTAACGTTTTGCTCGCATTCATGCATGTCTGACATATTTCTGTTCTCCAAAATAGTATGATATATCATAATGTACTCACCTATAAGGCCATCTCATAGATCTATATTAAGAATCTGTGACTTTATTCAGAAATCGATTGTCTTTGCATGCATACAGTCACATGGGCTGAACGTAAGGTTTATTAGGCACTGACTAAAATAGCAACGTTTATTAGGCATGCCGTGTTTTACCATTATTACACATGAAGGTAGGGTAAAAATAGATATACATGTACTTTGAATGATTAAATTATCTCTTTTGTAGGCATGGAACAAATTCTTGACGAGTTGTTGAAAAGTCCTATTGAAGTTGATATAGATGACACAAATCTAGAGGTACGTACATTATTATTTGCTTACTCAATAACTAGAATGTTCTTGGCACTCCTCTGACGGTTAGTTAGTACTTGTTTGGCTGTCCAATGTGTGTTCTTGAAAGTGCGGGGGCAGTTATGTAGATGAGTCGCCATTATATAGCGGTCGATGCATACAAGCTACTGTTTGTTATGGTACAATTCACTAATAATCAGGCATCACTCAGCTGTCTGGGCCTTGTTCCGATTGAAACAGAAATTAATTACAAGAAACTCCAGTTTCTGGGTCAACTCGTCCGACTACCCTGCCAATATCTCTCGAAACGTATCTTTATAAACAGGTTGGTACGCTATAAATCTTGCATTGAAAGACAAAGCCTTGGGTTTATTCCTGATGTGCTTGGATTACTTAGGAAGTATGATCTCATGCATTATGTAGATATCTTTCTTGAAACTGCATACTTTCCATCGAAATATCAATGGAAATATATTCTTAAACGGAATGTATATGGAATAGATTCCGAAGAAGGTACTATATCAGCATGTAGCTCCTTGCCTACAGGTATTGGTAAAACTATATTCCAAAAACAGGAACCTTGTACTATCTGGCAATTAAGCCGTAAATTCCCAAGCGTAAAAATGTACTGTTTCACAGCTATATATGTACTGTGTAGATTACTTTCTTTCTCACGTCCTGAGTTATGCACACAATGCGATAAATGTGTTGTGAACTTAGTTGTTCATAAGCTGTTATTATGTACATCTCAGGATAAATTAAGAAAGTGCTTATGGCAGAACATAAGTTGTGTGACTGGTATTAAGACATACATTGATTTTATCAAACAACCACCCGAGACACAGATATATGATATGCTTGCAGGACTGGAGACACATGAACTTCCAGACACCGCAAGCGAAACACTTATGATAATATGTTTTAGGGCATTCTGGCAAATGCTCCAAACTTAAGGTTGTGGTAAATCAGTAATCTAAACATGTTTGCTTCTATTTAAATACCATTGTATTGCTTTTAGGTACCTGAACCGTTTTCTTTACTGAAGAATGGTGTTCCGGTTATAAACACTGTAACATCTTTTGTGTGCGCTATCATCATCTCTTTCCCTTGCATTTCGTTTCGGCAAGTAATGATGATCGGTATACACTAATTAATAGCTGCATGGTTATGTCAGTTCTTATGACCATTATTGTACACTTGTACTACTTTGTATATATGTATGTTTATATGTGTCCATGTAATTGTATATTATGTATGTTCACTTGTGCTCTTCATGTATATGGAGGTAATAAAAGGATTAATATTTCCATTGATTTCAGTTACAAAAAAAAAGTATTAATGAATAAGTGTCGTCTGCTACAATTATCTATATATAGCCTTCATTTTACCCAGCATGCAACGAGTTAGAATTACTAGTCTAATAAACGGGACACTAGCATACAGTGTTATTTCATGTTTTGAACAGGAATTATGACTTTAATAATTACGGTATGCATGGAATTTATCAACCTCTCCTGATATTTAGTTCGACTAATAGAGCTATTCTACTGACCGTCGGCATCAATAACCACTGCATGTATTTCATTGAAACTTCACACATGAGTTGCCACTCGTCACAAAACCTTGGTTTAAAATCCCACTCGAAAGACTGTTAATTGTATTAGGGTCAGCTGAAGGATCGATCCTGCGATGCCTGGATTCGCAGTACAACATGATAACCACTGGACTACTGACCCGTCTATGAAAATAGGAACAAACCCAAAAGAAAACAGTTTGTTTGTTTGTTCGGGATTTACGCCTGCACTAGCACCATTTTACCTAGCAACACCTTTCCTGGGCAGGCTGCAGTTAACCAGTACTTGCTGCCCCAATCTCCGTAAGAAACAGCCAACTTTTTCATATAAATGAGACACGAGGGGGCTCGAAAACGTGACCATCAATGATGATAGATTACAGTGGTATACAAGCCAGCGACCTTAACCACTCGGCCACGGAGGCGGACAAAAGAAAGAAAATTGTGTTTACGTTACTTTATCGTCGCTACCGGTTGCCCATATGAGCGACGCCTCCTGGAGAGATTAGTAATTTTAGATTATGGAGGATAGTGCATAATACAGACAGAGACCCATTATAGAGTCTGTTTTTTTACGTGCACATTGTAAAGCACCTACATGAGACATCGGTTTAAAGTCCGATCTGAAAGACTGTTAATTTGATCGGGGTCAGACGGGGGATCGAATCCCTGCGATCCCTGGATTACCAGTCCAACGTGTTAACCACTGGAGTACATATCCGTCTGTAAAGAAAACAGTTTGAAAACTCTTGGTCTTTATACTTAGAAAACAATGATATATTATAAGACTGCTGTACATATTATTCCCCAAGTCAGGAGTTGATTGTTAAACTAATTATATGCATAATGTGTATTCTGTTTACATAATTATAAACATAACTATATTTCTGATGTAGATCAATGAGCGAAGCTTCGAGGATTTGCTGAGTGGTCTTAGTGAGAAGTCGGAACCAGACCTTGATGATATGATTGCAGCAAATGTAGAGGTACGTATATTGTCGTTACTTGTTTAATAACTAGAATTTATTAATTTCTTGGCATTCCTCTGAGGGTTAGTTTAAACAATATGTTATTCAAGAATGGTACATAACACAGGAATAGTTGCAACAGCACAGTTAAGATAGAGAGAAAATTACATAGTAGGTTATCTAGTGCTTGTATGGCTGTCCAGTATGTGCATGTGGGGGTGGGTGGAGTGAAGGGGTCAGTAATTATGTCACTGTCTAGAGTGTTGATAGAATAAATTAAATCAGAACGTGTGGACACATGTACAAGTATGGATGATGATTCGTAGATACGAATTGCTCTCGCACTATGATGTTTGATATTAATTTACCTCATACAAGCCAGAAAAGTTAATATACCGTTGAAAAGTTAAAATACAGTTCTTACATTAGCGATCTTTTAACACAGTTTCGTATATAAATATTATTTACATATAAGCCCTATACTCTGCATTTATTAAATACGATGTGACATTCTTTTTTAACAAGTATGCCCATGTCGCAGCTATAACCAACAATAACAACTTGGAACATGTAATCTCCGAGAAACATCATCTTGGGAAATAACTTATTTCAAACTTTGATTATGTCGAAGTAATTTGCAGATGTAGACTGTACAATGTGTATTGGCATTTATTGATCAAATTGAATTGTTACATATTTTAAGGCGATACTACATCGGTGAAAGCGCAAATGTCTGCAGAATGTAATTTGCTATTTTATGGTATAATATTCAAATATTTCAACAAATAAACAAACGTCGTATACGCGGTTTGTTGACATAATGTAAATAGGGTATATTGTACATATTATATTTACCGTCATATCTCACATGTGTGCCTATGCATATTTATTGGTAGACTAATCTTAGTTAAATTATCTCTAATCAAAGTACCCAAACCAAACAAACAAACATCAATTCAGGAGCGCAGATGACCGTTATATGAAATCCTCCTTTCACTTTTGAAGTTTGTAGACCACAAAACACTGTTTATTGTTTCAATGTTAGTGTTCGAATGTATTCATAAGAATGTGTAATAGCTATGCATTTATAAGTTAAAACATGCATTTTAATTGCTTTTTGCAATGTAATGTCGCTTTAATAATTGTGTATTTCTTGGATAGAGAAACTGGTAACTTCTATAGCCTCATGTCTTTTCCATAATGAAATATGTGTAAACTTATTATTCTGTTTCAGGCTTTGCTGAGAAATCAAGGTAAAAGTCTAAGAGATTTCAAGATGGACTCAATTGATTCTGCTTCATTGGAGGTGAAGGTAACTGTGCCAGAGGTGAAGGTTGTAATACCTACAGATGTTGATACCAATGTATGTAAAATTCAGCATGCTCATATTAATGTTTTGGTATACGATAAAACAAAACCCAACATAAACAATAAGAGAGTACAATAAAGTAGACGGGCAATTTGTGATTGGGACTTAACACGTTTAACCCAATCAACACAAAGTAACTGACATGGACTGGTGCATAGTATTATTAGACCAATAAATTAATCAGAACATTATATTTGGATCACAGTTCATTTATCAACATGGGTAATTTTGTCTAAAATAGTAATATTACTGGCAAAAAGTGCAGATCCTGATGAGACGGCTTGTCACGAGCCGAATCATCTGGATCTACACTTCTTATAGCCTACTTAGGTGTATGTAGTGTTGAAAGGGTTAATATCTGTCACACCTATTCTATGGATGTCGGGTATTTTTTCCAGTTTTCATTTATTCTTACTATTTAACAATGAAGTAAGGTCATGCGATCATTATCTTATCTCCGTAGTCTCGCATTGTAAGGAACAAACAACTGTGTAATACCCCAAAGTGACATATTCTAAATGCATTTATTTACTTCAAATAGTCGGTAATCAAATATGGTAGTACTCCCAATAGTGGTGCGTTTCTTTTTGACATCAGTATATATTGCAACACATATAGTATTTAACCTCAGTGAGATCATTTTGTGTATCATGGACACATAAGACATAAAACTCTTAATAGCTAAGTCTATTTTATCAAAGCCATTTAGTCTTATATTATTATCATCGTTCTTGTTCATACTCTGTTTATGATCTCTAGCGTAGTTTTAGTTATTTTCATTCTCTGTACTTTTGTTCTTCAGTGTAGTAACATTCATCGATTAATCAACTATTTTGAGAATCGGAATGGTGTAGGTGCTGGTGATGTTCCAGCTGATCAGCCATCAACATCAGACCCACTTACACCATCAGATGAGCCATCTACGACAGATGAGCTCACATCATCAATCCAGCCATCAAACACAGCATCAGATCTATCTACAGTATCTGATCTGTCAGAAATATCCAGTCTACAAGATGTGCAGACAACACGTTATGGAGCTACTGATGTAGACACAGGTCTACCAGTAACAGCTGATCAAACAATAACAGCCGCTGCACAATCTGATCTGGTAGTAGATGCAGAAAAAGTACAAAAGGTAAAAACTAATTCTGACAGATATATCGTTTAGTTTTGCTGTCTTGTCACTTCATATGTAAAGCGAGACATTTTATTACAATAAAGAATTTTAGCTCAGAAGTATTAATTTCACAAAGTAAAAAGCATAATATAGTGATATGTTTCTACAACATACATGTATTTTATCGATTTAGAATAATTGATGACTTTCGTCATTAATTGTGCTGAGTCAGATAATTATATGAATACAATTAGAACACGAGCCTTGTTCACATGGGACAATTGTTCCAGTATAAACGGCAAGAT